>LN483378.1:319537-792772 GCA_900002565.1 Culicoides sonorensis
ATATTTTATTAATGTTATTATTTTCGAGGTACGCCATTTTATTATTTTTTTGAGAGTGTGTACACTGAAAAGTGTTTTAATTTGAATGAATTAATATTAAAATTTCATTAAAATAAACAAAAAATTATCATTTATTGGAAATTTGATATTTTTTTTAAAATTTTTTGATATGAAAACGGACCAAGCCTTTATTTTTTCAAATGAATTTCTTTTAAAAGGGAAACTACAATTAACGGCCAAGTTATTTGATGATGGGTCATCATTTAACATTTTGAATCGAACTTCTATAAAACATGATAATCTTGGTTGCGGTTCAACATTTTGGACTAAGAATACAAAATGATCAAATTGTTTTGTTCAAAATCGTGTTTCTTTTTTATCGATGTGCTTCAATGTGGATTTTTATTCCATACCTTTCTAGATCACTCAACTCTGAACATGATTTTCATTTAATTCATATGAAAAAAACTCATATATGTTAAATTTTCCTTAAACATTCAATGAAAAATTCACCAGTAGCACCATCTCTTTATCAGTAGTGCAACATAAAATTATTCCCATTTTCAATACACACATTTTTATTATGACCTATGATTGTACACATTCTCACAACAAATAAAAACTCTAGAATGTGCAACGGTTGAAAAAAAAATAGGGGTGGTTTTCATTTTTTTTTTCTCGTTTTCATTATTATTGTCCCATACACACAGAGTGCACACACAGTCAATGTTTTATTATTATTTTGAGGCGAATATAAAAATGTTGGTAGAAACAGCAAAAAAAATGTGCAGAGAAACACCAATGAGAATAAGTTTTATGTGTATTCGTGTCATTGTTACCAAGAATGTTTCTCCCCCCTGATAAAAGTTTTTTTTTCATAGAATTTTTATGTTATTCTTTAGTTAAAGGGTATCGGTTAATTTATTTTTTGTTTTTAATAAATGAACTGCGAAAATGAACACATTTCATTAAATAATGTGTTATGTTGAAAAAATATTTTCTTTTTTTGTCGTATTACATTCAAATGAATTTAATTAGCTAAATTAATTTATATTAAATTGAGTGGTTTTTTACAGTAATAAATTAATTTTATATTAATGGGCATCAATAAGAGTGGTGAACAGCCAAGTAAATATTTATTTTATATTACCAATATGAATATTTAACTCTTAAAAAGGACCTGTTTTGGGTCATTTTGGATTTCTATGATCAAAAATACTTACTTATGGGCTTTAGATGTCAATTCAATGTTTAAGCACGAAATCGCTAAAAACTTTTTTTCGCGATTGTCTTGCCTTTTGCGAACTATTAGAGGGGGAAGGAAGGACCCTTCCTTAAGAACTTTATGGCTGGCGATTTGATTGGAGCTTGCTTGCAGACTGCTTAATTTGAGACTGAAGATTGATATAAATAAATAATGAGAGCTCGACGATGGTGGGACAAAATAAAAATCCTTTGAGTATTCTTAAGAGACCTCAATCTACACTAAAAGTCCAAAAAACGCTCAGCAGTATAAATTGATTTGGTCCGTATACGGATTGATTTGATTGACGCTTATAGGGCGTTTAATGTCTGAAATTTTTAAAGCATTTCCTGTTAATTTATTAAAAAAATCGACTATTACAAGCAAACTTGTATCCTTCGCTTACCATGCGGGTTGGTTTGCGGGACGTTTTCAGCTTACAGTGTGAGTATTCTTAAAAGACCTCAATTTAAGCCTGACTTCTAGAAATCTGATCCGCCATGACCCTTAACAACTGTTTATTAAATGAAAATTTTCTTTTTTCATGGTTTATTTGAATCCTTTTCTGGAGATAAAAAAAAACATAAACATTTTTGACCAGGACCCACCTAAATGTTATTTTGAATTAATTAGGTCAACATTAATTAATAAATTTAATTTAGAGTTGAAAAACTGGCTGAAAAGAAAATCAACCAATTTTTTTTAATAAAAAAGTTTTCAAAATAAATTACCTGATTTTTTTTTTAATTTAATTGATTAATATTAATTTTAAAATTTCATACATTAATTAATTATTTTAAAATTATAATAATAATGAAAAATTATGCATGGTCAGATTTGATAAATTATATTAAATATTGATGAGTTATTTATATATTAAAAAAATTCGAATAATAACAAATTAATATTTCATTAAAATAAATTAAAAATTCATTACCTTCAATTCGTTTTAAATTAAATTGAGGAAAAAACGCACTTTAATACAATTATTTGTATTAAAGAAAACAATTTACTTCCTTAACTGTATAATGATTATAACTTTTTAACCTTGACATAATAAATAGTTCATTAACATTTTCTTCACCATATCACACACACACACACACACACACACATGAAATTTTTCCTTATATACAAATTATATTTGATACATATGTGTGATGATGAATTAAGGAAAAATACGAATAATTTTATAAAATTTTAAAGTATATCAAAAATTTTACCCACATATAATCATCATCAGCAAATAATAACAATAACAACAACAACAACACACACATTCAAACACTTATGTGAATGAAAATTTTCAAGCTTTTATCAAAATATTATACATATTTTAAAGAATAAAATACAATCATGTTTGTACTGCTACGATTCGTGTAGTATAAAGAACATTTAAATATAATATAAAATATAGACTTTTTGAACATAAACAAAAATTTTCACTTTCATTATTTTGACTTGACTCGACTCGAAAGACGTGTGTGATTTTGTGTGTGTGTGTGTATCTTGAACATGTATATGATGAAATGTGTAAATATGTGATGTGTTGTGTCTACAAAATTTTATACTAGAAAAAAAGAGAAAATTTTAAATCGTTATCTTATGTAAAGTTTAAACACAAATCGAGTGAATTTTTAAGGAAGGTAAACAAGAAATTTTTGTTATATAAAGGGAAAAAAATGTTAAAATCAATGAAAATAGGCAATGTCAATGAACTTTAAAGAGATAAAATTTGTAGATGAGTCCATTAAGATCAAGTAAGTTATGTCTTGAGTGTTCAAGACTGATTTTAAGTTTTTTTTTCCAAAATTCTACTGAACAACAATCCATACGGTCGTTGACCGAGTTGGTTAAAAGTTTGATAAGTTTAAGAGTTTGGTAAGAATCCTGCAAAGGGGGCTCGAATCCAGTCCCGGACATGAAAATTAATTTGTGTTTTTCGAGTTCTAAATATGCTCAAATTTTACTTAGGATACACTTAGGATATTATATACTTATTATATACATATACTTAGGAATTTTTAGGGGCGCTGAGTAAAATTTGAGGGCGACTGGATCAGATGACAGTATAAAATGTAGGTCCCACGTGGCTAGACCATAGATAATAGGCACTTACTATGGAAGCTTTAGCTGAAGTAGTATGAATACAATAGGACCATTGGGTCCGCGGTGGAGCTTGTTCATATCTAGTCTAATCTAATCCAGATGGTCAGACTGTTCCAAGAAAAGGTGAATTGACGGCTTCACAGACGATCTTTAGAAATTCCGTGTTCAGACTTAGCAAGCTTTCACACAAGATCTCCCAGTCTGGATTCAGTCAAGTAAGCTTAATGATATCAGACCAGAATTTCTATTATTTTTTAATGAATTTTTAAAAATTCCTCTATAACCTTTACAAAAATTTTCATTTCAAAGTATTCCCTATAACTTATCATAACACATTAATTTCCATACATTTGACAAGAGCGCTTATGTGTCTACCAATTTTGTTTTGAAAATTGAATCACATGTGAAAAACAAAATATTCACATTTTATCATGTAACACACGTACTTTTCAGCAAATGATGAACTTTTCATTGTTTATATGATATTCATACTCTTATTGAGTGATATTTGTTTACACTTCATAATAAAATATCACAATTTTAGAAATTTTAAAATTAGGTCAAAGTAAAGCAAATATGAATTGCAAAAAAAAAACAGTATAAAAAAATATTGTAAAGTAAATCAAGGTGATGAAACAATTCCAATTAAACTGAAACACCTTGAAATTTATTACAATTTATTTTTATTTTTTTTTTCATATTAATACACCTGTTTCCTCTTCAATTACTTTTGGACAACTTGAATATTTTTTTTTTTTGATTATCTTATAATGTAACATCTTATTACATGTTTTACATAAAAAAAGTACTTATCCGCTTCAAGTACTTCCTTATCCTTATGTGAATGATTACATTCAATAAAAAAATATTAACAGTTAATTTTTTACTGAAAACAAAATATCGCCTTCCATCTGTTTGATTTCATTTCACTCCGTTTAAGTCAGATTGATTTTAATTTTTTGTTTTGTTGTGTTAATATTTTTTCTCACTTTAAATTAAATCAAAATAACAACAACAACAGCAAGAATCATAAAAAATTGTGAATAAAAATATCAAGGACAGTCTACAAACACTTAGGGTTTAAACATATGGATATGATGATGGAAAATAATAACAAAATGTAATAATAAAAGGGTTAAAAAAAGGTATGTAAACTGACCATTACTGACCATCTGCAATCACGTATTGTATGGATTTTAATATTCGGATGTTAAATTGAAATAATTTTTTTTGGCTTTCTTTTCTCGTTATGTGGATTTTTTTTTATTAAAAAGAAAATTATGAGTGAATTATCCCTTTTACCATTTATTATGAGTAAGTGAATAAAAATCTGTTTGCATTTAAATAGGAAGAGTTGAATAAATTTAAAATGTTTTGACATGATACGGAATTCGATTTTAAAGCCTGTTTCGAGAAAGCGTTTTTTAACGGTCAATTTGAATTTTCAAAGACCGCGTTCCCACGTTGGAGCGTTTTTTCATAAATGTCAATGAAAAAATCAGATAAATTTTACATTCAGCGTAATTTTTCTCAAGAGTTTATCATCAAAATCGTTTTTCACGTTCAAAAAATATTTAACCCATTTCGGTCCAGCGTTGCGTTTTCGACACGTAACCTGCAGGATTTTTGGGACCAAACACGTTATTTTCTAAAATCATTTTTTTTGTCGTAATTAAATTAGGTCTAATCCTTCAAAGTCTGGAGGGAAATTAATTAACTTTCATAACTATTTTATACATATTCAATTCAGAAAGCGCTCTCTGGCGGTAAAATAATCAACTAATCTCAAAATATTCCATTTATCCATTAATTTTTTATCCTACAAAAAATCAAGTCAAATTTTTTTAACGCAATAAAGTCAAATCATGACAAAAACACGACATTCTTTGTCCTTATAAGAAACTCAATCAATACAAATATTTATTTTTTTTTACTCCTTTCCATGGTTAATATCGAAAATTTGAATATTTTTTGTTTGATCAATGTTTTTTTTTCATTTGTTTGAACTTAACATTTGTTTATTTTGTCATTTCATTTTATTCTCATCAAACATCGTGATTGAATATTTTTTTGAATGTGTATTTATTGAGTTACTGTCATAAAATAATGTGTTTTTATTACCGTTTCACTCCGAAAAGTAAAAAAAAATGTATATTGATGTTAATTTCATGTTGACAATCTGTTTCAATTATTTTTTTTATATTCATTTTAAATGATGAGAAATTCTAACGTTTTTTTGTTGTTATTGTCTTGAATTCTTTTATTTTTTTTTGTATTCACCGGATATTGAAAATTAGAAATTAACATGAAATGTTTAAAAATACAATTAAAACGGGTTTAACGGTTAAAACTTGTGTCAGCAGGAAAATGGTACTAAATTCCATTAGATTAACTGTAATAAAATGAAAATATCTGATTATTTATAAATTTCATGTTAATTTTACATGACTTTTTTTTGTGTTGGTGTTAAATGCATTTCTTTGGATTTAAATTACATGATGAGAATTGTGAATTGTGTTAAAAAGAGATAAGAATTTCAAATAAAATTTTCATGTGTAAGGGCTTTAAATGTCAAAAAAAATATGTACATTTTTTTATCATGTGCTTTTGTATTGTCCTTCTCAGCCAATCAGAAAAGCCAACGGCTATAAATGAAGGTTTTTCTCGACAAAACATTTTCTTTATACACATAACAAGTGTATGTCTGTTACATTAAAATACAACACAAAATTTTTTCAGTACAATTTTCTGCACATTTTCTACAACTTTTTTTATTTTAAATATAAATACACAGATATAGGAATGTCTCGGAAGTAGAAGGAAAAGTGATAGAAAAAAAGGCGCACGAACAGTAAAAATACACAAACATACACACACACACACAAGTATTTTGCCGGTGTGGTGGAGTATCCATAAAAATATCATGATGGCAATATAAAAGAGTCTATATAATGAAAAAAACGAAGGGTTATGTATAAGAAGATGGTGTGTATTGTATTGTGTAGGTGGTAGAATGTTAGAGGAGGACATAAACGTGAAAATATATTTAAAAAAAAAATGGTATGATGGCGAAAATGTTATATAAATATATGGATTTTTTTTCTTTGTCTTATACAATTAAGTATAGCAACTGTGTACAGTTGAAAATGAGTCTAAGGAAGGTATGAAAAGATTTTGCATATGTATGAAACATTTTAATGTACTTTTTCAAGTTGGAAGTAAAAATCGATTTTATTTCATTAATTTTTTTTGTCTCCACTCATTCCTTTAAGCTAAAAATTGAAAGAAAAAAATGCTGAACTGATTTGTTAAATTACCTATAAGATCAAGAGGAAAGTATGCGATTAGTCTACGAGAGAATTGTAAAAAGGAAAATTAACAGATTTGCCTCAAGTTTGATAGACCAACACCAACATGGCTTTGAATTTAGTAAATCGAGATCAACAAATTTGCTGATTTTCCTTGTCTTTTATCTGGAAATGACAACAAGTTGATGCTATTATCCATGTTATCGTATAAATAAAATTCAGAGAGCTATGAACAGGAAGGTCATCAAGAAGATTTCAAATGAGGTCTGAAAACACTTCAATGAGTGTTTTATATTAAGTAAGACACTTTAATTTTTCATTAAAAAACCAACACTGCATAAAATTTCAAATCAAAAACAATATCCATGAGTCATCCATATTATCATATTGCAATATAAATATAATTCAAAGAGCTACAAAACAGAGAGGACATTGAAAGGATCAATTGTATGAAGGAACCAAAGCCATTGCAATTCCATATGTATCATCGCCTCATTTCATTGATTTTAATTTTAACTTTTAATCATTAGCTTTAAAATTAAATTATAAAAATTTATAAAAGTAAATTTCCTGGACGAGATTCATTTCATTAGGAGAATTGTTAATAATTATAATGAAATGTATTTAAACTGACTTTTAAAAGGATGTGATATTGTGATAAAGTGAATCATAAGCTTTGCTGTTTGAACTACAGAGGTATAGTTTTGAGCCCACTCTTAAGCAAGTTTTAAGTTTTGAATTGAAGCCTCTTGGGTTTTGAGAGTATGTATAAACCTAGCTATGACTGTTCCTCCTAAGCAGGACAACTCATAGTAATAGATGGGAGGTTTCACAGGTTTTTGATTTGATGAAGGTGATCAGATCAGATTTCTAGGGCAGTCCCAGAAGAGAATCAGCAGTCAGACCTACTGACGGGTCCATTGTACATATACATTTATCACTACTCTAGAGAAACAACTGAAAAAAAGTCCACTAGACCTGGTTCAGTTCAGGAAAGTGTCCACACCTTATCAGAAAGCTAACCAGGGCAGGCACCTTCACTTTTATAATGGAATCCATACTGGGGAAGTACTCACTCAATTTCAAATGAGTAATACGATTTTTAATGTCAACAAGAAAATATTTTACAGTTGATATGTTTAGAAAAACTATCAACATATCAGACATTCACCCTTTTTCATTTCTAAACAAACGTATATTGACCATAGACTGACCGTTAAATTTAAAATCATTATGCAAACTAGTTTTTTTTATCCTTAAAATTAAAAAAAAAACCGGATTGTCTCGTTTGACCATTAGCCAAACAATTTTCAGCTGTTCATAATTCATGATTTCCCATTCTAACTTTAACATAATGTTCCCTTGAAATGAGATAACACAATATCAGCTTTAATTTTTATCGATTATTATACTAATTTGACCGAATAATAATAGACATAATAATGACGATGATGATGATATTAATTGTATAGGAAAATCTTGAAACACATTGATAATTTGAAAGAGATTTGTGCTTTAAATGAAATATTAAATTAAATTCTATCACGGTTACAATTTGTGTCATCGCGCACGACTAATTTCATTTAACATATATGAAAACTTTGCATGCGTCTTTAATTCATGTGTGATATTGAGACCGTCATCAACATCGTTTCATCCGAAATTGAAGGATTATGTAAAATTGAAATGAGAATGTTTATGTGTGTGCTCAAAAAATTATCATAATCAAATGAAATCCATATACGTTTAAAGCATTCTTTGTCTGAAAATTAAATAAAAATGAATTATTTGGATGATGATGTGATGATGATGTCCAGTTAAAGTGAGAAGTGGTACAATGACCTTTTTTCTTTGTTGATGAATTAAGAATACAAATTCAAAATTCATGAAAAGGATCGATAAAATTAATTTGAGTAACGAATTTTTTGAATTTCAATGGAGTTCGATTCGGAATTGAAATATTACAATCGAAACCTGTTTTTTTAAATTTTTTTTTCAAGATCTGATTGATGCGATTTTTGTTAAGGAACTGCATGCTATAACAGGAAATTTCCCTTTAACATTCATAATTTTAACATTAAAACCTGATTTTCATCCATATTTTCGATATTGTTAAATAAAGTCCGGTAAATCAAGGTAAGGGCAACGTATCGTATAAAATAAGGGTTAAATATTCAATCACCGTCCAGTCCTTCGTTAACACAATTCAAATTATAAAAGAACAAGGGATCTAACATCTAATTTTTATATGGGTGTGTGTGTGTGTAACTTAAATGTAAATTGATTAGAAGACTGGTCAGTTCTGATTTAACTTTTATAATAAGCGTACGTTCACGTGAAATTCTTTACTTTAATTTTTTTAGTATGATTAATTAAATTAAACATTTTTTTTTTATTAAATTAAATTAATTTTATTTTATTAAAACAAATAAAACTTATTGAATATTTTATTGACAGTTATAAATTTGTCACATAATGGAATAAAATAATATAATTCATAATTAAGTGTGTATTGTTCTCTGTTTCAATTTGAAAATAAAAAAAAATTAAAATGAAAAATTATTTTTTCATCGACACTTTTTCAGTATAAAATTAACGATATTTTTTGTTGAAAAAAATTAAATAAAATAATGCGTCAATATACAAAATAAATATGAAATTGCAAAAAAAAAACGTTAAACAATAACAACAAAAAGCAATTAAGCTAATTAATATGACTGCAAATGCAGTGTGTGTGCGAGTGAATGAATTTCATATTCATATTATACTTTTTTTATTGTTCAATTTGAAACGTGTATCATAAATGAATGATAAATTTATGTTATTGATTAAGTACATACTCGATTAATAAATATAAATGTGTACTGTTTTATATTATCAGAAGTGCTTTAATTTATGGTTTTGACATCAAAATTTTAGTTTGGTCTTGAAATTGCATTTGCGTTTACATTTTGGTGATATTATTTCCTTAGAAGATGTCAAAGTCAATCTGGTTTTTGGAATCCGATTAACTACAAAAATTAATTCAATTTATTTGTTTCTTTTTTGGAATAAATAATTACTTTAGCCCACTAAGGGTGCGATAGCTCTCGCATGGCAGAATAAAATTTAAGGTCCAAATTTAGGCTCATGCTACAGCGGGTTTCTACTCCGAGGACTTTGGTTTGGTCTCGAGTGTATACTTAGGTCAATTTGCGACAATCTTTCAAGCAGAGATTGTCGCCATATTATTCTGCTCATGTGCTCTCCGATCCCTGGAGATAGTTAGAGCCAAAATCTGCATCTATATCGACAGTCAAGCTGTCAGTAAAGTTTTGACTTCTTAAGAGATTAATTTTAGATTAGTTTTTGAATACTTAACTCTACTTCAAGATCTATCCCGTTATTCCGAAGAAACCCTTGTTTGGGTGCCAGGTCACAGCAATGTGTATGGTAACGAACAAGCTGATATACTTGCTAGAAATGGCGTTACTGCCATCAGTTATTCACCAAAACCGGTTCTGGCTCTTTCTCTGAGGTGCATGAATTCTTACAGCAAGGATAGAAAGGCTAGTCTTTTCTGGGAATTATGGTCCAATCAGGCGGGCAGACTCGCTTCTTTATCAAGGAACCTGATTCAGATTTATCTAGACAACTGATCACATTGAACCGTACTGAGCTCAGAGTTAGTATGGTCAATGTACTCTAGACTATCATCTCATTCATTTTGATTCAAGGGATCCAATGTCCAAATGCTGCTCTGAACAAGAGGAGACTGCTGCACATCTGCTTTGTGAATGTCCCAAGCATGCCAGATTGCGTGGAAGCACGCTAGGAGAGTACTTCCCCAGTATTGATTCCATCATAAATGTGAAGGTGTCTGTTCTGTTTAGCTTTCTGAGAAGATTTGGTCACTTTCCTGAACTAAACCAGGTCTAGTGGACTTTTTACTTTCAATCAAGATCTTAAAAATGCAAAAAAAAAAAGTTTAATACCTCATATCAAAGTGAATTCAACTTCCAAATAAGTCAGACTTTGAAAATATTACCAAAAATAAACGTACAATTATACAAATAATAATTAAAACGAACATAATATCGCTTTTATTTCATTTAAACAACAAAAAATTTTTTTTTGTTCGATTCATTGCGTGTACATTTACCTTCCATGAAAAATCCACATTACTTGTAGTATTATAATCATTTATTTTATGAAAATTGATATTGCTGCAATTCAATTCTGCAAATTACCGTGTTTTTAATCATAATTATAATTAAATTACTTTTATATTCAACCAAATATATCGAGGCACGAAAGAGGATTTTTTTCATATTAAACAGATTATTCGAATATGAACATGACAGATTTTTGAATGACAATTTTCTGATAAAATGATAAAATTAAAAAAAAAAATATCATTTTAACTCACATATCAATTAAAATGTGTCCATTATATTTAACTGCGATCAATATGCATTTAAATTTCAAAAATTTTGGGTATTCCATGTCAATTAAGATTAAATTATTGAACTTAAATTTAAAAAAAAAAATTAAAATTTCAAGTAATTTGATGTAGAGATAATGTTAATTAAAATTTTAACTTAACTTATAAAATCATGCCTTGAGCGTTTCTGGGATGTGTCATTTAAAAGAAAAAAAAGAAGAAAGAGAAAATTTAATTTTTTTTTTTTTCAATGTAATATTCAGTTATGTGTGATTTGTACGAAGAAGATGAAAAAAAAATTATCATAAGAAAAAGATATAATTTTCTAAAAAACAAACATAGAGGGAAAATGTGTACATCGTATGAAATGGTACACAAATGTAAATGTTTATATGAGCTTAGAGAAAAAGTTTTTTAGCCATCTGTGTTTTCTTTTTTATGGATCATTAAGAGAGGCAACGACAACGAAAAGTTGAACATTATAAATATTGTCAGTATTTGTTTTATTATTATCATTATTTTTTTTATTCTTTTCTTATTATTATTATTATATTTTATTTTATATGGTTGCTCTGGCGTGCAATCCTCTTATATTGTTTCTTTTCATTTTTCATAAAATATTATCTTGTATGTGTGTGTGTGTGTGTATGTTTTCTTTCATTCTCTAATCTTAATTCATTTTTCAACTTCACACAATATTTATGATGAATTTTCTTTTATGAACCTCATTTCTTTTCTTTTTCATTATTTTTTTTCTTGCCTTTTAAACCTTTTATAACACATTTACGTGCATTTCTACCGAGAGAATAAAAAATAAAATAAAAAATGGCTTGAAAGATAAGAAAAAGAATAGCTTCGAGGTATTTTTTTTATTTTATATACACAGTAAAATGTCTTCTATAAAATGAAAAATATTGTAATTAGAAAAAGAAACGTTTTTGTAAGTAAATTTTATGGAAAAATATATAAAATTTCTTCTTCTTCTCTTTATATGAATGTACACCACAACAATATTCTACATATGCACAATCAATCATCTTCTTTTGTCTTTTATTTTCATTTTTATTGTTTTTATACATACAAGTACACACACACACACACACACACACACACATTCATTACCTCACACATATTTTATTTATGATGATATGAAAAAAGAAACCCATGTTTTCTTCTCTTGTTTATTATGAAAAATATTGGAAGATTTAAATTGCTTTTATGGTGGCAAACTTAGCTTATGTTACAAGTATACGCGTATATGGAATTTTTTTTCATTATAATTTTTCTTATTCTTTTCATGTACTTTTTCATGTCGAGTATGAGAACACTCTAAATTGAAAACGCCTTGCAGTACAAATTGATTATTTCGAAAAAATGAAGATCTTTGATTGTCACTTAGAAGGCGTTTGATAAATGCAAATTTTAATCCGTTTCCAGTTAATTTGAATTAAAATTCCGAATATTTTTGGCATATGTTTAGTCTATGCCCTGTCGGAAGAAAACTCCTGGATTTCAGGAGCTAAACTCCTAACGTTCAGGAGTTAACTCTTAAAAATCAGGAGTTTAGCTCCTGAAATTCAGGAGTTTTCTTCCGACAGTATCCATATTACGCGGGATTGTTTGCGTTACTGTTGGCGGGACATTTTCACCTTACAGTGTATGAAGAAAAAAATCCATTAATTTTTTAGGGAGAATACACACTTTTATAATTTCTTTTCTTGTATAATTGCATGCAGTGTTTTTCCTTTTTTTTAATATTTTTTTTGCTCCTTTTTCTTAATTTTATTTTATTTTATTTTTGGGGTTTATGTATGTGAGTGATTGTGTGTATGTTTGAGCTAATAAAAAATTTAATGTACACATTGAAAAATGAATCTTTTTTTTATCATATTATTATTATTATTATTTATGATGTAAATTAAGGGAGGTGGGTGGTAAATGTGAATGAGTTGCCAAAAGGAAAGTACAGAAGCATGATTTTATTAATGAATTAAAAAAAGGAACCATTAATATAAAATATATTTTTTTAAGGGTAATTGTCTTTTTATTTGCCTAGAGGCCTTTAAGCAAATACAATTTTTACTTCTTCTTCTTTTAATGGAACATTAAATAAATAAAAAAGGAGGATATCAAAAGGATTTATCTCCCCATATTTTTTTATTTTACTTTTATTGACATGTATCATGAGACTTATTCTATGTAAAATCTTCAAATTTTAAACCTTAAACTCAATTGAAAGCTGGAAACTTTGACATTAGCGTAAATTGGATTAACGTGAGCACACTTTGTATGAAAATTCAAAAAAACTAAGGTCCAAATATCATTTCATAGCTATCTCGAAAGCTATCATAAAAACCAGTGTTTTTCGAAAATGGCTTTAAAAACTTCATTTACACCTAAACTGATTTTTAAATTTAAATTCAACAAAATAAATACAAAATCAACAATTTTTTTAAGTGAAATATGATCAAAATGGTGTCTACCACATGTTTTCATTGAAAAATAAATTTATTTTCATGATTATAATAATGGAAATTCAATAACAATCAAAAATATTATATAAATATACACACAAAACACCGTACATATTGATATTGAGTCAGAAAAATTAAAAGAGGGTGGGTCACTGCAAATATATCAGCGCTGATGTCTGTTTGGAATACATTTTTGTATGATTCTACTTAAAAATTGTGTGTTGTTGGTTGTGGTATAATAGTGATGGTGTGCATTCAAGTGATTTACCCTCCAACAACTTTTAACATTTTTATACAACTTTTGTATTATTTGTGATATTATTATTAATGTAGATTCTCCATTTGTAACTATAACTTTAAAATAAAATTAAAAAAAAAAATTAATGATGGCGTAGCGTGGAGGATGATTTTCAATTATTTTTTTTGTAGTTTTACTCATAAAAAGTGTCTTAAAAAAAGAAATTAAAGAAACAAAAAAACGAGAATAAACATAAAATTCAGCAAGGTAACGAGATAAGAAAATGTGAAAAGTTTTGTCATCATCTTTGATCACAATTTTATTCACATACCACACACATGCATATTAGCACACATTTACTTGATTGTTATGAAGTCAATTAAAGCATAATGTTCTTTTTTTTTATAAATATAAGAATATGAAAAAAGTTTCATTATCTTAATGAAAAATAATATTTTTTTTTGTCGAAAAAAAAAATTGTAAATTTAAAGAAAATACAGAGTATCATAAAAAAATCCATTGAATTTTCGTTTATGACACTCATGTGAGCTGTACAAACATTATTTTTATATACTTTTTCATATGTGTAAAATACATGTATGATAATGACTTTAAAAATTTTTACATTACCATTACATATCATATTCATAATTGTGTAGTCAAAGAAATCAAATAAAAAAAAGTTTTTTTTTGTGTACATACATTTTTTAATGATCATTAGAAAAGAAGGGAGCATTAGATAAGGAGATAAAGGCATTATTTTTTATTTTACATCACTTAAATTATCCAGGAGCTATGTGTTTTCTTTAAATAACATTTTTAGGTTGAATTTTAATGGAGTAAAGAAGGTTCTCAGATTAAGTCGCTTTTTATAGGATATGTTCTACTCTACAACAATTATCTAGTCATGGACTGGTCACGAATTGAATTCCAAAGTTGCCAATTCTTGACCTTTTCTTTCCAGTTTCTTACTTGATCCATCACGCTTAAGGTCGGCTTTTGAATTCCAGGTCAGAGTTTGCAAATCTGTGCTTTTTCTTTCCAGTTTCTTACTTGAAGTGCCCTTTGATCTGCTTCGACGCCATCGATCCATCTCGCTTTAGGTCGGCTTTTGAATTCCAGGTCAGAGTTTGCAATTCTGTGCCTTTTCTTTCCAGTTTCTTACTTGATCCATCACGCTTAAGGTCGGCTTTTGAATTCCAGGTCAGAGTTTGCAATTCTGTGCTTTTACTTTCCAGTTTCTTACTTGAAGTGCCCTTTGATCTGCTTCGACGTCATCGATCTATCTCGCTTTAGGTCGGCTTTTGAATTCCAGGTCAGAGTTTGCAAATCTGTGCTTTTTCTTTCCAGTTTCTTACTTGAAGTGCCCTTTGATCTGCTTCGACGCCATCGATCCATCTCGCTTTAGGTCGGCTTTTGAATTCCAGGTCATAGTTGCCAATTCTGTGCTTTTTCTTTCCAGTTTTTTACTTGGAGTGCCCTTTGATCTGCTTAGACGCCATCGATCAATCTCGCTTTAGGTCGCCTTTTGAATTCCAGGTCAGAGTTGCCAATTCTGTGCTTTTTCTTTCCAGGTTCTTACTTGAAGTACCCTTTGATCTGCTTCGACTCAATCGATCCATCTCGCTTTAGGTCGGCTTTTGAATTCCAGGTCAGAGTTTGCAATTCTGCGTTTTTTCTTTCCAGTTTCTTACTTGAAGTGTCCTTTGATCTGCTTAGACGCCATCTCGCTTTCGTTGGGTGCGCAAAACGACGATCGCCTGGATCACTTACAGCTTTTATCAATGTTAAAAAGAGCCATTTCAGAATTGAATGTCAATTACAGCACCATAAAACCAGTGAAAGTAAGATCTTGTTTAAAAATTGCCTTGACACGACTCTACGAGACTGAATTTTACATTTAATGTGTAAAAATTCATTTCATAAGGACACATGATGCTATTTTGCTTACTTGAGTTTTTTTTACTTTCATTTAAAACATTATAATAATAATAATGCAAAAACGTGACTTTTTCCATTAAATTTTTTTCATCTTATGCTATTTTCTGCACTCATAGATACAAATTCATATAAAAACCTATTATTTATTATTGCTTTTAGCTTATACTCCATACATGATTTGATATAAAAAAGTAAGAAAAACTTTTTATACACATTTTTTTGGTTTGAAATTCAAAATGACGCCATGAAGCAGCAAAAGTAGCAAGACACACCAAATAAGATAACGATCCATGCTTAATGTGATTTGGGTGGTGGAGAAAAAAAAAGTTTTTTAATCTTCTTCTGTTGTTTCTGCTGTTGCTGCTGCTTTCAAAAAATTTTATAGTCATTAAAAATTATTCTCATTTATATCACTGTAAATGTGTGTATGAGACCTTCGGCTTTTTATTATTATTATTATTTTTATTTGCCATGAGTTGGGTTGAGTCATTTATAACAAAAAAAAAAGAAGAAAAATCTGTGTATAAGAAAGAATAAGGCACGCAATTTATAGCTGTTGAACTAAAAAACTTTTCATATTTTTTATTTTATTATAACATTTAAACCATGTTTTCTATGAAAAATTAAAATGACTGGATGGAGAGAGATAATGAAAATTTATTTATGTGAAAAACGTTCTTTGGCAGAGTTAATTCAAAAAAGTTTATATTATTTTTTTTTTGTATCTTACACCAAAAATGTTTTATTTTTGAATCCAAAAGTACACACACACACACACATAAAATAGATTTATGGCTTCAATCACATGATAAATAAAGGGTAAGAATGTGTCTTCTAGTCTCATCATCACCAGGAAAAAAAATGTAGAAATATTATTAGACCATTAACCACTTTGGTTAATTTGATGGTCAACCGTGTCTTTTCAATTTATTTATTTCACATTTTTTGTGTGCATATTTTTCCTGTTAGACACAAAAAATAAAAATCACATTCAAAAAATAGCGCAACAATGTGTTGGATTATATTTATTCCTATAAATTTAACCCTTATCCTTGAAAAGATACATTTTTTAAACAATTACATATGTTTTTTTTATTATATCATCAGTTTATACTGGACCTTGTAAAAAAATTTACATTTTTCTTGTTAATCATTTCCTGTCCTGTTTCGTATATTTTTTTCATTAATTTTACTTTTAATAAAATCAGAACGGAACCCTTTCAGTGTTTTTTTTTCACTGTTGCGTATTCTCAATTGTTGCATGTTTTCAATGTTATGCCCTTCATCACATAAAATATATGTATAGGAAAGTTTCACACATGATATTATTAAGTGCGGGCGTTATAGCACATACTCATCACATATGTGAACCATTTAAAAGTTAAGTAAATTGGCGGTTTTATGCGTGTGAGTATTTTCTGTTATTTTATTTATGATGTCATGCCAAAACAAAAGTAAGCATATCACAGTGTAAAACGTTTTCCACACATGATTTTTCTTTGTGTATTTAAAGTTGAAGTTAATTTTTTCCCATATATTGAAGTACATGTGTGAAAAATATGTTTCATGGAAAAATTCGTGACATGATTTTGAGAGAATTTTAAATGAATTTGGTTTGATTACATTTTGAAAATTAGTGATGTCAAAAATTTTTTTCAAGGAATTTTGACTTTAAGTTAACTTGAAAAAAATTCATAAAAATTACAAATGAATGGGAATTTCCTTAACGACCAATTGGTTGTCATATCTATAAGATAAAATTTTAATGCTTTCTTACATACATTTTTTTATGTGTTTAATTATATTTCGCGCTCATAATAAGATAAAATATGATACTTTTCCATGTATTTCAGTGATGTATTGTATTATGTACATGTAAGTAAAAATAAGAAAAATTTATGCTGACAAGGGAGATTTTTTGAAGCAAAAGAACCATAAAAGTGTAAAGGGACGAGATATAATGGTAAAATTAAAATTAAAATATGAAAAAAAATATATACAAGTAAGTAGAAAAAATCAAGAAAGATGGAGTAAAAGTGACGCATTTCAAAATTTTGATCCTTAACTGGAATGAGTAAGAAAAATTTGGGGATAATTTTTTACTGCAATAAAATACTAATGAATTTTCTTGTTCACTTGTGATGCAAAGTGAATGTTTCTGTAAAAAATTTGCATATTTCAACTTCAATCCCTTATTTCTTACAATTTAACGTTATTATTTTATTTGAAAGCTGTTGTCAAGCACTCAATTCAATGAAGAATGAGATAAATTAAAAGGAATTCAAGGCATTTGATTTTATTTTCTACCGGTTTTCTAATAAAAAAATACTATCAGTGATTGAAGGCTCAAAAAACACAATTTATTTCAGATTCATTTCAATTATATGAACCTTTTTAATTTTTTTTTACTTTTTTACCTGTGATTGACTCTGATTAATAGGCATACCGGGAATAATCGGGACTAGTGAAATAAAAAATCGGGATTTGAAATCAAAAAGTGGGATAGTTAAAAACTATTCATTCTTTACTTGACTGAAGTTATCAACGACCTCATCAACTACCTTGCCAGCCTCGAAGAGGGATTTTTCGGACCTCCAGAACCCTCCCTGATATCCTCGCAGGGTCATCAGCGACTTTTTCCTTGGCAAATTTTTCAGTGAAATTAACGTCAGTTTTTTTGGACGTTCCTGATAATAATATTTTTCAATGTTAAAAATCAGAACAAATGAAGGACAAATCGGAAATCGGGATTGTCCCGCCCAAAAGTGCGCAAATGGTATGCCCACTGATAAGCCATGCTATTTTTTAAATGAAGTTCTGAATAAAGGTAAGATTTCTGAATGAATTATTTTGGCATCACTGCTGTTTTCAAGCAAAAAAATTTCCTAACTCATACCATCCTCAAAAAAAAAATAACAAGAAACGGTGAACATTTCTAAATGGAATGAGAGATAAGAAATATGGCCGAAAATTTATTATATTTTGTATACTCTTTCCGTTTTCTTTTCTTATTTTGTACATTTCCATCCAAATACACAATAAAAATCTTCTTTTTTTTTTCTCCCTGCAATGTTGTGATAGAAACACACAGAATCATTGTACAGACACGGAAAATATTACATTTAAATTGTATTGTGGAAGAATAAAATTTTATACAAAATAATATAAAACACCTTTATGTACCTTTCTTTATTTTATATTTTCTTTTGTTTTAATTTTTTTTTTTGAAAATTTTTCCTTTTTCCATGATGATGATGATCCAACATTTTTCTCAGTCCATATTATGGTAGAAACAGCTTGTCAGTACACGAGACTTGAAATGTAATTTATAAAATGAATCTGTCTGTTTTTTCCTTGCTTGAATGCTCCCCAATTTCATTAATATTTAATTTTTTTATACCAAAAATATACTTGAAGAGAAAAATTCCTTTCAAATTTTAACAAACAAAAAAAACGAAACTCATTATTTAACAAATCAGGTACTTTAATACAAGAAGGAATTCAATCCATCCAAAAATTTTGTGTATACAACGTACATAAAATGAAAAAAAAAATTAGATTGAATTAAAATTGAGAATTTGTTCAAGCAAATATATTGAGTTTCATCATTCATTCGTTAAAATTTAAATAAAATACAAAAGAAGAGGTGGTCTGTATCGGATGGCGATGACTTTCTTTCTTCATAAAATGAGTGAATGGTATTTTTTTGGTTGTAAATTGTTAAATTTTCCCTGTTTTTTTGACTCCTACTATAACTACTACTACTTGTGATAATTTATTTATATTGCTGTCTTCCTCTTCCAATCTAATGTCTTATGAAACATATTTTCACGCGTTTCCACTCGAAAACTTTCAACCATTTTCTCTTTCTCTTAACACAAAAATTTGATTAATGATGATTTAGTGATATTCTTCTTACTTTTGGCTTCACAACACAAAACCTTAAACTTTTAAAAAACATTATATAATTATTGTAATAAAAAAGGGGAACAATATTTCTCTTTTTTTTCTTCTTATACTTTTACTTGAAAATAAGCATAGTAAATTTTAATCAAATAATAGAGGGTTTTCATTTTTTGCTTGAGTTACAATTGAATGGATGCAAAAAATAGTAAAGAATTTGTCAGTTTATTAAAAGAGCTGAATAAATTGATGATGACTTAAAAATATTTTGTTTATTGAAAATACTTTGCAGGAGATGTAGCGAATAATTATTTTTTTTTGTGATTGCTGGTTCATCAAGTGAATATTAATTCAATGTAAGAATAAAATTAAAATGATGACTGAACGTGAAACGTGCTGAAATTTCATTGATTCGAGCAAAAATTTAATTGAATTGCATTTGTAATTTTTTTTCTCAGAATACAACCATTTTCATAATTTTTCATGGTATGAAAAAGGATTTTAATTATTTTCCTTCACATATTTTCCTTCACATATGTAAGAAATAATTTTTTTTATCACAATCAAGGCGACATAATTTGCCTATCAGACTGAAAACAGAAGAACATAAAAAAAAGTGAACACATTAAAAGATATTTGCAAACTTTTTTTTTCATCCTCATCATCATCGTGTATATAAAATTTTTCCTGACTCAGTATTTTTTTTCCTTTTTATAACACTTTGTACAGATTCAGTGTCATTAAAAAATACATGTAAAGAAAATCAGAGGGTTGTCACTGCTGTTGCTGCTGTGCTATAATGACACAATATGAAAAATGTACATTAATTTCTCTTCTTCTTTTGATTTTTTTTTTCTTTTTAAATATATATATTTTTTTTGTATTTTCTTTTTGCACAGCGATAAAATAAATTAAGAAGAGTATACAACAGAGATTTTCAAATCCTGAAGTACTACGATTGGAATCTTGACATTCAAAGTGCTTGGCGATAACCCCGCATGCGAGGTGATTTGCAAGGCCATTACGGGCGTTTGCGGGGTTTATTTTTTATTGCTATTACATTTGAAAATATACCATTTCGCAAACTGATTCGTGTATAGATACGTGCGTATATGAATGAGAGACTTGCGAACAATTGAAAAATGCGAACGAAATGGTACATTTTGTGGGCTGCGCGCAATATTTTTTTTTAATTTTATGGGTCCCATACGAAATCCCGAAATCTAAAATCCCTAAAACCAAAATCCATAAACCAAAATCCCGAAAGCAAAAATCCATAAAAAAAAATCCCGAAATCCAAAATCCATAAAGACAAAATCCATAATGGACAAAATCTATAAAAATTCTAAATACTTAAAAAAATCTTTTTTAATTAAAATCATTGATATCAAATGCTACGCTGCTCCGCATTTAGAGATAAACAATTTTTTAAGTAAACTGAAATTGTTTTAATTTTCAGGTTTTAATGTTTCAAAATTTGAGACAGATAAAAAAAATAATTTCATTAAACTCATATTGTTTTGAAATCAAATGCTACGCTGCTCCGCAGCTTCGCATTTAGAGATAAAAAATGTTTTAAGTAAATTCAAATTGTTTTAATATCAAATGCTACGCTGCTCCGCAGCTCCGCATTTAGGTTTCAAAATTTGAGACAGATAAAAAAAAATTCAGTAAACTCATATTGTTTTGAAATCAAATGCTACGATGCTCCGCAGCTCCGCATTTAGGTATTAAAATTCAAAAAGATAAACACATTTATTTTTTATTCATTTATTATTTTTTCGGGATTTTGTCTTTAGGGATTTTGGTTTATGGATTTTGGTTTATGGATTTTGGTTTTTATGGAAAATGTACCTTTCGGGATTTTGGTTTATGCATTTTGGTTTTAGGGATTTTAGTTTTCGGGATTTTGGGGGGGCCCCTTTTTTAATTTTATTTTAAGCGCATTTTTTAAAAAAATGCCTGTATTGTAGGCAGTACGTGCGTCTGTAGGTGTTTTCGCGAACCGCCTTTTTTACGCGGTTCGTGACGAACGGGCGACGGACCGACAGCATAAATACCTACAATACCGGCCTGTTTTAAATAAATCCGCTAAGAATAACATTCGAAAAATAAAAAATTAACCCCGCAAACGCCCCATAATCGTCTTGTAAATCACCCTGCATATGGGGTTATCGCCGAGCACTACGGGATGATTTGCGAGGCGTTTTCAACTAAAAGTGTAACTAAAGCTGACTTTTATAACTTAAATTTTATGACTTTTTTTCACATTTTTCGAATCTTATTTGATTTTATTGTATATGAAAAGTTTTTCTGTAAACTAAAATTCTTAGAATATTTTGTGACCCAGCTTATTTAATATAAACCGGAATATTTTTGTAAAATATCGTTTCAACTTGAAATTATCATTCGAAACAGAATAAGATGACAAAATTCAATTCAATTTTTCTAATTATTCTTTTATATTTATTGAAAATAATATCAAGCACTTCTTCATATAAAAATTTATTAACACTTGCATTCAATGCAAATATAGCGACTAAAGGTCAATTTCCATTTATGGTCCTGGTAAATGGAACTTGTGGTGGATCTCGTAAGTAATTGAATTGTGATATTTTAAATTTTACAATATTTATAGTTGTTACACCAAGCTACGTTCTTACTGCTGCCCATTGTCTGACTAAATTTAAAATGTTTGTTAAAATTGGAGAAATCGAACGAAGTAGCCCTCACTGGATAATTCGAACTGTGTCCAAAAAACTTAAGTACGATCATGGTCGCTCTCACTACAACGATATAGCTTTATTGAAATTAAATGAATCCGTCCGACTGAGTAAAAAAATTAATGTTGTACAACTTCCAACAAGCATAATAAACATAGATGGACTTCAGTTAACAACAGTAGGATTTGGACTCACAGAAAATCGTCAAATTCCGAATAAATTACGATACGTTGATTTGCAAGGTATTGATTTGAAGAAATGTCAATTGATCGTCAACAAATACTACCCATATACAGTTTTGAGGTCATCTCATCTTTGTGCTATTCCGAATCCGGATAATCCCAATATGGAGATTCGGGTGGTCCTCTTGTAATAAAAGGTACAAATATATTAGTGGGAATAAACAGTATTGCAAGTCCTAATTGTAGTAAATATTTGCCGGATATTTTTGTTAACGTTTCTAATTATTTGGATTGGATTCAGTATAATATCAAAAATGAATGATTTATGAATGTTGAATAAATGTTGAAAAAAATTTTACATTCAAAAATAAATGGTTTTGAAATCGACGATGACCTCACTTTTCTTTCAACGGTTTGGAACTTATTTCTTGGCTGATTTGTGAGATCGTCCCATTAAATGAATATCACTGCTGTACAAAATAAACACGTGCACTTTTTCTACACTTGTACGTCTATATTTTTCTTTTATTCTTCCTTTTTTTATTTTATTTTATTTTTTTTCCAGTTTCAAAATATAACAACAGACTTCTTATGTACATATTTATAAAATAATATAAATGCCTTTTTTTCCTTCGTCTTCTTCAAGGGATGGAAAAATAATATACATACATAATAAGAATAAAAAATGTATGGCTTAGGTTCTACAAAAATAATGACGATAAAATTCATACACACACACACAAAATAACATTGGAAGAAAATGAGAAAAAAAGTTGCAAAAAAAAAAGGAAAATGAAAATAAATGAAGGGGAGGTGGTCGTCTTAGTATGATGATGGTGGAGGTGGAAATGCATACACAACTTAAAACATGTACATTTTAATGAGATTTTATTCTGTATTTTCTTTTGTCTTGTAGTACTTTGATACATTTTTTTTTGTACTGAATGTAAAATGTAATGAAAAATCCTAAAAGTATGCAAATTACATTGAATATTGAGCTAATATTATTGATGAGATTTTTTCAGGGTCTCTTTTTTCTTAAGTGAAATTTAATGTATCTATTCTTGTGTTTTGCAAGAGGCTGTGAGACGAATGGGTTTGAAAGTTCATCAAATTTGTTGAGTCTGGATTTTTTTTTACTTCAACATTCAGATCATAACGAATCATTAAAAATACCGATTTAAAATCCGTTTTTAATTTTAAATGTTGTAATTTTTTAATGTTACTTGAATTGTCATCAATAAAATTGGTCATAGTCTAATATGCAAAAAAAAAACATGTTTATTTAAATTTTATCACCATCTTAATGACAATAATTTTCGGCAAAAACATACCTGTTTAAGTACGATTAAAAGAACTTTATCAGCTGTTGATTAATTTTTTATCAATTCTGTCTGGTTATACACAATTTACTTGACTCACATTAGTCCAAAATAAGACTTGACCGAGTAAACAACATTTTTACGTGTTAAAATGTCATCTTCATTATTACGAAATCGAAAATTTTTACTTACACTTGGTGCGGCAGTTGCTGGAGGTGGTTACTTTTACTATCAAAATCGTACCGATTGTTTTTTCAATCAAAAATGGGTAAAAATCGGTCGTGTTAGCCATTTATACATTTATCCGGTAAAATCATGTTCTCATATTGAAGTATCCCAGATTCAAGCAACACAAATGGGTGCAACACTCGAACATAATTTGGGTGATCGTGTGTTCATGGTCATTAATGAGAACAAGGAGCTTTGTACAGCAAGGTCATTCCCACGATTAGTTTTAATAAAACCAAGTTACGATGAAAATAATAATACGCTAATTTTATCAGCAAACGGTTTTACTGATTATCAAATTGATTTGGATGTGTTGCGGAATGATGATGAACGGAAAGATATAAAAAATGCAACGATATGGGAATCAAAAGTTAATGTTATAGATTTGGGTGATGCTGCTTCGGAATGGATAACGAAGGTGTGTGATGTAGAATCAAGTGGCAAATTACGACTGGTGTATTATCCTGAAACGAAATGTGTGAGAAAATTAAGGGAAAAACATAAAATTTACAAAGAAATGAGTGAAGAACACATTGGAGCATTGCAAGATGCGACGAGTTTCATGTTACTCAATAACGCATCGTTAGATGACTTGAATGCGAAATTGGAAAAACCAGTTGATCCAACTCAATTTCGGCCTAATATCGTGATTGAGGATGCAAAGCCATATGATGAAGATAACTGGAAGTTCATTAAAATCGGAGATAAAACAGTGATGAAAACACTGAAACCTTGTACGAGAGGCACGTTCTCTGCTGTCGATCAAAAAACCGGAGAACATTCAAAGGATGGTGAGCCACTCAAGACTCTCAACACTTATCGGAAAATTGATGGCCTTCCAGTAATGGGTGTCAATGTCGGAGTATTTCAAAGTGGAGAAATTAAAATAGGAGATGATGTGTTTGTGTCTTATAAAAAAGATGATAAAACATCATCAAATTCAGACACAAAAGGAAAATTTAGTTCCTACATATTTTTAAATGATAATGTCAAAAAATAAAAGTCATGTGATTGTCCTCTTATGGTTTCATAGTTAATGATCCATTAGACAGAATAATTATTATTACACGTTATATGCATTTTAAACATAATTTAATGGAGACATGAACATTTTTCAAAATAAAACTAAAAGGGAGACAAATAAACTGGTTACCTTTTTGATTTATGAACAAGAAAATGTCAAATTTCTTTTAAAATTTTCTGTGTGTGTATAAAAATATTCGAAAAGAAAACATAAATAAATTACTCTGAGAGTCAAGTTGTTTAAAATAAAAGTAAAAAAAAAATTAAATAAAGTTACAGGATGTTTTAAAATTGTTATTTTTCATTCTGCATCACAATTTCAAGTTATGTGAAAGAAGAAAAAGTAGAAGAATGGTAAGATATGATGACACTTTTATGTTAGCCGTTCATTTTTCTTTTAAAAAAACTTTTTGTTTTTCTGTCTGTTTCTTGCAAAAATTGTATCTTCTTGAATGAAAAACATAAAATTTATATAATTTGTTTTGAAACTTAATTATAAATGTGAAATAAAATTATAAAAGTTGCAAAGACAAAAAGATTTGGATTGTTTTCTTGATTTAATGCTATGATTTTTCAAAAAATGGATATGTAAAATTATTTTAGTAACAAATAAGCAGATGATCATAAAATGAACGAAAATGCGCTTAAATATTTTATTTAAATTTAATTTTCCTTCTTAATTTTTTTTCATTATCGCACTGCATTGTTCAAATTAAGATTTTCCAATATAAACAGCATCTCCCACTTTGACATTTCCCGATTGAATTACACCCAAGTGTAATCCCATCACGGGTGATGAGCCCAATCCAGGAAACATCCGATAACTTTTAAGAGTTTTGAGAGGTTCTCCAAGTGGGTCTTTGATACCAGTCTCCGGATCAACTGTTGTGAAAATACATCGAGTACATGGTTTGACGGCCTTAAATATCGTATTTTCTCCAATTCGAACCCATTGAAAATCGTCTTCAGCAAACGCTGGTGGACCTTTCACCAGGAAATTAGGCCTGAAATGCATCGGGGTAACTGGATTATCTAAACGTGAATTGAGTTCCGTGATTGAACTCTCATTTATCATCATGTAACTTGTAGCATCATGCAGTGCTCCAACATGATCATCGTCCAATTCAGGGAATGATTTGTTGTTTTCACGAACTGGTCTCCTTAATGGAAATTGAATTCAGAATGTGTTAAAGTTTGAAATTAAAATATATTTTAAAAATCTTACGTTGGCGAATATGATGGATAGTAGACTAAATGCAATCCCTCATCCTTTTTCAAGATAAACCTTGAAATCCATTTTGCGACATCGTCACCACAATCAATCACCTCAACTTCTTGTCCCCAAACCTTGCCCAATCTCTTTACCTTTTTCAAAATATTTTCAATACTAATTTCAATATCCAACATTCCAGATGCACTCAATCTCAATAATTTTCCTTGAATTGTGGGAAATATCCGGACAAGTTGCGGTTGTTGTCTGGCCGTTACGAAATTTCCATTTGAATCAACCACCATAAAGACACGATCACGTAAAAAGTTTTCCTGGAATCCAAGAAGTGAACAATCAATATCCTTTAATCGAACAACGCCACACGACTTGATGGGAAAACAAAATAACTCAGTTATTTCACCGACAACCTTCCAACTGTATAAAATTATTATTATGTAAATGTAAATAAAACGTAATAGTGATAAATTGAGTTGATGATAAAATTTACGCTTGAATAGATCATCTTACTTTGTAGGAATTGTCCTAGATTTTGATTTCTCGTCTTGTTTTTTCTGCCGATTACGATAAAAATGAACAGCGAGACCAATAGCAGCAGCTGATCCAATTGTTATTAACCCAATTTTGACACATATTGGGAATTTACCTTAATAATTAATGGAAAAAAAATAAATTTATAAAAAATCAATAAAAATATTATCAATTTCTTACCCATTTCAATTAAGACGACTTCAACATTCAACGTAAAATAATAAACTATCGGAACATATGATTGTTATTAACGAATATATGAACTTAATATGTGAGTAAATGTGTGAGTGCCTGTCTCGTAAAATACGATACTACTCTATATTTGCTTGAATAAACATCACACAGTCATATTTTATGATTGAATCACTTTCAACCGGAATATTATTGATACGACTTCTTACATTGACATAGAATGAGAATTTGAGTAAAGAAGACGATCACACATTAAACGAAAAAATAAAATAATTTTTTGGTTGTATTGCATCATTTTTCGATACATATAGTAACGGAATGAACCATATGTTTACGATAATCAGTTGTAGATGGTCATATGATATTATTTAGTGTACATTGAAAGAGTATGTTAAATTATTTTAAAAGAAATTTTCATTTATTGGAAGTTTTTAAGTTTCAAGAACAGGGAAATTTGGTTTCAAGGTCATTGAAAATTTGTATTTCTTGTAAAATTTTGTTATAATTTTTCGGATTCTTAATTTTCATTCTATTTTAATGACCTTGAAAGACACTGGAACGATTCAGAAAATGCAGTATCAGGAAATTGAAGAGACATCCAAATGCACATCGGTTGATGGTGGTCATAAGAGCAGTTAAGCCTGAATTTTGCTCTGATTCAATGAAGGTAAAGGAAGCCAAGTCAAGTGAATGTTTTTTCCCAGGATTTTTACCTGATTCAATGGGTGGCAAGGTAGTATGACGTTCAAATTTTTCATCGCTCTTACTCAGGGGATCTCTGAACAATCTAACAGTAGCTCAACAGCATACACAATTTAAAAACGCCCTGCAAACGACCCCGCATACTATGCATAGACTAAAAGACTATTCACTATATTGTAAGCGTCAATCAAAGATCTCCGTCTACGGACCAAGTCATTTTGTACTGCGGAGCGTTTTCAGCTTTCAGTGTACGTGTAAGGTTGAGCAATCGGATTATTTAGTGTCAATTGTTAGATAAATTCAGGGCCAGGTTAATTTGTTACTCCTCATTTGTTTCCTCTTGTGATGTCTTAAGTTCAAGTTCACTGCGACCTTGCATTTTACACCTTCAAAGCTTGGTGTTAGAATGAATTTTTTATGTATTTAGAATTGATTTGGGTGCATATGATTTAAGAATTCATCGAAAATCACCCTTCTTGATCATATGGTCCAAAACATTTGAGTCAATCCTTTTTTACTTAACCTGAGTGGTTTTCTAATTTATTTATTTTTTTTTATTTTTCTTTTCATGTGTCCAAGAAATCAATTCATTCATCATATCTTTGAAGTAAAAATTTAAAAGCTTTTTACTTTTCTATTCATCGGTAGAGGGAGACGCGTCCTTTTCATGAATATTCATTCACGTTTGAGGAACTTTAATCATAAAATTTACTTTTAAAAATTTTTATTTCCTTAAATTTTTCTTATGAATATCATTTTTTTTAATTTTTACTTTGTGATAAAAATTCTATTTAAAAAAAATTATTTTCAATATTTTTTTAAATTAAATAGAAAAGTTTTCCGTTATAATTTAATCGCATCCCCACCACATGTCATAATTTTCAAGTTATGAACGATTTTCCCTCTGAATTCAACGAAGTAACAAACTTTCTTCGTTAATTTCTCCTTCAAAATCCCCACTACCACCAACGCACACGGAAAATTCGTGCCATTACCCGAAGAAAATTGTTCTTTTTTTTTGCAACAGAAAAATTGGGGTGAGGGTGAAATCTTCGTATAAGGAAAAAGTTAATGTGGTATATTTTATGATAAAGCTCTGTATTGTATGAAGCGCGTTGATAAAACGAATGATTTTTTTCCATTCTAAGCAACATGAATAAATAATTTTTCATGATGGTTGCTAAAAAATCGTATTTTGTAAGAAAATGGTGTGTAACATTTGGCGTCGCGTGAATTTTTCTCTTCTAATTTTTAGCGGAATAAAAAAATCATTTCAATTTATTTTTTTTTACTATTTTCACAAATTTCACACGATAATTGACATAATTTCACCTCTATCAATCACTTTTAATTGAATAAATCCCTGGATTAGCAGAGCAACTCAATTAAAAATTTATGTATTTTGTCCAATCGCAAAAAATAAAAATCAACTGCTTCAATTCAATTTAATCTACAATAAACCGCAGAAAAGAACACAAATCTGCGTGAAAAGTAAACAAATTAATTTACCATTTGCCTTTTTTTTGAATTTTACCACCATACAATATTTATTGGTGTCGTTCTGTTTTTTTTTTCATTTTACTTTTAATTTTATTACGAATAAAAGAGTGTTAAAATAACATTAAAAGTGAAAATGAAGTAAAAAAAATGCAAAAACCGCATTTAACCGCTTTGTTAAAAGGCATTAAATATGCGTGAATAAAAAATCTCCCTAAATTTTTCATCATCATCCACATCATGAATGGACATCAACGAACCAACGAAATTCTATTAAAAAGAAAATGCAATAAAAAAACAAGAAAAAAAACATGTTTTTATAATCGTCCTTTTTAAAATTCAATATATGCAAAAAAAATGTATTATTTTTGGGGAGATGAGAGAAAATCTTCAATTCAAATTGAAAACAAGGATAAAATTTTCAAATGATACACAAAAGTGTGTGTGTTTCTTTTCAATCTTCAAATAATACATGAACGTGAATAGAATTAACAAAAAAAAATATACAAGTCATGACAACGAGGGAGAAGTGTTCTGTCCACTTGACTTCCTGTTTTTATTGCAAAAATTACGTATGACGACATGAATATTCAAATGTTTTCATTTACACGTTTTTTCCTTTATCATCGCGTTTCATCTCATTCTACTTTTTTTTCTTCATCTTAATGCAATATTTAGACTTTTAACATTCCAACACTCAATTAAAACGTCGTTTTTCTGTACACAACCAAAAATAAAATTCGCGTTTTTCATGTCCTTTCAATTGTTGTTATGTTTTCAATTCAATTTTAACTGTTTGAGGATGAAATTCTGATTTTTTTTCATGTTTCAAGGGAAAAATTACCAACATGTTGCTTTTTACTTCACTTTGCCATGTAATTGCCTAATACATATTAATACCTCTTCAATGTGTGTGTGTCTTTTTTTCAATTACTTTTATTTTCGTTGGTTTGTTGTGAAAATTACCTTTTAGCTGAATAACGAACAACATTTGAATACAATGGTCGTGATGATGATGATGATGTGTGGCAAGTGGAATAAAACGAGAAAAAATGTTCAGAAAAAAAAGAAGTGTTAAAAAGTCAATTCAATGGGGAGATGATGATAATATGTTAAACAAGTACGAGGAAAATCACAGGGAAAATCGGAAAATATGTGTGTGTGTGTGTGTGGTTGATTACACATCGTTGTAAATTAGATTGTATGGATTTAGTATTCAAGTGGTTTTTAATTGTCGTGTGAAATTTCTCACTCTCATATTCCTAATAAAAGAGAATTGAATTTGATTTGAAGGAATTTCATCGTGTAATGTTGATTGCATAACCATGAAAAAAAATTGAAATTTGACCATGTGACTAAAAAACGTTAAATTGCGATGATTTTCACTTTTTTTTTTGTTAAAGACATAAATTAAACCAGCAATTTCATATTTCAATTTAACAGCTTATGGTAATTATTCCACAAGGATAACACTTTCAATTACATTTTGCAACACATATTTATTTTTTTTCATTATTTGGTTTTTTTTTTATAATTAAAATACTTTTTTTATGGTAGAATTTTGATCCCTTTCATACAAAAAAAAAATGCAGATTTACAGTAATAATTATTATAATAATAATTTTATTCATATTAAAATGGGAAGTAAGTACCAAAAGGATGAATAAAATGAAAGAAAAAAATGATTCAACATAATTAAATAAAAATTCATATTTTGCTTATCAAAATTTGATATTCAAGCAAAAAAAAAAATGTTTCAGTTTGAGAAAAATTTATGAGGAATGTGGTTTAAATTTATTAAAAAAAACAGCAGATTCAATGCAAGTGGAAGTAAGCCGTACCCTGATCACTGATCGAATAATGCCATTATGAAAGGTGATATTTAAATGTTATTTGTCCAGTCTGGATTTGGATCTTATGATAAAATACATAGAAATTAATTTTATTTAACCTTCATCCTGCCTAGGAACTTTTAAGTCCCTGTTTTTAACTGAATTTAGATACTAATTCTTTAACTGTTTATCGTACACGAGTAATTCTTAATATATACGGTGAAAAACTGCGAAAATGAAGTGATATGTTTAGGCTGTAAAAAGAGTGTATGTCCAACAGACAGACCCGTTGTCATAAGCAAGTAATGTCAGATAATTAATTTTTAATTTTTCTTAGATGCCACTGCTATGTAATTTTTAATATTAAGTATAATAATTCTGAAGAATAATGTTATTTTGATACATTATTTTAAACTTTTTGACGTTCAAAAGTTTACAGGGACTTCTAAGTCCCTGAAGACCGGATTAAGTTGTCAACTTAAAGGCAGGATGAAGGTTAAAAAAAAAGTGCTGACGTGACTTTAACAGTAAGTCAGTAATTTTAACCCTCAATCTTAAAAACACTTTGTTTTGAGTCTTATCAAAATTACAGATGCGTATAAGATGACATTACACACTTCTCTCATTTCTGTTCTGGACTTTTTGTAGGCTTTAATACCGAACTTAAGGTTAATCTTAGGAATTACTTAGTAAAATTCGGTCCCGATATGGTACAATTGCTGATTCTTCTAAATGCCTTTCTAGCTTGCTAATGCTACTAGATTGAACTTAAAAAACTAACTTAATCTAAGACCTCTATGATATGAATTATGTGAATGGGTTTATTTATTTAAATATTTTTTGAAACGACCGTTGAACAATAACACTGTATAAAATTTATACTATAAATGTGTTTATAATTTAAAAATATGCATTTTTCATTGTTTTTGAAATGAGTCAATGCAATTTTAAGAAAACGAGGGAATGTCGACAATTGCCTGATATCCGAAGGTAATTTGTTGTAAATATCAGGACCTGCATAAGACATTCGTTTCTTGCCGAGCTCCAGCCTACAGCTCCTGGTTTTACAAGTAATTCTCTTTTTGAGGAATATAAGTTGACAACAAATCCTTGAACTAAGCAGAATAATTAAGAAAGGTTTTTCTGGTCTTTTTTGTGTTCAGATTAATAAGGTCCAAACAATTTTTTTTGCTTGAATGGACTTTTAAAAATAATTATTTTACAAAGATGTTTCTGTAATAATCTCCTTTTTATTGACACAACCAAACCATTAATATTTAATAACGATATCCTACGAACTTTTTTCTCCGTGTACACTCATAAACTTGTAAAAGTATTCGTTTGATGCAACATTTTTTTTTCTCTGAAATGAAATAAAATAAATAATTTAATATTAATATGATTTAGCTTAAAATAAAAAGGGTAAAAATAATTACAATATACACCCCTTCTTATCCTGTAATAGGACAAAGATCCCTTTTTTCATATTGTTATTATTTATCTCAACTAGATACATAATAAGCATAAGTACATTGTTATTTGTTAAACTTTCAGAAAAATATTCATTTAAGCAGTGGTTCAAAAAAAAATCAACTGAGGGATTGGAATCTGTTGGAATAAAAAATTTAAAATAAAAATATTATAAAAATTTAAGCTCCGCCTAACATTCTGGGATAAGTAAGGATTTTTTTATTTTAATTTTTGTAAATTCAAGAAAAATATGTTTTCAGTCTAGAGACGAAAAAAAATTGTTTAACAGAAAATTTTTATGCTGTGCATTGCATTGTGCAAATGTGAGTAATAATAAAAACTTTAACTAACATATGTCATTTTCCTTTTAGTTTTTTACTCTACAATTAAACATTTTACAAACAACATTTTCTCTATTTCTCGTTCTATGGTCATACAGACACTTGGCCACAAAAAATTAGTAGACAACCATAGAGAAATTTCTTCATTTGTGTTGGAAATGTAAAAATAAATTATATTTGAAATGAAAAAAGTCCACACACACACTCACAAAACTAAATAATAATAAAAATAGTAGACGTATGAAATGTAAAAATTATAAAAAATGTAGGAAAATGAAGAAAAAACAGGGATATTAAAAAAAATAATAAAAAATTTTATGTGCCATTATATTTTATCCCGTATTTCATATCATCATCATGCAAAAGAATATATTTTTACATAACTAAAACCATACTACTATAAAAATAATAAAGACTCTCTTTCTCTAATATAAATGTGTGTATTTTCTCGTCTCCTGGATATACATAAAATAATATAATAATAAAATAAAATCCTTTTATATTTATTTTATATTATATTATTATAAAATCCACCTCATCCTCCGCATTTTCTTATTCTTGATGGGTTTAAAAATATAAAATAATGCACCATCATCGTACACATTCACTTTTAAGTATTAGCAGAGAAAAGTGCTTTTTACATTTACAGTGCTCACATAATGATGATGATAAAAAAAATACCTTTTTACTTATTTTCTATCCCCCCATTCTAATATCATTTATTTTTAAAATACATATTTACGTAAAAAGAAAAAAAAATTATATATAATTTACTTAGTTTTAAAATAAAACCATTTGTAGACTCTTTTATAACGAACTAACTAACTATACGTAACATCATTATAATGAAAAATACACTTGAGATGATTTTAACTCATATTAAAATAGGGTTTCTTTTAAACAAAAAAAAGAATGGGATTATTTTTTTTTTGACTACATTTGGATTTTAATTTAATTTTTGTAAGACTTTTTTTGATCAAATTTTAACGAAACACTAAATTAAAATATCATTCATCATACAAAAAAAAGAAGAAAATTAAAGTTTTTTCTTATAAACATTTTGTGTTTGAATAAAATATTATTTATTACAGTTTGGACTTTATTTATTATCTATGGTAGAACTTAATAAATAATACAAATATGGTAAAAAAAAAGTTGAAAAGTGGAAAACTTACTTGAATTGAATCGAATTTGGAAAGAAATGGGGTTGAAATAAAATATGAAAATAAATTAAATGAAAATAATAAAGAAAATTGAGCTACAGAAAATTTTTTAAGAGATTTTTACTGGAATTTAATGTTAGAATTGCAGAAATTATAAATTTTTAGTGCATTTCGTAAGAAAAAATCCACTATTACAGTCAGTTTGTCCGCCGTCATTCTGACACATATTTAGCTCCATAACTCCGGAACGTTTCATTGGAGCGAGTTTGGGTTTTTTTATAAGACAGAGGAGCTCATGAAAATTATTTAGTTTTGAGATTGTGCTCAGGATTTGGGATTTAGAGCCTGAAAATCCGTTTAAAAACGTTTCAAAATTTTAAAAAATTGATGATTTGTTTTGTTGGATGGAGAAATTTACTAAAATGAACTTTAACTAATTAGATCTGAGATTAAATTCAGGGATTGGGCTCAGCAAATAGGAGAGCCAGAGCCGAATTTCAGAGCCTGAAAATGGTCAAAAGCCCAAAATGTCTGATTTTTTCAAATTTTTTTGATATTTTTTTCAAATATTTTCAAAATGGCGGTTTTTTCAAAATGGTGAATTTGAAAATGGCGAATTTTCAAATAGCTTAATTTTATTAACCCTTTGGGCGAATTGTCCCATATATGGGACAATTTTGAATCGCTTGAAAAATGGACTTCAATCGATCCTAAAATTTTTTTCATGATGCAAAAAAGTTAAGAAGGGATGTAAGTTACAGGAACAACAAACGATTTAAAATTCAGGAGCGATATAACTGCGAGCCTGAATTTTGAAGTTTGAAAAAATGAAAAAAATGTAAAATGTGGAGGTTGACTTCTTTCAATGTGAATTAAATAATAAAGAAGTCAATTGAAATTTTTTTTTATTTCCGTTCTTTTATCTTCTAGTTACTACTAAATTAGCTGCACAAAAGAAAAAGTTGTAACTCTTCCCATAGCTCCGATACAGACCCTCAAATATTGTCCCGTATATGGGACAAAAGCGCTCAAAGTTACAAATTCAAAATTGTTCCATATATGGGACAATTTTTTTTGGCTTATAGCGCTTTTGTCCCATATACGGGACATAGCTAAAAAAGCCTAATTATACATAGCTGAAAATTTTTTTTTGTCTCAATTACTTATAATTAGGATACTTAATAATGATACCCATTCAAATATTTTTTTCTTTGCTTGGTTTAGATTTTGAACTCAAAGGGTTAAATGAAAAAACTAGTCCCATCGAAATTCATTTTTTTTAAACCGCCCAGTGGTCAGAATTACCCATTTTTTTATATTTCAATTTTTTTTTTGAAAAATCGGCCTTTTTGGAAAAACATCAAATATTTTATAAAGGTTTTTTGACCATTTTCTGGCTCTGGAGAATCTGAAGCTCAAACTGTGAGCTAAATCCCGAAACTTATGAGTTTATTTCATTCTTCTGAACTCCTCTATCTAACTAAAACCTCTCTTAGACCATACGGAAATTAGGCATATTAAAGCGTGACACAGTGGCTTGGACAAACCCTGTGTAAAAGTGTATTTTTTCTTACAAAATGCTCTTAAAATGAGAAATTTTTTCTGCCTTATCTCACGGGTTCCTCTAAATAACAAGGAATCTGCTTCCTCAAAAATGACGGTTTTTAAGAGTTTTTTTGAACATTTTCAAGCTCTAGAGGTTGAATTCAGAGGCTATGCATAAAATATGATTCATAGAAACCCCCCATAAACTTTTACTTTCAACACAAAAAAACTAGACTTGATTTGAATTTGATATTGTCTAAACACCACAGGCTTGTCAATTTTAAAAAATAATAGAAATATTTTTACTCTTTAATTTAATAGCGGTATTTTCTATTGAATTCAATCAAGAAAACGATCATCCCACGCATTTTCCTTCAAAAAAAATCAACTTGCGTCACAATTTCCACACTTCAATGAACCTCTTCATCATTTTTCTTCAATTCAACCCCAAACGTCTCTTCACCTTTCAATACCATCACCACAAAAACAAGCAAAAAGTCTTTGTAAAACAAGAAAAAAATTTATAATGAATGCTCTACAAAACATCATAATATAAATTTATACGTTCTTTACTTCGTTAACCTTTTTATTTATTTATATTTTATATACACGTTGATAAAAGACTCTTTTATATTATATTATATTTTAAAATAAAATTATTTCACATTCATCTTACTTATAATAATATAATATAACATACCTCACTGTATCCATGTATCAGCACAAAAAAAGGAGGAAAAAAATTTAAAAGTTTCTTCTTCATAAAAACGATATCTCTACAACGATTTCAACGTATACAATTTCGTATCTTTATAATAATAAAATTTGTTAGCTGGCATTGTGTACTGCAGGGTATATAAAATAAAATTTCAAAATTAAATGAAGAAAAGAACGAAAAAATAAACAGCATGAGTTGAATTTATAAAAGCCTCATAAAAAACGCTCTCTATAAATATATTTGTATACACAATAAGAAAGTTATCTACGTGTATACACATAAAATTTGATTGTGAAAAACATAATAATAATAAAAATAAAAAAAAGTGGGGAGCAGCAAACAACGCTCTTTATATTTTATAATAGTGTATGTCCTGTATGTGGAAGACATCGCAGCCATGTTGCTTTTTAAATTTTCACACCACACAAAAAACGAGAAAATCCTTATACTTATTCTTACGACATACACACACACACATTTTGACTTTATGTTACAGTAACAGAAGCAAGAAAAAATATTGAAACACCCCCTTCATGTCTAAGACATTAATTTATGTTTTTTGCTATGAAAATGAAAAATCGTAAAATAAATAATTCTTGAGATAAAATCTAGATTAAAGTTTAAAAATGAACGATTTCTTCTATTCATTGAAAGTAATAACTTTTGGATTAGTTTTTAATAATTTCTTGTTTTTAAAGAGAAAATTCAAATTTTATTTCTTCTTGATTCAATATAAAAAGGAAATTATTTTTGGGGCTTCAAAATCCACGAAATTTTTCGAAATTTATACAGTCTTTGTGTAAAATGTTCGATAGAACTGATGATCTTAACAAAAAATAAACTGACACCCTGTCGGAAGAAAACTCCTGAATTTCAGGAGCTAAACTCCTGAATTTTAGAACTTAACTCCTGAAAATTAGGAGTTAACTCCTAAACGTTAGGAGTTTAGCTCCTGAAATTAAGGAGTTTACCTCCGACAGGGCATAGAAAATCGCTATTTTCATAAGATATTGAAAATTCAGCTACTATTTCAATCAAAAATTTTAAAAATAATCCTGTAGACTGCTGAGCACATTATCTGCGACCATGCACTCTCAATCCAAAACCAACAGGGCACCAGTGGGAGAACAGTTGGAAAGAGTGTTCCCACTGGTGCCCTACTGGTTTTAAGTTGAGGGTGTGTATTTGTTAGAAGAAAAACCGCTTCCATTGTAAAATGGTTTTCTGGCGTCACATCCAATGCTTGGATCTAGTCTGTTAAAAAATGAGGTTCCACGCCTGTCGGTCCTGTGCACCATTCCACCAATTTCTCAATCCTAGAGCTCGTAGATCTTGTTCGATCCCATCAATTCATCGAATTTTAGGACGACCCACTCCTCGTAGTCCTATTGATTGTTACGGAATAATATGTTTGGTGGCCTTGTGGTTGTCATTCGAGCTAGATGCCCTGCCCATGACATGTGCTTCAAGGCGAATAGGAGCATTTGGGACGTTATATGGAACTGAAACTATTATCATTGAAACTTATCTTATTTTTTTATTTAAAAAAAGCATTGGTGATTGTATCAACTTCCTTATTTCAAACAATTTTTTTTTATCACCAATTTTCATTTCTTTACTGATCATATCATTACAAAGATTGGAAAAGACACAAACACAGAAAAAAGGATACATCTCTTATAATAAAATGATATTGGTTCGACAACGTTGTTGGTGATAAAAAATATACTCCAACCATTTTATAAGAACAAAATCCTTTTTACAATATAAAATAATATTCAGAAAGTATATGCTTGGCTTTGCTAAAAAATCCCCTCATTTATGCTTTTAAAACAAAAAACAATTGAAACAATAACAACAAGATGAATAAGATGAGAAAAAGTGTAAAAGACAAAAAGATGATATTTAAGTTGAAAAGATATTTTGTATATTTATTTTCTTCTTTTATGATCTACAAAAAAGGGGGATGGCACCATACCGCACATCATCCATTGCTCTGTAAAAGAATAATAAGAGGTGTTTGGTACGTGGATCTACTGCCTAATGATGTGCTTTATCTTTTCATTTCGAATTTTAAAATTTTCTCTTTGTTATTATAGTCATTATTATTATCTTTTTCACAAGAGATGTTGAACAATTTATTTTAAACGTGCCAAAAGCGAGTCTTCTTATTATTTTTTTTATTATTATCATTATTATTATATCCATCTAAACGCGCACATTTATCTAACGAAGAACAATAAAGGCATAAAATTAATGCATATTCAAGTTGAAAATTTTCTTTTTGTTTAAAATATTTTATATCTCATATCAGCCCGAGGCGCAGGCGGCAAGAAAATTAAAAATTCAACAAAAAAAAACTGTATTAAATTTTTGACATTCAATTCAACGAATAAAATGAAATTCATTTGACTGAATATAAATTGTAACGGTTTTCTCACACTTTGCTATGAAATGTAACAAATTGGTCATTAAATTAAATTTAAAATCAAAAAATATTCTCACACTGGACAATACGTAATGAAATCATCCCTTTATTCATAATCTTGAGATTTCGATGTGTCTACCTGTCATTTTATGTTAATGTATATTTTCTTGTTAACCCTTTTTTATGTATTTATTAATAATATTACGTATTATATGACCACTGGCTATCCCATTGTTTGACCAATTTTAATATTCTTCTTATTATTATTATTTTAAAAGAAAAACGAAGAAAGAAGAAAAAGATATCGTTCGAAGAAAAAGGTAATTTTATTTTTTTTCCTCTTTCACACTAAGATATATTTCTTGTTCCCATTCTCTTTTTTTTATGAAAAAAAATAATAATCTGTTGTTTTAAAACCAGTCTGATGATTTCTTGACCATTGTCCTGTGTATACGAGGAACGAAGAAGAAAAAGAGAGTGGTTTTGCAACCCTTTTTTGTTTAAAATACACAATTTTTTTTCTAAACCCATACCAAGTTGAGCTCTAGCAACATAAATAATACGTGACTATGTCTTTTTCTAAATTTAACCTTAAATTTATATACATTTATAGTTTTATAGAAAATTTAATGTAAAAAGCAGGTTTTTCAACTTGTTATGTTTTATTTATAAGAAAAGGGTCGAATTTACTGTATTTTACAAATAAACTTTTAAAAAGATATTTTTTATCACATGCATTGAATGGAAATCAAATGTGCCAGTTGTGGAAATAAAATATTATTAAAAAAAAATTGTTGATCTGGTCATACAAATGTCCGGTAAGAGGTCGAAAGGCGAAACTGGTCTTCTATGAGTATGATTGTGTGTGTATGTATGTTACATATTTAATAATAGAATTTATTTTACTAGTTTTTTGTTCTAATAATAACAGTTGAGTTGAGTAAATGAACTGGTTTTTGGTCAACTTACAAAATTATGGAAAATCAAGTTTTTTTGTGTTAGTTTTATTGTAACTTAAATTAAATTAAAATGTTTTATTGTGTCCTGAAATGGAACGGGTTTTTAATTTTTCGACATAATGATATTAGAAAAAACGTAATTTCAGTTTTTGTTGCTTTGAAAAGTTGCTTTGAAAAAAAAACTTTCAATGATACTTAACAATGTTTAAAATTAAATTTGAAACCAAAATCTGTTAAACGAAAAATAGAATCTTATTATAATTTTGAGAGCACTAATGCTAATTAATTTGAGAAAAACATTTCATTGGAAATACTTTAAAAAGAAATTTGGCCTGAAAATGAGAGAAAAATATCTTAATTCGAGTATTAGTGGTATTTATCAGGAAAAAAATGCGAGGCTATAACTGGAAGGGACTTAAAATCTTCTGATATTTGCGCCTCAATTCAAATTCTTACTTCTTATTAAGTGATATTCATTTGCCTTTCAGGTTTTTTCAGCGTTGCAACAGATGAAGTCGTATTGAAGCAAGTCAATGACCATGACACGAGCACGATCTCCTTTCAACTTTAACTACACTTTGTTAAACCAATCTATCGCCAAAGTAACTCAAATGACCGATCTCTGAGTTATTTTTAATTCTAAATTTGATTTCACTGACGATCATTCTTATAGAATTTCTAAAAGTTAAATGAATGCTGGGTTTTATCTTACGTCAAGCCTCTGAATTTGATGACCCGCTCGGTTCTCAAGTATTGTAGTGTGGTTTGGTCGCCTCATTACCAACAATACACCATTAGAATTGTGAAAATCCAGAAGGGGTTTTTAAATTCCATACTTCGTGATCACAACAATCTCAACTATCAGCAAAAATGTCAAACGTTCAACCTGGAATCTTTGAAAAGTCGTCGATCAACTGCAACGCTCATGTTTGGTTTTGACATCTTTACTTTAAAGTTGGACTGTTCTGAGCTTCTATCCTCTCTGAATTTGTTTTGTCCAATTGTGACCACAAGGCATTCCCGCTTGTTTGAAGTCAAAGCTAGCAGGAAAAATTACACTTTTTACCAACCCATGAGTAGAGTGATGAGGGAATTAAATGCAGCCTGTGATAAAATTGATTTTAGTATTGGTAGATTAGAATTCAGTAGTCAATGTTAAATTTTTGTAGCCTAGGGCTTTGCCTGTTGTTGCCAAATAAATGAAATGAAATAAGCCTTAGGATGCACCTTAGCCTTTATACTATCATCCGAGCGCAGACACACGCTATTCGGCCAGAAAAGTTATTTTAATGTATCAGAATAATTATTTAGCCCGAAAGAGACACAGTTGAAATAATAAGTGCAGTAAATCAAATTGGAAATACGGTGCAGTGGTTAACGAGTTGGATTATCAGTCTTAAGGTTGGCAGTTCGATTCTCGCTCCGTCCATTGAACTTTATTATCTCAAATGTCCCTTTTTCACTCAATTTGAGATAAAGGCTAGATTAAGGTGGCGACTGCTTGGGATGACAGGATAAGAGCTAAGTCTTTCGGATGATGATAAACGGGTATGCACAATGGACCCGACTGATAGCTTTAGTGCAGGCTTGATAGCCTACAAATCGGATCTGAAGCCATAAATGTAGCAAAAAAATGTATATCATATTTTATCTCATCAAAAATTGAAATGATAAAAGTTTGAAGATGTGAAAAGAAACCTACATGATTACAATTTAACATATATACATACACTTACTTTATCTTTTGATAAAAACAGATATAATCATAGCAGTATTTTATCTCACATTGCAGAGACATTTCATTACAATTTGAAATGTGTACTTTTTTTTCATCTTTTTCTTCAGCATCATCATCATCATTATCATCATCTCATCTCGTCAGCCATTTTGTCTTAAAAAAACTTTTTATATTCTCACTGTTTTATATTTTATTATTATTATCGTAAACATCACATTATACACTTATACATCCTACACAGCATTTTTGAAATGGGTGGATTATAAAAAAAAATTTCTTTTTCAAGAGAATATAAATTGGTTGTTGTGTAACGTATAATTTTACATGCTGTATGTGTGTGTGTGTGTGTATCAACATAAAAAGAAAATATAATATAAAAGGAGAAAAACATCTAGCGAGAAAAACTCAAATAACATTAAATTTTTGTATATTATATAGAATTACGTTTGTTCTTCCATTTCTATGTGAAACTTCCATACACGTATATTTAAGTTTTTCAATTTCATTATGGAAACACACAAAAGAATTTTAAGCAAACTCATTTATTCATTCGTATAATATAATTCCACCCTCATCCTTTTTTTTTTCAACCATCCTCTTCCATACTTTTTTTTACACTTTAAATTTTGTATACATACAAGTTTTACTTTACTTTTCGTATTTTTTTTTTAGTATTATTATTATTATATTCAGTACGGTGTGTTTATGTGTGTGTGTGTGCGTATACTTACAGAAAAAGAATTTTGAAGTAAAATGTAGAAATTTTATAAAAGAGGTACTTTGATCTACAATACATCTCGTTACGAAAAATAATGTGATGTTACGACGACAACGAGGTTAATATAAAAGAAAATTCATGAAAGGAAAAATGTGTTCACATAATGATGTTGATTATTTTAATGAAAAAAAAAATAATAAGGCGAGAAAAAACGTATAATGATGAAAGAAGTACAAAAATGAAATGAAATGGAATGAAATGAAGCACATTTCTGTTAAAAATTTGTTGAATTCAATGAAATTAAATAATAATTTTTTTAACAAATCATTTAAAATTGCCTTTATATCTTCATACGCCAAAATTTGATATTCTTTTTTCGTTGAATTATTATTTATTTTTATTTTTTTTTTGAAAAGAAAAGAAACCCACCCTCCATCCATTTCCATGTTTTCATCAGAAAAATTGTTTATTCTTCAGGGACTGTTTGTGTTTTATCTTACATTTTATTATGATAATTTTATAAAATCCTGCTTCATTTTTGTTTGGAAATTTAATGTTTAAATATGCATACACACACACACACACACATACGTACACTCAAAAAACGTCCGGCGTTTGAATTGTGTACAAAAAAGATAAAAGCAAAAGAAAATTAGGTGGAAAAGAAAGGGTTATTTTCATTTTTATTACTTTTATAAACAAAACACACATTTATAAATTGGTATAAGTTAATTCTTTAGAAGTACCGCAGAAAATATGGTGCTTCTGTTACATATATAATTAACAACAGCAAAGAAGAAAATAAATTAAACTTTATAATACAAAGATGAAGATGAAAAATAAAAAATATAAATACGAGGGAGCAAAAAAAGGGGGATGGATTGTTTTAAATTACACTCATTAAATTCAAGCACACGATCTTTTTATGAAAAGAATCATTTTTTTTATTTTAATTTGAGAAAAAACACACATTTCCAAGCATCTGGAGTTGCTAAGCCAAGCTATAATCATATTAAACTTGTGTGTGTGTGTGTGTGTGTGTGTACAGCTACGTAATTAAAAGGAATATTATAATTTGAAACAAAATGAAAGAAAAACAAACTACTTGAAAATTATGTGTTTGTCTTTGACATGATGTTATTCTTTCGTCTTGAATGAATTAAATTTTTTTTTCTTATAAAAATTTACATAAATTATAATTAAGAAAAATTTAAATAAAAAAACTCCATCAGCTTATAATTTTAAAGCAAAAATTGAAGGGTGTGTTTTTTAAATGCGTTCAAAAGACGCCACATTTCTCGGTAGTATTTTTAGAGATATGAGGTGGAATACTGTGAACAAGATGCTTTGAAAAAAATTAATTTTAAAACTTTCAAATTTTATTTCACGAAAACTTTAATTTTATTTTTTTGCTTCATATAAAAAACTTTATCGTTAGCTGCTGCTTCGAACAAATGACGCCGTCTCTCAAACCACAAAAGTAAGAAAAAAAAATAACTTGATAAATTTATGTATTTAGGCATACCATTTACGCACTTTTAGACGGGAAAATCCCGATTTTTTTGAATCAATATCCCGATTTCCGATTTGTCCCGTTTTTAAACTTTAAACTATCAGGAAAGTCCTAAAACTGACCTCCAAAAATTTTCCAAGGAAAAAGTCGTTGATGACACTGCGAGGGTGTCGGAGAGGGTCCTTGAAAAACCGAAAAATCTCTCCACGAAGCTGACAAAGTGGTTGATGAGGTCGTTGATAACTTCAGTCTAGTAAAAAATGAATAGTTTTTAACTGTCCCGCTTTTTGCATTCAAATCCCGATTTTTTATTTACTAATTCCGATTTTTCATCGAAAGTCCCTGGTATGCTTAGTTTTATATAAAATTTTGAATAAATGAATTTAAATAATGATACAAGTATCATGAGCTCACTTTTGATATCTGTCCGTTATTACTTGCGTCTGTTTTGTTTCACATTTGAAGGCTCAAGCTTGCTTTACGTCAAAAAAATGATCAATCAAAAGATGGATTTTACAAGAAAAACATCCAGGGCTCGATTTTGTCAAAAGTTAAAGTGAGGTCAAAATCTTATGAATAAAAATTTGAATTGAAGAAACTTTTATTAAACCTTTAAACGAGATTTGCGCTTAAGTTGCTGCGATATATCATTAAAATTTTAAAAAACTTTTTTTAATTTAATACATTTTTTTTTTAATTTCAAGGAAAATTAAAACTTTTTTCAAATGGTTTGAGGAAAATATATTCATTTTAAATGTTGAGACGTGTGCGGTGGTGTTATTTTTTTGCGCTGCTATACATGAATCATACACACACACACACACACACATCCACGAATTTATCCATGAACTTAAACATTTAAATAGAAACGTTGCTAAGGCTCAGCATATAAAACGGCATAAGTACTTTATTTTTACTTCTATCATCAAAAATTTTTGTAATAAAGGTATTTTAACAACTTTTGTATTTATTTTATTTTATTTCTGAGCTATTACACAAAATTTTATATATATTCTAAATAATTCAAAATATATGAAAAATATAAGAAATATACAAATTATAAAATAGTGGAGATGTTGAATTTAGATATGAAATTTGTATTTTGCATATTTAGACATTTTTCTGTGTAAAAAGCAGTTAAAATATGAATATAGAAAAGAAGGTAAAGTCATTAAAGTCAAAGTGTGTTTCGTTTTATTTTATTATTAAAATATTTATTTTATTTTATATCAGATGTGAGTTTTACATTGCGTTACGAATGATTTTCATTTTATGGATACACTGTCAACTGAAAATGTCTTGTATTCTTGAAAAGTTCTCATAATGTTTTCAAAATCGTCTTAAAACGTTCTAAAATATAGCCAATTTTCTGTATCTTCAGATTCACTCACATTGAAAACCATATTAAAATCATCAATTAACGTCTTTATTCATATTCTTTGCGTTTCTGATTGAGTGAGCACTCCCAATTCCTTGTTTATTTTAATTTAGCAGCATTCATTATTATTCTTACAATTATTTCATTTTTATTCTTAGACATTTACTTAGACGTGAACAGAATTTGAAATACAAAAGGAAAATAAAAGAACTTTATTATTCTATACATTTCCTGAAAATTTTTCAATTAAAATAAATTTTAACTTAAATCTCGCTTCAACTCATTATTCTGTAAAAACAAAATTAATTATTCATTTACTTTTTCGTTTCGTTTTTTTTCCTCTTGTTTTGTGTAATAAAAAGAAGTAAAAGTTAAAAAGTTTAATGAAGTTCTCAAATATATAACTTTGTCCGCATTTTGTATCAAGACAATGAGATGATGCTACAAATAAAAACGCTCGCGGTAAAGACATCCTCTCGTCGTGTGTTTTTCATTCTAACAATGGAAATATTATTATTATTTTTGATAAAATGTGAAATAATGAAGTTTTTAGCGTTTTTGAATAAGAAATAAGATGAATTTTACAAGAAAAATATAATGAGACAAAAGGTCTCTTTTCTTCACTCTTTTACATTTTCACATATCACACACACACACAAAGAAAAAGGAAACAAAAATTTTTGCCAAAAACCAAAGCCAACAAAATTTAAATGTAGCACACATGTATTGTATATAAAATTTTCATTTTAAAATTTTATTCTTGTTTTCAAAGAAAATGAAAATTTCTTTGTTTTCACATTTTATGTGTGTGCAGTACACATATTCAAAGAATTGTATTATAAAAATATACACACACATAAAATGTAAAAACGTTGCCTGTTAAAAGAAAACACACATTTACATTTTTAATTTTAAAAATGGAGTGAATTTTTGTGCGAGCTTTACTTGCTCTGATATTAAATTTTATAAAAAAAAAATTGAATTTACAAATGAAAAATGAAAATGAAGCGCAATTTTCTAAGAAAAATTTGTTTCTGCTTTGTTGCTTGAAAAGTTTCAAAGTAAAATATTTTTCATCAAAATACTTTTCTCTTTATTTTCTGTTGCATAGACATGATATAAAAAGTATATTTTTGAAATATTTTTCAATGAAAAGTTTCTCTTCTTTACGTTTTACGTTTTTTTTTATTCAAAGCAAGTAATATTTAAAATCTTTTCAAATCAAAGGACATTTCCAAGAAGGTGTTTTTATTAAATATTTTTTAGTTTTTTTTTGTTAATTTTTATTATCAATAGAAACATTTTCTATGATTTTTTTTTAAAGAATTATTATAAAAAATGACAAATACGACAAAAATCTCTCAATAAGAAAATAATTTTCAATTTCGTGAAAAACGTGAAACCATGGAATTCTGGTTCTGGAAATTGAATAAAGATGAATTCAAACTTTAAAATATGCTTTAAATTTAAATCAAAGAGTCCTTATGGAACTTATTGAAAGACTTGATGTCATTATAATATTGATCAATTTATTATTTCATTTATCAGCTAATAAGTGTTGATTCTTTAAAAGCAATAACTCGAATGATCAAAAATTATTTAAATTATGAAATTATCGATTAGTCAGTGTACATATGATTAAAATTGATATTTATTAAAATTTCAAAAATCAAGTGATAATGTATCACTACAGTCCTATTGTGGTCTCCTCGATAAAAATCGAGGAATACCCAAGAAGCTACTAGGCTTACAACCTTTTCTAATCAGTTTCTTTCAGTATTTCGATTTTGTCTACGAAATCATAGATTTTTGAATGCTTGCATCTATCAATGTTGGATGGGTTTAAGTAAAATTCCTTGAAAATTTGTTTCCTTTTCGTACATAAGTGCATCCCAGTCGCACAGTAAATGCTCCGAAGTTTCTTGGCTCTCTAGACAGTATCTACATATTGCGCCATCTCTTATCTTTATTTTCTTAAGGTGGTGTATCTAAATGTAAATGTAGTTTAGTAAAATTTTATAACTCATCCACTGGCCTGAGGTCGATATAACGAATAAACTTCTTTAATTGTCTAAGTCCTTTTGTTTTTTTTTTTTTATTTTCTTTCCCAATAGCAATTAATATTCCACAACTATAAATATCGATCGGATGTGTCAATTCAAAACTGCTTCTTGCTAAACAATCTGCTTCTTCATTTTCATTGATGCCACACTGTCCTGGTACCTAGATGAGTCTAATAATTTTAGCTAATGAAAGTCTCAGTAAAAATGACATACTTACACAATTCTATGAGATCTCCTTTGTGGATCTCATTGTTGTAGGTCAAATTCAACGAAATTTTTAAAAAACTTACCTCATTTACTTTGTTGTAATCTAATGAATTATGAATTGAAACCTTTAAACCAAATATCATTTTTAAATTAAATTTAAAAAAAATCTAATTAAACACACACCTATTCATTTAGTTATTTATTTATCAACCATAAAATTTTGATACAAATTCACAATTCAACATAAAACACCAGTGCTGAAATGAATGTAAAAACAAAATAAATAATTAAAAATCAAATCAGTATTAATGATATTAATTAATGTAATAAATATTTATTTTTGTAGCAAAAGTTTTTTAATGTAAAAACATTTTTCACTGCTCTTTACACTACATTTTACACGACACATATAAAATGTTTGTTTTTTATTTTAACATACAAAATATGAAACTATTACAACATTATATGAAATTGAAACTCACTTGAAACCTGGGTATGTGTTTTTGTGTTGATATTAATTTATCATAATAATAATAGTAAAGGTAGGTAAAGTGTGAAAATAAAAACATTGCATTAAATCATATCATGTGTGTAATTTTATGTGAATTTTATTTTACTTTAATTTGGTGTGTGGTGTGTAATTAAGAATTATTAGCATTCTTTTTTTTTGTCCAAAAACTAATCTATCAAATTATAATTAAAAGAAAATTAATAAATGTCATTTAAATGATAATTTAATACAAAAGATTTTATAACTTGATATATAAGTGAAATATGAAAAATTATAAGAAATCGGAAGAAATTATCATTATAAGTTTATAGATGTTACAATTTCCATTTATATACATATGAATAATAATATTCTCATGAGTGAACACATTAATCTTACAATGTGCGACAAAAATATCATTATAAAAGTTCTTCTCGTACATAGACTTTTATTTTAAATTATTAGTATTCATACCTTAGTTTTGTGTTTAAGTACGATGTGAAAATGGTTAAATTTATGATTACTAAGCCAATGTTGTATATAGTTATATATAGTTGAGTTTACATTAATTAGGCACATATATATGTGTGTGTGTGATGTTTAAAAGATATTATCATTATTATTATTATGGAATTCGAATAAATGTGTGTATGTGTGTGTATGTTAATGTTATACTTTCTTATCAAAAACTTTTAATAAGATTCCTTTATTTTTAATTTGAAATTTCCTCATGAAGGAAATTCAAAATATTCATTATTTTCTTATATTTTATACTTTCTTGTTTCTTTTATCATATAAAAGCATATAAATTTATGCTGAACAAAATAAAAAAAAATCAACAAGATTCGCTGAGTTGAGTCTTTTTTTCGCATATTTGATTGTCATACGTGTAAAAAGGGTTATTTATTTATTTATTTATTGTCGTCAAATAAAGACTGCATTACTTATAATTACATAAAATGATTTTTAATCATTGATTGATTTTTGAAATTGTTTTTTGCGCACATAACGTCCAGGTCACTGTACAGACCATTGAATAATTCAGTGTAACGGTCGATGGTGCTGTTGGCAGAGTATATCGATGAAGAGCAAGTCTGCCTAAAGACACGTTTCACTCGAAGGAATGATTATGATCCATTTTTTCGAATGTTGATGTTATGAACTCGGAGTTGAAATTTTTATTTGGGATGTCATGAACGAAAGTGCAATTAGCGATTATTTGACGATCTCGTAAAGGTAGCATGTTAATCAGGTTAAGTCGTTGCCTATAAGGAGGTAAATAGAACCTCTCCTTCTAGCCCAGGTTTCTAAGGCAGAACAATAGAAATTGTTTTTTAATTGACTCAATTCGTTCAATGTCAATTTTGAAGGTGAGCATTCAGACTAGGTTCCCATATTCAAGAATGGGTCTGACAAGAGGTGTGTATAGGCTCTTGATTACAAAAAGATCGTTGAATTCGTAGCCAAATTGATTGACAAGACTTAGTGTGCGAGAAGCTTTGGTTATCGTCACGTTGATATGATGCTTAAAGTTGAGTTTTGAGTCGACCCATACTCCAAGATCTTTGATAACGTTCACTCTTTCAATGTTGTTGTTGTTTAATGCGTAATTGTGTATGGATGGACTGTGTTTTGGCGAGTAATTAATAATGTTGCATTTACTGATATTTAAGTGTATACCATTAAGAACACACCAACTATTTATAGAACCTTGTTGAAGAATATCTGAATCGTGGTTGTTAAATATGGCTCTGTGGATGGTGTTTCCAATTGGTTCTCCAAGAGCATTCATTAATCCTCGTCCTGTTAATCTGAATCTACACTTTGATAAATGATCACAATTTCCTTCAAAAATCCTTGATTGTTACCTTAAGTCTTCATACCGTGATTCCTATGCCCGAATAATTTTTACCATCTTACCATACATTTGCAACATACATAAACAGAATATGATGTAAATCTTGAGAGAAAAAGTGTACGCGTTATGGTTATGATATGTTTTCGGTATTTTACATTTCGCACACACACACACACACAGATATACATTTAATTTTTGGATGAAAAATGGGCTGAAACTTTTAAATTATATGAATACCTTCTCTCTTTCTTCAATTTCTTTTCCTTTTTTACTCCCTCACACCACACAACAAAAAAAAATATTTTACTAAAATTTTCCCGCGTAATTCAAAATACTTTAAGCTTCCTTTACATTGAAATGTGTATGATTTGAAATTTAAAGAAAAAAAAATGTAGGCGACACGTTTCAGTTTGGATTTGACACACACATACATATTTTATTTTATATTATTTTAACAGTAACTTTTAATAATTTTACTTTTCCATATCAAATGATGAAATAAAATAAAATAAAATATTAAACAGAAGAAATTTATAATAGCAGTTTTAATTAAATTTAATATTTTACTTATTTATTGTAGACGAAATTCAAGTTTTTTTTATTACAATTTTAAATTCATGCAATGTGTTACAGTATTAAAAAGTAATCTTTTATTGTATTTATTTATTTTACTATAAATTATGTAAAATATTCAATTTAAATTTTATATTTTTTTTTTGTGATTAAATTTTTAATCGTGTATGAAGAAATTCACTTAAAACTACATTTGAAGATTTTCTCTTGATGATAATGATGATAATTTTATGTGTCCCGCTTTTAAAAGTATATACTCGGTAATAATACGAGAGAAAAAGCAGCGATAAATATTTTCTTGAGCAACTTTTACAAAATTCATTAAAACTTTTAATTGAAATTGTTTTATAAAATTCTTTACTTTACTTTTCTTTCTCAATAAGAATGAAAATTTTATTATATAAAACACCAAAAACTTGATCAATCGATTTTTTTTCTATTTTATTTGAATTATAAATTTTTTGAAACACGAAACGTGTCTTTTTAAATTTGAACTGTAAGTTAAATGAAATTTTGTGCTATGGCAATAAAATTTAATTGAACTGAGATTTGATAAAAAAAATGTTTATTTGGAAAATAAATATTGAAAGAATTTTGACTTATTTCTTTTTTTAAGATTACAATGAAAATTTAAGGCGCCAAACTGTATGCAATAAACATTGCCATTTAACTCCTTTCCCTTTTTAAGGATAATTAAGGGTGAATAATTCACTCATTTAGTTAAATATTCACAATTAAATCTGAATCGTACTTTACACGCCATCTCTTTTCTACTTTTAATAATAACAGGCAAAAACTATTCTAATGCTAAGTTAAAGTGAAAAAAAGTTCACACACACACTGGTTTAATGTAGACATGAATATACCATATAAGGGTTGAAAGTTTTCATAAATTAGATTTTTTAGAATGAAAGCTTTTAAATTGGATGTGTGATGGGAGTGGAGGAATATTAGGTAACATGTTAGTAAAATCATTTAATGTTTTTTTTTATTTGATTGTAATGTAAATTTTTCTTATGATTTAAGTTTGTAAGAAATTTTAACCCATTAAACGCGACAGATGCGTTCACCTACCTTGCAACACTTACTTTGAGGTCACTTTTCTCGTTCAAATCAAACAATTTCTTTGTCCATCTTTTTTAGAATCTTAATTTAAGATATTTTATAGTAAATGGTTGATTCGTTTTAGAATTTTAACCTTAAACTAAAAAATAATTAGCTAAACTTTTAAGGAAAGTCGTGTTTTTTCCCTCTCGTACATGGTTTAGTACTTATAAGTATTTTGTTTTGGCTCTCCTGTAAAATTTTTATATGAAACCTAAAATTTTCACCGAAAAGAAAAGTTTTTATTTTAACCTAAAGAATAAATCATAGAAGAACTTATTCGTCAAAACTCAATATTTTAGGAGCGGCGGTTAATGGGTTAATCACATGACTTCTAATTTTGCTAAACAAAACTTTTAACGAGATATTCAAAAAAATCCTTTTCAATCGTTGAAACAGACTCAAATTTAAATTTGAGATAAAAATTTACAATATTTGTCTGTGAACTCTCAGAGGCAAGGAGAGGCTTTGAAATTTTCTTTTTGGAGGCACACATATCTATGTTGTATACATCACTGTGTTGTTTGATACCTGAACAGCTCCTTAGAATTAGTTGGTTACAGAATTCAACTAAAATGTGTATAGAAAAATTAAATTAAAAAAAAATTAATTATAAGAAAATTTCCAAGAAAAATAACTTTTAAAGAAAATATTAAGAAAAACATGTACCTTTATCAAAAAAGATTAAAAAAGGGACTTGGTTTATTCATGTTTCAGCATAATTTTAAAAATTAAAGAAAAATAAACTTTAATATCCATTTTCCAGTTTTTCTTTCCTATTTTCTTTAAAGATGATGATATATCATTTATTTGTTCAAGATAAATCTTTTAATAGTACAAAAAAGAAGCCAATATAAATACAGTATCATTTCCTTGATCAATTTAAACAAAAAGCGGATGTCAGTAAACTATCCGGTATATCTTTCATGAAATAGAAAATGAGAACATTTAAATTGAGGGGAAAGGATCTTTCAAAAAAGAAACTTGTCTGTTTTCTTGCAGCGTGATGTGATTTGATTCGAACTTGAGAATTTTAAAATGCGTTTTTTTTTTGCTAACTCTAGGGGTAGATTGAAAATTTTTAACAGCCCTGGAATTCTGTATGATTTTCTTTAAAACTTACACTAAACTTTACTTTTACAAGACGATCGACTGAGGCCTTTCTTGCATTACCCAGATTGTCCGTATGGCCAATCCGCCACTGGCTACCTCGCACAAAAACTCTTTTAACAAATATTTCCTATTCGAACCAAGTCATAAACGCAATCTAAAGCGTATTTTTCTTTCAAATCACCAAGAAAATTCAAAATATATAGGAATGAGGCAAGTTTATAAGAAAATCTACTTTAGAGCAATAAAAAGAGATAAATTAGCATGCATAAAAAAGGGTTTTATTATTAGGTAAAATTCACTATACGGATATCTTCCAATATTTTTTATACATTTTTAAGTAAATGTAAGTTGATTTTAAATTGAGATAAAAATAAATTGAATTTTATCATCAAAATTTCCTTTCAAAGTCCACATAATCCTTTTTTTTTATATTTTGAAAATTTAAGACAAAAATGAACTCAACCATTTTATGACAAAAAAAAAAAGATTGAGTATAAGAACTTTTATTTTTAATTAAATTTAGAAATAAAAGAAAAAAATTAAAACTAACATCTTAAAAGAAAACCACAGCCAATATTTAACGAACATTTATTTTAAACTTTACAGCGCATGTGATATTGCTGCTTAAAATGGGAAAAGAAGATGAAAAAAATGGCATACATTGAAAATTTATACAAAAACGACGTGGTTCTCTAAGAATAAGAAAAGAATATATTTATATCTTTTAAATAGTTTTGTACGCGCGCGTTTACATTCTTAATTCAAAACCACGCCTTAGGTACAAGCAACGCCCTTATTTTTCTTTCTTTCTTTCATAAAAGATTTTCTTAAATACAAACACGTACTTTCACATTTTATAGAAGTTTTACTTTAAAAATTCTAAATGTATAAGAAAAAAAAAATAAGATAACATCGTCTTTTAAAAGAAAACTTTATACGATTCAATTTATGTATGAAAGACACGTGTTCTTTTTGTATGTTCCGTAAAACCAATATAAAGTCAAGTTTTAAATGGGATTTTGAATTTTAAGATAGAAGGATCATGTAGAAAAATATGAAAAACCTTTTCTAATTTATTTTCTTTTTATATCATACGTACATAAAATAATAATAATAAAAAAAAGGATAAGAAAACATTTTTCATTTTCCTGTCTTACAACACACAATTTAAATTAAAACATGTATCCATAGCATCATCTTCGTACCTTTTTCTTTTTTTTATTATTATTTGATTTTCTTTAATTTATATGTTATAAATTCTGTGTTTTATTTTAAAAGGAATAGTGTAATGATATGTGGAAAGATGATAAAATTTATATTTTATACCACTACCACCTTGTAACCTCCACAGGCAATATCTTCTTTTAGTGGTTGTTTTTCTTTTTTGAATTTAATCAGGGATGTTCATACCATACCATTATGCTTACGGGAAAAAATTTGCCTGCACTCAGAACACCAGTCGAGCACATTGTGCATCACAGGTTTGCTATCGATTTTGCAGATGATGATGATGATCATAAGCGGGTATGCCCACCTCAGCCTTGTCTTGAGACTTACCCAAGATTATATTCACTTTTCACAATTGAAATTCATTTCAAGAAGTTGTAAATTTCTTGCAAGTTAAATTAAAATAAGGCTGTTGGATTTATTTGTCCGTTCTGGTTTCCAATTCTCTACATAAGACCAGTATGTGTCCCATGGTTTCATCTTCTTCTTCACAAATTTTGCACAAGTCTGTATTGCTAAGATGCATGTTCTTCAAGTGTTTACTGGCATGTCGCGTAAGGAATGCAACCAGTACCCTTACCTGAGCCACTCACATTCTCAGCAACTCCCTTGTGCGGGTTACTGACCTTTTAGGTATAAAGTTGTGAACATGTTGTGAATGATATCTGCTTTGATCTTCCCAATACAAAGCTGATTTATCAATAAGCCATTCAAATATGGCAGATTAAGTCGTTGTTAATGCAATACCTAAGCAAGGTTCTTCTCCTGCAAATATAGATGCTGATCTTTCTCTAGCTAAACTATCAGCGACTTCATTACCATCAATATTACTATGTCCGGGCACCCAGAAAAATTTTAATGTGTTGTTTTAGAGTGAGTTGATATATTTTTTCCATACATTTCCAAATCATATTTGAATTAACTATAAATTGCTGGAGTTCTTTAAGAACAGCTTGGCTGTCTGACATAATGTAAATATTTTTGTTATTGTACTTCTTCCCTAGCCATCTTAATACACATATTTAAATAAAGATAATCCATTGATGACTAAACTTGAAATAATTCATTTAGTTGAACATCCTTGAATCCAACAAAGCAGTCTTATATTAAAATTTTATTGCATTATAACAACTTTTCTCTCATATACACATATAAATGGTAAAAAGATAAAATACATCTAAGAAAACTTTTATAGAAAAGGTAAATGTTACTCCTGCTTTAGCGTCACAAAGTACCATCTATACAATTTTTTAATATATAGACTCTTACAATTTTAGTCTCAAGACATGATAAAATTATATTAAAGAAAAGTTTTTCCAGAGCCTTTTTGAACGTCTTATTTTACTAAGACTTTTCAAATCATTATTTAAAATTTCGTTATCATTTTCATGAAAATTCTTGAAACTTTTTATTATCTTCATACATTGTAAAACATTGAAATTGTAAGACATGCATCATTATTTAATAAAAACCAAATTAACTTTTACAAAAGTTATTGAATAAGATAATCTTGTTATGTTAGAATTTTGTATAATTATTTTTATCAGGTCTAAATTTTCATAAATTTCGTTATTATTGAATTTCAACAAAGAAAAAAAACTTGACAAAATAAAGCTAAATTTTCATTAAAACATTGTTCATGATGATGTTAAGAAGAAAATAAATTGTAATTTTACATGGCAGGCAGGTTTATTATGTAAAATACACTCACATCAAGTTTTCAAGCCCTTAAGACATTGTTGGATTTAAATGACGATATGTAGCGATAAGATGTTGCTTTTACTTATATTCATAAGAAAATCTCATGCACAGATACACGATAAAGAAGAAGATAAGTTATTTATATTTAAATTAAGTTTTATGTGTGTGTGTGCAAAATCTGAGTTTAGTGCTTTTATGAAAAATATAAATCTTGTTTCTACTTATAATATTATTATTATTAAAATTTCTCTCGTTATTATTATTATTATTATTTATATTTATTTTAAGATTATCTACATATAATCAAAAGTGTGTGCCTGTGTGTGTTTGGCGAAATGGAAACCAAAGTTTGCTTTTGAAAAATTAATTTAATTTATAATGGATTTAATGTAAAGATACTGTCATAATCAGATGTGAAGTTTCATTTAGTTGAAAAAAATATTCATTAATGTTTATCAAAAAAGTCACGATTTGAAAGTTTGTTGCTTGTGTTCTTAATGCTCAAGGGAAGAAAAATATTTTTTATGATGTTGGCGTTGTAAATAAAGTTTGCCTTCATTTATAAGTTTAGTCGAAATTTTCTTAAAATTTGAAATGAGTTAAGTGGATTGAATGGAATGCCTGGTGGGGAATGTACTGAAAATGGTTTACGTTTTAAACTCTGAATCGCAAAGTTACTAATTTGGTCATTGAACTGACATCATAATCGAGACAATCGTGATCTCGTTAGGTTCCAAGTGGGTCTGAGTCTAGAATATTTAATAATGTTATATAGAGCCCTTAAACGGAGTTGGTCTTTTCACTAGTTCTCTGGTAGCTTGTAATAAGAGCATCTCAATTACACTACTTCACAAAAAAAATCGATGTCATACTTCAGAAAAATTCCGAAACACCCCAAAAAGTTTTTTCAATTCTGATTATTTTCCACTTTGAAATTTTAAAATCCACTGATTCGTTTTTGTTTTAGAAAAAATAAAAGAAAAGTGTCATTTTATATCAATTATTAAGGGAAAAGGACTCTTTTCTATGCAAATTTCATTTTTCATAAAACAAAAACGAATCAGTGGATTTTCAAATTTCAAAGTGGAAAATAATCAGAATTGAAAAAACTTTTTGATGTGTTTCGGGATTTCACTGAAGTATGACATCGACTGTTTTTTGTTAAGCAGTGTTATCCTTTAACAAACCTCCACGTTGGTGAAGGGTGGGAAACGCTAGCTCAGGGCACCAACTGATAACTAGTAGGCTAATTGTTAAGGTGATGTGTAAGCCAAGGTGTTGCGTGTGTACTTGAGTTAACTTCGGTTAGCTGCGGTGCACAATTATAAGTGATCGAGCAAGTCTGTAAGAGGACACTAATCCTGAAGATAATAGCCCAATGGACGTGGACGCGCATAAAGGTCTTAATATAGATCTAATGCAAGGTACAACGACAAGAGCTGACTTAGGAGAAAATAATGACGACAGAGCAGAGAGCACTGCAGAGGATGACAACGTTAAGTTGACACAATCCCCCATGACCTCCTCTGTCGACACTATTACTGAAAATGTCCTATGGGAAGGTTCAAAGGAGGTCGATGACGTTTCAAAGGCTATAAACAACCTTGGCATCAATCAGCCCGAAACGAAAACCAATAGGACTAAGAGGAAGGCAGCCAGATACAGAAACCTGGAAATAGCCCAAATGGACGAGGAGCCGAAGAAGTTAGTAGAAAGGGTCCACCGTTACTTATTTTTGTGTGGAAGGATTCGCTTAAATTTGCTTGATTGAAAACAAAACCGTTAGAACTTGCCATTATGAAAATGCACCACTCCTCATTTTCAGTTTTACATCTAGACGTGATTTCTAAGACAAAATTTTAAAAGCTATAAATTTTAAAATAATGACTAACAACTCAAGAGGATTTTGTTCAAAATTTTAATACATTATGTCGTGGTTTATTGTTATTTTCGTCGTTCATATTGTAAAAACTTTTTAATTTAACTCACACCCCACTTAAAAGCAAACACACACACTTCATATTCACAAAATTTGTAACTATGCGAGGGTGAGTGATCTCGACATTATAATTTTCTTTTACATACGTATTTTAATGTAATAAAAGTAATGGCGGGTGATATACAACACGAATATTCACTCTCATTCTCCGTATGCAAGTACATTAATTGAAGAAAACATTTTGAAAAGTAAAATAATAATCATGGTTGATGTAAAAGTTTAAGTTTGAAATGAAAAAAAAAATGGTGTGGGAGGAGTATCCACCCACTGCTTTTAAAAGTTTTTAAACATGGCATCACTTTACATTTTAACTTTGATAATGGAATGGCGTTCAATTATTTACACTCCGTTTATTTTATTATCATCATGATTATTATTATTATTAAAGATGACGAAATTCAAGAAGCACAAGACGAAGGAAAAGTTAATTTAAAAGAAAAACCACTTTTAATTTATAAAGTAAAATAACCCGCTTTTCCTTCAAAAACTCCCGCATCCTTCCTTTGAGTGAGTTAACATTTGCAAAGTTTCTGTTTGCACGTCAAAATTTGATGAATATAATTTGAGGTTTTTATCACTTTTACATTAAATTAAATTAAATTAAATGAAAATTTATTTCTCTCTGATTTTCTTTGCGATGAAAAAAAATAAATATTTACCTCTTTGAACAAAATTTTCACTTATTATAAAGATTTTTAAGAGAAACCAGACACACAATTCACATTTTCTTATTATTATTAATTAAGAAACTCTTCAAGTTATCTTTGAATTTTAATATAATTCACATCAAAAACAGTGTTCTTCTAATGTTTCGTGTGTATTTTATTTCACAAAATAAATATATGTTCAGACTAAATTAAGCTTCTTATAAATGTGATATTTTGTTCAAAATTAATACATAACAAAAAAAAATATTAGAATATTTTAAGGATGTCAGGTAATATTGAAAAGGAGTCACATGGCAAAACACACATCTAGAAAATTGAGAAGACAGTCAAAATTTATTTTGTTTAATTATTGAAATTTATTTGAATACTGAAAAGTAGTAGTGTGATACAGATTATTGCTTATCGTTTATTTTGTTCAAGAAAATTTTAAAATTCTTATTTCTCCGAATTCAATCATTGAAGTCTAATGTTAATTATATGAAAATTAATTATTAATTTTCTTTGATGTGTAGGTTTTTTTTATTAAAATATGATAGGAAAGGCTTAAGCAAAAGGAAATTTATTTAATGTCGCATGTCATGCGATTATATGAGACCCAACCATTTTTTTTCAGCCACTTTTGAAAAAAACTCTGAAAAAATTCTAAGGGTCTTCAGAACTACCAATGCCCGGGCTGCGCAGCGATCAAATTATAATTTTTTCTCTCAAAAATATTTTCACCATCAAAATGTTTTAGTAGATCAGTGATCTTGGTACCATTGGAAAGCTTGTGAACTTCCTAAAAAAACGTAGAAGATCAAAACTGTCTTTATTTAGTGGAGCTAGTAGAGCTACTATGTACAACATGGCTAAAAAAAATAGCTGAAAGTGCTAAATTTTATATTGAACTTATTAAACTAGCTTTATCCATATTCTATACATAAGGCAAGAGAAAGAAAAGTGTAATTGTACAATTATAAGAAAAACATTCTAGTGAAAGTGCATTAGCGAAATTAATAGATTGTAATATACTCAAATATATCGCTATCAAATGTGGTATTTCAAATTTACCACATCTATGTAGTTTTGAGTAAATTGCATTTAAAGTTTTTAAAATAAATATTATTACACAAGTTCTCTAAATAAGTCCTATGTTCGTCTTATAAAGATATATTTGGAATATTTACACAAACTATGATATATCATTAAATTTCATACTGATCTAGTGATTGTATATTATAGTCGTTGGAAAACTCCATAAACGTTTCAATGGTACCAATACTTGGTACCAACTTTCAGGAGCTAGACTCCTAACGTTCAGAAGTTAACTCCTAACTTTCAGGAGTTATATATAAATTATAAAAATTAATCTTATCTATAACTGAATTTAAGGAGTTAACTCCTGAAAGTTAGGAGTTAACTCCTGAACGTTAGGAGTGTAGCTCCTGAAATTCAGCAGTTTTCTTCCGACAGGGCACTGATGGTGAAAATATTTTTTACAGAAAAACTGACACTTTTGACCACTGTGGGCCGAGTTGTGATTATATGATTTTGATTTGAACCTGTTCTAATGACGAGGTATTAACGTCTTAAGCACTTGAAACTTTGTGAGTCCACGCTCGGATTTCCAATTTTTAAGATTCTTTTTTTACAACTATTGCCAAAATGCCAATTTATTGTAAAAAATCAAAAATTAATTTAGTACAAGAAACAGAAATCACCGACCGATAAAATTCTATTAAGCTAAAATGACGTCCGTTAATCAAAAAACCGAAAATAACATTAAAAATAAAAACTCTTTGAATTTTCATCAGAGTCCCAAATATTCATATCGATTAAACTCAAAATTTCTCACACTTCAACTTTTTTTCCAGTTTCTGTATTTCTTGTTGTAACTACAAATCCTTAAAAATAATACAATTTCTTTTATTATAACTTTAAAATTCTTTTTATCATTATTTTTTATCCAGTCAAAAGGTCATTTTTGTATTTTTAACTTCAAAATTTTCTCAACATTAACTTTTTCTTGACCATTTCCAGTTTTCATTTTTATTTGACAAAAATATTTTGAATTTTAAAACCCTAATAATATCACATTAAAGTTTGTACAGGTTTCGATAAATATCCAATTCACATGTCTTGTCATTATTATTTGATTTTAATTCCCATACAACCTGTTTTACATTCATTTTCTTGAAATGAAATCAAGAATCGCCTAAATATTGACCGGTTACGTATGGGATATTAATATCAAGGAATGTGTGTGTTAAAAGTAAATATAAATTAAGGGTAAAGGGAAAGGGATTTTTTTGTTTAATTTTTTCTTAACAACAGGTTCTTATTGAAATTAAGAATTAATTTAATTTTATTCTTCAAAATTCATGTATTTTATTTTAGTTTAAAATTCACAACTAATAATTTTAGTTAATGAAAATTAAATTATCACATCATTTTAATTTTCCATATCCGATATTGATCAACTTAAGATAAAATCTGTGTCAATGACACACATTTCACTTTCCCCATTTAAAAACAAAATAATTCCTTGACCATGGTCATTGTTATTTTGTGATTTGTACATTTATTTACACCAAAAAATAAACAAATTTAAGTTCAAGTTGAATGTTCGTATTATTTGTGTGTGTATTTTATATGTTTATACAATAAGCATTGTGTTTATATGACCAATTTAAAACAATTTCAACAAGATATTCCCTTGAGGAATGTGTAAATTATTCAAATTGAATGTATTCAGAAGAATGTTAATGATGATAATTAGATGTACGATGGTTAAATCAAATCAAGCGTGTTTTGGATTTTTGATTGTGTGTACAAGTGTGTGCGTGAGTGTGTGGCGTATGTGTGTATGTAAGCGAATAATATTTTAATGATTACTGATTGAATTGAACGCTTTTAATATGAATGGTTCAATTTCAATGGTTTACTTTGAAAATGCAAGAAATGTCAATGAATTATATTTTATTAACTAAATTAATTTAAATTTATAACACCATTAAAAATTTTAATGATCTTGTTCATATTATTGATTACAATTAATAATAAGACTATAAAATTAAAAAAGGAATCTCTGCTGATACTTTTGGGGATATTTATTACAACAACAAGAATTTGTGGTTGTGTAAAAATTTCCAATTTAAAATCAGATTTGGTTTAAAGAAAGTGTTGTATGTTATCTGTATTGTGTATGTAGATATTAAAATTTATGTCTCCTCCGACGTTTTATACTGAAATTCAGAAACATGTAGAATGCATTTTGTTAGAAAGAGCATTTTCGTTAATGTTTCATTTCAAGCTACCTAAAGCTGGAGAACTACATACAAGGAATATTTACACTGAAAACGCCCCCCAAAAACAGACACCGTTCTTGATTTTGGGGGATAAGATGGTGCAGCGGACAGCGTGTTGGCCTATCAATCTAAAGGTTGTCAGTTTGATTCTGGTTTCGGTCATGAAATTTTACAATCTCAAATGTCTCTTTTACCTGCTACTCAATTTGAGTTAAAGGCTAGATAAATGTTGCGATTGCTTGAGATGGCAGGTATTAAGCTAAGGTGAAGCGAACCGTTGGTGCAGTGATCTAACATACGTTCGACTAGGTTATGCAGCTGTGAATGGTGCTCGTTGTTGGATGGGTGACCACCTACCAAAAGTACGCTACATAAAATTGTCATATGTCTGAATCATCCATAGTACTATAGCGATGCGAGAACATACAGAATGATGTTTGTGGATTACAAAAAGCCCAAAAACTAAATTGGCTGAAGTGATCTTGGGAATCTGCGTTCAATTTCTGGCTAGTACGCAATCATAACATAACATAACATAAGCCTGGTCCATCGATGATAATATCGCAAATGCACCTGATTCTACCTGATTAATGAACAGACTGAAAATCTGGTTTTTAAACTAACTGAAACAATAATTTCGAACGAAAACGTTCAAGCGGTCTTCAAAAGCGCTATTTTTCGATTAAATGTAATCAAAAATGAAAGAAGAATAAAATGTAAAGTAGTTGCAATAACTTTTCTTTAAAAAATTTATATACATGAAACATTCTTCTTCTTATTATTACATTACACATTTAATATATAGACGCTTTGGGGACAAATGTAAAAATTGATTGGGTCTGGTAATAATAATAATAATAACACAGCTAAAGAATCTTTTTATAAGTTTTATGTGTGTGTGAGTGCCTGTGTGTGAGTATAAAGTAAATTTTATAAAATAAAATAAATGAGAAAATAAATGGACTAACTTTATGCCATTAAATCTTAGATATGAGTTTGAAAAGAACCTTTATGTCCTTTCCTATGATAGCTATGCATAATATAACAACAAAAAGATCCATAAACTTTTATTTTATATTACAACTTCTTCGTTCGTTCTTTTCTCCTTTAAAAACTCATATCATTTATAAAAGTTTTCTTATACTACACTTTATTTACATAAATTTTGTGTATGTTTCTATGTGCATATTTTTTTGTAGCGTGTTTCCTTCGTCCTGCTGCTTTATATCCCTCATCTTATAGTTTGAAGCTGAAAGAAAGAAGTACGCTGTATGTTTTCATAAAATATACAAAATTTTATAATAAAACAAAAATTATTTTATATGTGTATAAAATATAACAAAAACTTATCATGGATATTTAAAAGATTTTTGTGCGATGTGTGTATGAGTTTGTGTGTGTATTGTAGCGCAACCCTCTTTTTATTACAAAATTTTCTTCTAACCCTATATTTTTGAAAGAAGAAAATTTTAAACGTCTCGTGTCGTGTAATGTGTATACTACGTTTTTATATCGTTTATATTTTATATTTGAGTATAAAAAGATGAGAAGATGATGATGATGCCACAGAAATAAATTTATTTGTAGCCAATAAGAAACGACCTTTTTCTTCTCAGCACTTTTCTCATTGGCTGCGTTTTAAATATTATATTATTATATTTAACAAGAATTCGCGATATGATGCCTTTTTAAAATAATTTCAAGAAAATTTTCTTCACACTACACTACGTTTGTGTATGTTCGTGTGTGTATAAGTAAACGAAAGAAAAGAAGCGTGTTTTAAAAACTCCCCCATGATACCGTAAATTACTAATTAGGAATAACTTTTCTTTCGACACATAACTTGCGCTTGTCTTAAAATTTTATAGTAAATATACAAATAACGTAAAACGCACACACGTACAATGGAATGTCTAAATCATGGTGGAAAAATACATTTCTTCTATTTCTACTCTTGCGCGTAAGATATTTTCCTCATTCTTTCTCACATTCTAAATACCTTCTTCTATAATGTAACATAAATTTCATATTACTTACTTTTATATTTTACTTAAATGTTTGGCATGGTGGGTGAAATTTACCCCAAACTCCTTTAATGCCAAACAACAACGTGAAATGAAAGAAAACTTCAAATAATGCTTTATGCTAATTTAAATTAAAATATATTTCATGTTAGTTATGTGTTTTGTAACTAAAAGTAAAGAAAAACACACTCACACTCAAATACACATTTGGAAAATTATTTATATGAAGAACAAACACAATTGTAAGAAAATTTAAATCTTTTCAAAGATCTTTTTAATGTCTTTATGCTGATACCTGCTTAAAATTTATTATAATTAAAGACTGTCAAGTCGATCCAATGAAATTAAAGAAAATTATGTCTTTTCAAAAATTAATTACTTGTGTAATGGAGAGGAAAATGCTGGTGATTAGATTAGCTTGATAAAATTTAATATTTTTTTTGTATTTTAAATGGAAAGGAGAAAGGTTTACACAGATAAATCAATTGTTTAAAGATTTTTAAAGTATTAGAAGGCTACGATTCGGTCATGAATGGACACAAATTATTTTAATGATGACAAGTAAACAAAAATTTCTAGCTAGGATTTAAATGCGGTGTTTTCTTATTAAGAGGGTCTGATGATCCCTATCGCCTGCTTTTTGCAAGGTATAAGAGTTATAACAAATTCGTATGTGTATAGATAGCGGAAAAAAGTATAATGGGCTCTGTACCTAAATTATAAGGAGTTATATCATGCATAAAATAGTAGTAAATCAGTTTTGAAACACTTCTTCAAGTCTCAACATTTGATTTAAAAAATTTGACATTTACTTTGCTTATAGTCATTTGTAAGACAATTTCCAAAGACGAAATTCCAGAGCAATTCCAGAGACGAAAAAAGAGAATACAATTCTGAATACGATTAAGCCATCGAGTAAATCCTCGCTTGACTAAAACTCAATTATGAGCTTCCTTCATTGGCATTTCTTCTGAGATACAATTCTTTAACCTGTAAAAAACATGAAAATAAGCATCTTCATTGAGTTTACAAAATGGTTTCCTCATTTAAATTAACGATACACGTTTCATGACATATTGAGCATCACTCAACTACACATGACACCATGTGTAAAAAACATAAAATTTAAATTTTAAGCGACTTCTGAAAGAAACAAAGACGAGGCATTATTTTATAATAAGAAAACTTTTAATATAAATGACAAACAATAACTTTTTTGACAGTATATATTCTATTGGGGGAGGAAATCCTATTTATTTATTATTATCCTTCCTTCTTTTCTTATTAATATTAGTAGTATTAAAATACACACGTTTCTGTAAATGTTCTCGTAAAGATAATGAAAAATAATTTTTAAGGAACAGAAAATATACACACAAAAAAAGGTTAAGATGTCATAAGGGATTTTCTTATAAAATGTCCGTATATATAAAAAGATTTCTATTATTCTTCATCTTATAAAACACATAAAATGTCTATCCATCCATGTGTATTCTAATTTTAAAATATTGCTATACCTTTGTCGTTGTAAGATATCTTTTTTCGTTTAAATGATTAATAATAGACTTTTTGTTTTCTTTTCTTATCAATATTTATTAAAATTTTATATTAATAATATCTCTTTCATTGCACAATATTCATATTTTAGATCTAAGATAAATTTAGAATTGAGACCATTGAAACAAAAAAGAAAAAATATTTTGGGATGTTGTATATTTTTGTTATTTTGTGATCAAATTATCAGTGAGTAAAGTTTTCTGAATGATTGTTTTTCAGATTTAAAGTCAACACTGATTTGAGGAAGTGGAACATGATCGATCACTTTAAATACCCCTCTGGATCTATTGAGAAAATTTCATTACGTACTTGCTTAGCTCTTTTGTAGAGTGAATCTGAGCTTTTTTTAATAATCTCATCTCGGAATGGGTAAATAAAAGAATGAGAATATACCATCAGTGTACCAACATCTAAATAATCCAAGTAATTTGTGAGCTGTTCCAAGAAGGGATCCAAAATGATCTTAAGACAGAACAAAAAGGACATCAGAAACCTGACATGTCTCTTAAGAGGTCATTGTCTATTGCGAAGTCATCTGAAAATGTTAGTAAAGACCACAATAGGACTCTTTGAGACCGCAGTGGTGCCCTTGTAAAACCTAACCTGAATCTTCAGGCTTTTCATCACCATCTAATCACCACATATAGATATTTGGAATTTTTCGGATTACTTAAATGAGCACAAGGGAGGCATGACGTCCCATTGTAAGGAGAAGCATAAAAGATCTAACAGGTCAAAGCATCGATTAACTCCAGTGAGAAAAAAATATGGCATTAGATCGATAGCTTTGGATCAACGAGAGAGTAGAATTCACAAAGGATTCAAGAGCTCAATTAAGGTCCAGGCAGTCTTTCACTTCAAAATCCTAACATGTTAAAATTATTAAACTGAGTTTTCAGACATTCAATTTTATTTTAAATTTCTGTCGAAAAATAAATGCATTTGAAACAACATATGAACTAAGTCACGTGTCATACATGGCCTAGTTATGCATTTCATGTTAACTCTAATGTTATATATTTAGAATTCAATTTGGAAAAAGTATTATTTTTATTGCTTTCTATTTTTATCTACTAAGGAAAACTGTTTGACATTAAAGATATTAAATATTATCTGGAACTCGTTAAAATATTTAAACAGATACACATCTTAATCGTTTTTCAGAAAATACCTGACCTTTTGGACATTTGACTAATGACATAATCCAACAGCCATCGATTCCTTGCATACAGAGCATGTATCTATCACAAATTCCTTTGATCGGAAATCTGCCTACTTTGGTGCAAGTGATGGAATTATCATCTTCCAGTTCGACTTCAGTTGTTGGAATAAAGGGTGATGATGATCGAATGGGATGTTCAGCTGTAGTTGTATCAAAATCAGTTGTAATGTTATTAGAGGTTGACCAATTTGCATCAGATGTAACTTCTTCAGTCAAAGTTGTTTCATCCAAACCTAATGTCGTTGTTTCCAGGCCTTCAGTTGATTCAGCTGCAGTACTTGATTGAAATGAAGTTGAACTTAACTCGGATTCTGTTGTGCTTGGTTCAGACTCTGTTGTGCTTGGTTCAGATTCTGTTGTACTAAGTTCAGATTCTGTTGTACTGAGTTCAGACTCTGTCGTGCTTATTACAGATTGTGTTGAACTTAATCCAGGTCCAACGGTACTAGTACTCGAATTTAATTTACATGTATCTACCGCCCCACTAACACATTCCCTTAAATCACCACAAAACCATGTTCCATTGGGACATCTCTTCAATTCAGCACCAATTTTACCGTTTAAATCAAATTCACATGCGACATAGTGTTGACAGTCAATTTGCCGATATGGAAATTTCCCTACTTCATTGTTACAAAGATGTGGGCACAAATACTTCCAATTATCTCTGGCACATCGTCCAGTTGTTGCATTGAAAATAGTATCAAGTGGACATGGAACAATTTCACTCACAAAGTTATCGTCTTGATCCTTCAAACATAACAGGTAGGATTGACATTTCAAGTCAAGTGGATTTGGAAACCGTCCTCTTTCAGTGCACAAACTCGCATTTAGAGTCGTTCGGATATTTGGATCCAAAAATTCATCACTTTGACATCCAAATATTGAACAGAAAAGTAACAGAATTTTTGATAAAACAAAAATGTCTTGCATTTTTATATTAAAATTATGATTTAAATGAAAAAAATACTTCAAATGTCGTATTTTATGTCGTAACCTTGCCTGATAGATAAAAACTGATAATTTACATCAAAAATTTCTGTCATTTATACCTTTTCATGCTAAATCATGTGTAATCTTGTGAGTAATATAATAAAACAATTAAAAAATTATTTGGTAATTGACATTTTCTAAGTACGTATCATTTCAAAAAAAAATAATGACAAAAAATTTATAAAGAAAACCGCAAACTGATTCATTTTAATATGAATAAAAAAAATCTGAAACTTTGTCTTATCTTTTATTTAAACTATTTTTTTATGCAACAACCAACGCAATAACAGCCAATGTAAATAAATAATAATGAACTTAATACCTGATGATAGAAAATTACTAATATCAACTAAGCCTTTTAGTTATCTATAACTTCGATTTAGGTCATAAATAGAACAATTTAAATGCAATTGGTAACATAAATTGAAAATTACTAGTGAGCTTTACTTGACTTTTAAAATGAAACTAAAAAATAACAAGCTTTGGAAGAAATTTAACAGAAAAAAACCGGTTTTAAACGTTTCTTAACATGAAAATCTTAATTTAAACTGACGTCATGAGGTCAAACACTAACCTGAAGTCCCCTATCCCAAGCCAAAATAATGAACTACAAGAAGCCACAGCAACATTGAGTGCACAAAAAGCCCAAATAGAAGCCCTCTGTAAAGTCCTGGAAGCCACATAATAAGAAATCAAGGTACGACAAAAACTATTTCGTCAAAGAGTATTCGTTTTAAAAGATTTGGGAGTGTGGTTTGACTCGAAGTTGAATTTTAAACATCATATCAGTATAACAATTGCCCAAGCAAAATCCATACTCAGCATGATTAAACGCTTTGGTCGAGAATTTAATGATTTTTACGTCATAAAGTCACTCTACACATCACTTGTAAGGTTCATTATTGAGTACGGTAGCTTAATTTGGATGCCAGCTTTTGACACTGACATCAATCGCGTCGAATCAATCCAAAAACAATTTCTTGTCTTCTGCCTCCGGGATCTTGGATGGCAAGATAGATTCGTATTACCTGCTTATCATCATCGCCTCAATCTGCTTGGTATGCTGTCACTACGTGATCGTCAGATAGTGTCTTGTTGCACATTCATCTTTGACATCATCAATAATAACGTTAATTCAGAATCTATCTCATCAAAACTTCAATACAAGATCAGTCATTACAATCTTTAATTTAATAACATCAATATACTCGTCCAACAGCACCATTCACCGATGCATCGATCTTTTCAACAATTTCTGTCATGGGATCAGCACCTCGGGAACGAAACCGACATTTAAGAAGGAACTGAGAGGAAGGATAATTGCTTTAAACTATAAATAAATAATTATTTTAATTATGTAGTCTTAATTAGATGAAATAAAATAAATAAATCGAATCCCTCTCAAACAGTGTGACGCAGAGGGCTGTTGCAATTATTAAAGTGTATGAAATAAAATTCTAGTACCGAAAATAAAATGTTAATATGGCTCTATCGTTGGTATGATCAAAATTGATCCATCAGAACAAACTAACCTCGTTAGACCATTCCAGAGTTATTGTTCTTAAGGTTTTTGACCATTTTCCTCTGAAACCCATACCCAAAGTCTAACCTTAAAACTAATGATATAGAAATATTCCTCATGAGTTCCTCTGTCTGATGGTCTATTACAGAGTTATGGATGGAAATCAGTGACAATATGTCCGTTACCTCCAGAGTAACGGCGGACAAACTGTCTGTAATAGTGATTTTTTTCTTACAAATTGCAGAATATTCATAAAAATTCAAAGTAAACATATTTAAGGCATTACCTTATTATTAAATAATTTATAAAATAAAATTAGTCACTCATTTACCACAATCCCTTTTTTATAATACTTTTTTTTTAATTCCTGTAATGTTCCTCAAACATATTAAAATTAATAATAAAAAAAAAACATATTAATGCAGCATTAAAAGATAATTCACTCTCCCTTAATTCATTTTTTTTTTGTCTGCGAACATACGACATCATCATAAAGGTAAAATCATTTTTTTGAGAACGAGAAGGTAACAGGAAAAAAATATGTAAGTAATGAAAAAATTAACTTAATGCTTTTTTTTATTTATTTATGTATTTTTTTCATAAAAGGTAAATAATTTTACTGCGGTAAACAAATTGTTAAATAAAAAAAGACCCTCATGCCTTTTTTTCTGCTGTATGATGTTTCTCACCCTTTTTTTCTCAATTGTCTGGTATTTAGTCACATTTAACCAGTATGTTTAACATCACTTTATTAATAAATAAATAAATAAAACAAAATTGTATAATGTTGAGGAATTTTTTTTATTAAATTTTTTATTCATAGAAATAATACAAGTTGATGATGGATTTTTTTTCATCGTGGTTCCTTTAAAATTGAAGTGCATGATCATAAAAAAAATTTGAATATAATAATATTATAAAAAATACAAATAAATCAAAGGTGAGTAAAGTTATTCACAATAACAAAAAAAGTACGAGGGGTGAATAATCTGATGTTAGTGGAACGTGGAATTGCATCAATAAAAAAATTATTATAATAATGCGATGATAAAAAAAGTCATAATTGAGTCATAGGGGCACGAATCATTTTTTTTTATTATTTTATTTAATATGCAGAAAAGAAATAACTTGTTGACTTTTATTTATTTTTATTTTAGATAAAGTGACTTTTCCAGATAAATATTTATAATCCTACAACAATGATAGCAACAAATTCCATGTGATTGTATGCCGTTTTGTTAAGCGAGTATTGATGAACTTTATGATTTTCGTATGTCTTTGAGTCGTTTTAATTTTGTGTACATTAACGAACTATGAATTGAAGCTTTTTTTTATTTTACAATAAAAATTGCGATTTATCGATGTATGTACGTACAATTAAAAGGACAAGTAAGGGTATCTTTCAAATGCTTTGGATAACATCGTTTTTGCTATTCTTCACTTGAGCGCTGTGTTCGGAAAATGCATGTCGCCTTGTATGCTTTCCATGTGAAAATGAGTAGACTACTCAAAGTTTGTTTAATTTAAATGGAAAAGCTTTTCATTTACGAATAGAAAATTTTAATTTTCAAACGATCTATTCAAATTTTAAAGGTAGAATTCTTTTCAACAAGTTGCATGTGGCGATTCATCAGGCAAAGCAAAGACAGGTATTTTTATGTTCTTTCATTAAAATTAATATTAAGTAGAAATTTTTGAGTTTTGACAATAAATGTAATAATGTAATTTTAATTTAGAATAAGTAAATGTAGAATTAAACGTTAGATTAAGTAAATGTATGTATTTATTAGTCACTATTTAGCTCCTGGGCGGACCTTTCGGGGGTTCAAGTAGTGACTGTAGTCTTAATTTGACGAAATAAATAAATAAATAAAAATAAAAAAAAATAAATAAAAAATGGTCCAGAGGCCTGTTAAAACAGTAGCACAAAATACCCCAGATGCTGAGTGATTTTTCATATTACAAAAATTTGGTATATGATATTTCTTAGTGCATTTTCGTAAGACTTAGAAAAAATGCATACTTTGCTTGAAAAATCTTGTATTCGTTATCATACAGCAAAATCCATTATAAAAAGACTTTCGTTATCAATTAAAATGACATATTAAAAAATTTATAACTCTTAATTCCAATACACACACATTTTTCAAAAATCATCATTCCAAATTATACACATTTTAAGGAAGCAGGAAAATTAATCAATCGTACCACACACATAATGAAAAAATTCTTTTCATCAAATGAAGAAGAACTAATGAAAACGAATGTTACTTTTACTTTCTTTTTCTTCTACACATATTTTCAACAACAATTATAACAGCACAAAATCCAAACCGATCAAAAATATTTCAAAATAAACTTACTTACATACATACATAAACACACACATAGAAATCGTACACGATGTACAATGACAGTGTATTTAGTGGTAAAAAGTACACAAATTATATAGTTTGCAATCTTATTTTCTATTACATTTAATAATAATACAAATTTGTTTATAATTTGTTAAGAAAATTGTTTTTTAAAGGTTGTAGTGCAACAGTGTGTCTTATATAAATATATAAAATGTTAAAAAACAACAACGATAAAACTTTAAATCTGTAAACAATGAATGATAAAGTGAGAGAGAGTTTGTAAGAGTGTACTTGAAGTGTGTATACCTTTTAAACCACTCTTATAAAAGTAACTTCAATAAAAAACCATTAATATTTTTTTTTTTCTTTCTCAAGAGCTTAAGAAGCCATAAAGTAAGTGGAAAATAGAAGGAAAATAATAAAAATAAAACAAAAATTGTCACCATTACACTTGTTTAACTTTTTAATTATATTCAGCCAGCTATGAACTCTTTCATACTTTTAATCAATTTATGTTTCGTATTTTCATATTAAAAATATAATTATAAGAAAAAATAAAGTTTTTTTTACTTTTATATTATTTTTTTTTTCAAGTAAAATGAAAAATTTCTTTATGTACATTCCTGTACTTTGTGTTCTCTTCTTATTTTATTTTATGTACCAAACATCATCATAATTGGAAATGGACATAGCTCGTAATGGGCTTAAAATTAAGAAAATGGTGTTAAGTTTTATTTTCATAATAAAATAAAAAAAAAAATAATTGACGAAGATGATGAAAAGGAGAAAAAAAATTAAGAGAAGAAAAATTATTTTTGTTATAAAATAAAATTGAAAACTTTTAATTAGGAAAATCTATAAAAGCGGAAACCAATTGCAAACTCTTGTATCCTGTCCTAGATTGAAACGTTTCAATTAGTACTTTTTTCAAATAAATTGCTTATTCTTAGATAAGAAAAAAGTGAATTAAAGGATGAATTGTGAAAAGTGAAATATTAAAAGTGCAGTATTCAATTTAAGGATCAATCGATTTTAAATGTAAAATTTTTAATTTTGAATTAACGATTTACTTTGCATTGATGTCGTTAATTGATTGATGATCTTTAGAAAACAAGTGAGCAAGTTACTTGTTCGAAGTCAATCAGATTCCATTTAGGTCTGTTACTACTGATTTAAGAAAAACAGTTTTGTTACAGTTATTTAAAATTTTCGGTTTTTAAATGCAAATATAAATAATACACAATATTGGACATTGGTTAATTTTTTTCTTATCAATTTTGTTTATCAACTGTATTAAGAGAATATCGTTAAAAATTTTGTTGAAAAATTCTCTATTGTTTGTTTCCTTTGTTTTGAGATTATAAAACTAATTTTAATTTTTATTCTTTCTTAAGTTATTCACATTTATTCTGATATCATACTATAAAATTTTAAAATGTCGCAGTTTGATAGTCGCAGAATGATAAATGACGAAGCGTCAAAGTAGATCTAAGAACGTTCTAAGTAAGGAACTGGAATTCAATTCTTGACCAGGCCAAATCATAAAAAAATTGAAAGACTTGATTAGACAGTAATATCATATTGTAACTACCCCTGAAATCTACATGTAGTCTCCTGGACGAATTGCGGTTAGTTTTTACCTTTCAGTGCATCATTCTTTGTTCTTTTAATTTTTGTGATTGTACTATGATTCTTTTTAAGTTGATAATGTTTTTTGCTTAATTGATAATCTAATAATGTTATCGTCAATATTATTTTTCTGTTTTATATTTTGAAGTAAATCAGTATTTGAAAGTAGTTTGAAAACAGTAGCATCGTAAGATAGTCGCAATATTCCGGGCACATAATATGGATTCAAAGTTTTTGTCAATTGCTTTAATACTTTTTGTCGCAGCGACTTGTAAAGCATCATCCAGACAAGGATCAACCATTATTGATAATTTAAGAGATGGGTATAATACAGTCTACCATTATTATCAAGAGATAAGTATTTCAAACAAGTTTGGGCTTGAATGGTCAAACATAACTGAGTATGATATTCTCATAAGAAAGTCAGGTGAAAATTTTCCAAACAAATTCATCATGCAGTTACAAAAGAGCGGCATAAGTACAACGGATGACCTTAGTCTTCCAATTGATGTAACTTTTATATCAAACAAAAAATCATTCAAAATTGTTCAAATAGATGCATTAGAGGCTGATACTGAAGAATCTTTGTTTCGAAAGAAATATACCTTAGAATTAATGACGCACAATTACACTGAAGCTGTGAATAAATTTGATGCATTTACGGATCCAAAAACAGTTGAATTTTATACAGATATGAATAGAGAAATTTTGAAGGAATTCCATTTCGACAAAATTTCTGGTCATTTTATAGGATCAAAAATTTACATAAATGGTACAATGGACAGCTACCCAGGAATTGATACTAAAACTTTTCTTAGCTATAATTTAATTGGGTTCAAAAAAATTACAGATGAGGTTGACGATTCAACTACATTTAAAAATTGCAAAATAGAATTATAATTTTACGATCAACATATCAAACAATTTATGTAGCGAAGAAGCTGATGCTTATATTAGTATAAAAATGGTAATATATCATTTTTCTAATCTGTTTCTTAATTCAATTTTTGTTTTGCATTTTTACAGGACACTCTCTGGACAATCAACATGAACTTTTCCTGCAGAAATACGGAAGTTTTTTCATGCTGTTAATTAAGAATTAGAATTTTATAGAAAAATAGACCTAACTAGTAGCAAATCTGTTTAGTTATTAGAATAATTTTAATCATACATTAGCTACCACCATTTGTAAGCTTTACCACCATTTGTGAGATTTTTGAAATTGAAAATTTATGCTTTTAAATAATAAAGTACATTAGTTTAATATTAAAAATGTGTTATTTAAGTTTGTAGAAAACGATTTTCATTCATTAATTTACTATTTATTTTTGATAACATCAATTTAAAGCGATATTTGATTTGTGAGTGGTATGTGCGAACAGGCGTTCCCTATGTATTGAATATTTTTATTATTATTATCAGAAAATAGTGAAGGTGGTGGTAAAATTGTACTTTTAGGAAAAAATAAAATTTTGTTATAATAATTCATTTCACTTTATTTTATTTACTTTAACATTTAGTAGAAAACTTTACTCACGTTACCTACACCTTTATTATGACCAGTCATAATATTTTCATTTCGTTACTTTTTCCAGCACAAAACTTTCGACATCTCTTATATTTCAAATCAAAAAGAGAGACAATAATACGAAAAAAAAAAATCCAATTTTATATTGAGATTCAAGATCCTTTTTCCCTTTTTTTTGTCATGATAAGATTATAAATTTTACATATTTAATGACTTTACCAGCTTAAGTCTAATGATGAGAACGAAAAACAAGGGACAAATACAAAATTACAATAAAAAATTGAAAGAAAATCGTTCGTTATTGTCATCATTATCATCACCAAAGGCCACCCTTTTACTTAAAATATGTATTTTCTTTTAAAATGTTATCGGAATAAATTTCATTTTTATATCTTTCCATCTCTGTATAAAGATAAAATATTTGAATACACAAAAAAAATTGTATCGCTATTCAAATATAAAATAATTCAAAAAAAAAAAATTAAACAAGCCATACAAAAAACAATACAAACCCTTTTTCGCAATACACACAGCATGTAAAGACAAAATAAAAGACTTAAAAAGAATTTTAAAATAAATTTATTTAAAGGAAAAAAAAAATAAACATCAACGATGAAAAATTTGGCATTGAATTATATAATGATGACTTTATATAGCCAATACACAAGATTCCCCCTTCAAAATGTTTTATTATATATATTTTTCTTTACTTTTCTTCTCTCCATCACAACATCGCGTTAAAATACAATTGTCAAAAAATAAAAAAAAAATGTTTAATATAAAAAAAGCGAAAAAATCACCCTCAATTTATACAATCGAAAATATACAAAACGTCCATTCTAATTACTGTACGTACGCTGTATAACACTACACAATTTATGTACTGTATGTGCTAAGGATAATAAAAAAAATATTCGTATACTTTTTAACCCCACCTCCATTTTATTTGAATTTTTTAAAGGAAAAATTAAATATAAAAAATTCACGCGGGCCATTAGGAGTAAGTAATTTAAATGTACTTTGTTTTCTTTAGTTACGTACACACATACACACACACAATTCAGTCCAAATCGCGCTTCGGGAAAACAGAATCTATTTACATTTCAATGAGCAAAATAAAATATTTATAAAAAAGGGTATGAGAAAACAATAATGAAACAATCAAGAAAAACGGGCAAAAGAAATTTTTCTCATTTTTTTTCGTTTGCCTTGATAATGATGATGATACGATGCTTTTTCCTTTTTTATTTTTATTATTTTAACCTTTTCTTTCCTTTCTTTCTCATTTTTATTACATTATTAAGTATTTCTCGTTGTTTTCTTTTTTTTTTAATTACATTTATTGAGCATTTTTTTGTATTTTTATTTTATGATGATGGTGAGTAATGCCTTTTAAAACAAAAATGACTTCGAAAAGGGCATTGTAATTAAAATGACATTTCAAATCCTCAAAGTTAAATTTACTAATAATTTATACATTTCTTTAAAGAATAAAGTAAAGTAAAGTAAAAAAAATTGATATAATTAAAAACTGAATGAATAAATAATGGTCTTATAATGATATTTATTACTGTCAATAAGTCTCTAGAAAAATGTTTTTTTTTGTAAAAGTGTCTCAAAAAATGAAAATTGCTACAATATCATTAAAATGATGAACAAAAAATTGTTTTATTTTGTTTATAAATTTTAAAATTAAAAGAAATAATAAAAAGGAATGGCAGAGAAAATATTAAATAAATAAGAAAAGCATTAAAAAATAATAAGCGAAAAAGAAAATGGGTCCATTGTCTCTTCAGTACATAAATAGTAATTTCTTTTGTGAATTTATTCAAAAAGAAATGTATTTTTATTTTTTTTTATGTCGCTTTGACAGAGTAACTTATTTTTTTTGCTCAAGATTTCTTTCACTCAGTTTTGCTTGAAATGAAAATTTAAAATTTTACTTATATTGAAATTTGTCATTTTTTAAAAAAATTAAAAGTTGATACTCTCATGACGAATGTTGGCTTTTAAGCATGATGGTACTGCTGATTCAGACGGACGAAATCTAATACTACTCAAAATTGAATGATCCTGAATACAAAAGCTTTTAAACCTTTTAACTTACATCTCTTGAACATTCCTCAATTTATATCGATATTATTAGTAGATAGATAGATTCAGGGGTGAGTAATTTTTCGTGCTGAAGCCTCAATACATTTCATCGGCATAGAAGGTGTTCTGCTGCTTCTTTTTCGTTATCACATAGCCTACACATGTCATCATTTATTATCCTCATCTTTTATAATCTATATTTGGAAGCACGATGCCCAGTTAAGAAAACAGTGATCACTTGAATGTATTCTCTTTTAAGGATCAGCAGTTTGATTGTATTGTTCTAACAATGGTTTTCTATGAGTAATTTAGCTTCTCTAGCATTGTTTGAGTTCTCCCAGAATTCATTTGTTTGATTCGTTAGCCATTTTTTATTTTCTAATTTAAAGGTTTTAAGTGATATACCAAAGAATGCCAGTTTGTCAGCTTCTGTATATCAGGATACCCCGGTACCCATGTAAGTGTCAATGTATTGCTATTTGTAACTTCATTTAAGAGATTCACACAATTGAATGTTAATTTAGATTTTATCGTGTTGCTTATGAATGCTTTTAGTTATTAGTAATAGGACTAAATGATATAGTGCCATTGTACCAAAGATGAAATATTTCCTTCTAAGTTAAATTTTTCTCAAAATTCATCTTGAAGAGCTTGTCATATAATTTAGCTTCTACTATTAATTTAGAACTCATCCTGAAGCTTTAGAAGATAGAAATTAAGTCCAATAGCGTGGTTTAACATACAGTAGTTCGTTCGACTGTGGATTACAAAAAGCCCAAAATATAAAGTGACTGAGGTTATCTTGGGAATCTGCGTTCGATTCCTGGCTAGTACACTATCATAACATAACATAAGTCCAATTTGAAGTAAATCCTTAGCAAGGACCTTAATTAGCAACAAAACGTAGCATAGTGGCGTTTTTATACAAATATTCCACGAGAAAAAATAATCTGAAAATTCACTTTAACTGTGTTTCAAAATAACAGCGTAAACAAAATTCATCTTAATCGTCACTTCATAAACTTCTAAGGAGAATAATCGTTGCATAGATCCAAATACCTTTGATTTCTAAAAGAAACGTAAACTTACCTGTAAGAATCAAGAACTACCCTTATTATATTAAGTCTTATTTGCATATTCATATAAACAAACATTGATAATAAAAAAAAACAGTGAAGAACCCTTTACATGTCCTCTTGTATTAAATACTTATCTCTATCTATTAAAAGATAAAATTTTATTGTTAGTGTGAGAAACTTGTTATGAAACAATGAAAAAAACTAGTAGGTCCGGTTTTCGTGGCCAACAAACTTTATAAATTAAGAAGGGACTTAAATTTAAAAAAAAATAACGAATTTTTCATGTAACGACTTTGTTTAAAAGAAAATACGTCTCAATGCACAATTAATTTCAAAAGGCTCTTCTCAAAAAAAATCATCATCAGTAATCATCATGGTTATTATTATTTTTGTGCGAGACATTTTTCATTCCACATTTACCATCATTAACAATGCATTTCAATCTTTAATGTCCTCACAGTCTTTTAAGATAAATTTCTTTAAATGATGCTGTTAAATGAAATTGTTATGTCTTTATTTTATTTTGGATCCCCCATAAATTAACAAGATTTTTTTTATTTTGTTTTGTGTTTCTTGGAATGATTTTAATAATAATAATAACAATAAATAAATATCCAGCGCGTTTCAAAGAAATGTTCTCGTAAAGTTAATAAAAAAAAAAAATGTATAATTTCCGCTTGGTTAGAAAAATAATAATATTATTTTAAATTTTCTTCGAAAGTAATTTTTTTCTTCAAAATACCTAAATAATGTAAGTACATTAATTGTATACAGAAAAATATAATTTAATAGCAACAAAGGGCGTCATTCTTCAATTTTTTTTTCATGATATTTCCGTTTAAAATATACAATAATAAATGCTTTAAATGTCTGTAAGCACAAAAAATTAGATGGAATGGCAAACAGTAAAAAACATTTTTTTAATAATAAAAATAATAATAATAATATTCAGGACGAAGCAAAAATACGAGAAGAAAAAAAAGAGTTTTCTTGATTGAAGTCCTCATTCCAGTGATACCACCCAATATTCATCGCCCACATTTTATTTCCAAAAATTTTTTATACTTGTATCCTCTAAGCATGATAAACGTACAAACACACACACACACATACATACGCAAGGACAAGAAAAATAGCACTTTATATTACACAGCAAAAATATAAAATAAAAAAAAAACGCTTTATATAAAATTGAGAAAAATAAAAAGAAAAGTGTGTGTACACAAGAAAAAATGTAAATAAGTATTCACCCCTTTTTCGCTTTTCCAATTAAGGAAAACGATGAAAAAAAAGAGAGATCTTTTTTAATTTTACATTTTAAAAGGGACGATGACGATAAGAAAATAGCGTTTTGTATACACTTATAATGGCAAGTGCGTACAACAACAACAACAATCTTTTTATAAAAGTGTATAATGGAAAAAAAGTAAATTTTTCACCCTCCTTCACAATAAATGGCACGGTTTTTGATTTTTATATACAATATTTTTGAATTATACGCGTTTTCATTTTTTTTTCCTCTTTTTTCTTTACTGTATTTTATTTTATAATAACAACAGTCAAAGAATATTAATAATAAAAAGAAAGGAAAATTTATTCACTATGCATAATATGGACTTTCAAATAAAGAGAAAAAAAAATATTACAATACTTGCGCGTCTACCCATTCTTTTTAATATAATTTAATATTATAAAAATATTACAACAAAAAAAAAACATGATAAATTTTATACTATTTTTATATTTAATGGTCGGCCATCATTGATTTAGAATATATAACAGATCTGTACACACTTAGGAATTAGGAAACGAAAAAGTTTTTTTTTTCAAATATTTTCGCGTATTTGATATGAAAAAGCATCCAATGTATAAAATAAAATAATAACAAAAAATTGGGGGTGATTAGAAACAGAAGACGAAGAAGAGCATCTTATGTTTTATTCATAAATTTGTATGAGGAAAAATTTTATAAATGTATTGAAAAATCAAATTATATTAAAAAGCGAGAGATCATCAATTTTGTTTTGTATTGTACCTTTTTTTGATGAATTAATACTTTTTAAGATGTTTTTTTTTCTTCTTTTTATCAGAAATCAGACAATTAGAAAAGTACAATTGACAGTCCCCATTTTATTTTAAGTTTAATGGAAGTTAATGGAGAAAATGTCCTGTAATTAATAAAAGCAGAAATAATTGAGATTTTTTACATGAAAAAAAAGATTATATTAGAAGTTAAAGACGAATAATAGCACGAGAACAATACAGTAATGTTCCAGCACAAAAAGAATACGGGATTGCGTTTATTTGTTGTTAAAAAATTTCCTGGTCGATGCGAAATTGGCGAGAAGGTCTTTAAAACTCGCTAGTGAAAACACTTTCAACTAACACTTTACAGAACTGGAAATTTTTACTGTAATGGACGATGAAACAAACATTAAAATGGCTCTCTAGCAAAACCCAGGTCACAAAAAAATGACTAAATTTGACATATGTACTAGTACTCAATGCTACAGGTCATGAATAAAAAAGGTCTGAATTATGTTATGACTCAATTTGTTATCAGACCACTTCGGGTAAACGAATTTTACACTCTTAGCTATAGTTGCCGTGCAATGAGACGAGCATGAGAAATTTTAACTTTGGACTTAGCATTAAATGAAATTTCCCTACAAACACACTTAAATGGCCATGTAATTTTTTACATTAAAAGCTTGAAATTTGAAAGTAATCAAGAGTTCTTTTACCGAATCAGCATTGAACATAGATGATATCATCTCCATGATAAGAAAAGTTACATCATCTATTTGAACAACAGCAATATGATTCAGTAAATGACTTTCATACTGAGGCTTTTGAGGACAACATTTTATTTCCACGACCCCCTTGTTCTGAAATGACAAGTAAAATTCTATCCTATGGACTTTGCTAGTTAATATTCAAGGTGACTTATCGAGACCGTATTTTGACTTCTATCTCTGCCGTTGCAGGCAAGAACGACGCACCTACAAAAACTACAAACTGAGATATTTGCAGTTTTGTATTTTTGATCAGTTTCTGCTCTGTAGCTCAAGCTCTATTTAATATTTTTAGAAATCAATGGTCATATACTAAAGGTAGTCACATCCTTTAAATATTGTAAGATTTTTTTTCATTTTTTTGAGCCTTATTAGGCTTAAATTGAAAAAGTTGTTCTTGCCTGCAACATTTTTACAAAAATATTGCAGGCTAAAAGGACGTTGCATGCAAGAAAGACGCATATCAATGTTTTTTCTATCAATTTCTATAAATTCCTCGTTAAAATGTACAATATTTGCACGACTATAAGAACATTTATGAATAGATATGTTAATATTAATGTTATAAGTTTTTTTAGCCCAAAATTCGCAATAGACATGCGGGCTCTGTGGATTATTCTTTGTTTGATAATTTTTCGAATATAAGTAAGAAAATTATTGTTCCAAAGCGATGTGAGAGATATCAGGAAATATAAATCGTATTTAAATCGAAAATAATTCCAATTCTACAGATTTTTTACTTGATGTGGAGCCACCCGATGGCTCTGAGAGGGCTTTTAATATAAATTTGGTTGGTTTTTTTCCCAAACACAATGGTGTTGATGAGTATAAAGAACTATAGAAACTTCAATTTTTCAACCACAGTCAGTTTAGGTGTTAGTTTGGACCCTCCAAATGGCACTGAGAGACTTTTTCATAATTTTGGTCGATTTTAGGGCTTTTTTGACAAATTTTTCTAAGCTAAATTCGTTGATGTGTATACAGATAGTAGAGAAATCTGGCGAATTCTATTTGGGTTTTCCATTTGACCCATCAGATAACGCTAAAATGGGGGTTTGAGAACTGGTTTGTGATTTATACATAGAAGAAATTGAAAAACATTAATGAGCTTCAATATTTGAAACATTATAAGATTTAGATTAGTCGGTTTAGCATACCGACTTGTCTAGCAATTAAAAGAAATCAATTATTATCTAATCAATTTCAGTTTTCTAGTACTTTAATGGTTCCAAGTATTTCACCTAATGACTCAAAATTAAGTTAGATCCCACAAGCACACTACCACTATCTTCAATTAGTCAGATTTTCCTTGTAATGGGTTTAAAAATATAGATATTTATATGATATGCGTCTTTTATGCCTGCAAATATGAATATGCGTCATTTTAACATGCAATTTCTCGAAAACTGCGAAAATTGAGCCATCAAAACTCAGACTTCGTGGAACAAAAAAATTTTTTTTTCGAAGCCAAATGCTTTGATATGATCTTAAATGAGCTTTTTCATCAAAAAGTCATTTTGACCAAAAATGTAGGTGCGTCGTTCTTGCCTGCAGGGGCAGATCTATCGATATCTATTCTGTCTGAGAGTCTATTCTCTTCAGTTTAATGAAATAAAAATCAGTAGTTTAAGTGCAGTTTGAGCTCATTTAACATCCAGGCTTTAACTCTCAGCTTGTTCTCGTGGTGTTGGATTGAGATTGTAATATTGCTGATAATGACATCGGTCTGTGAATCTGAATTGTTATTTTATTCGAATATTTTGTATTTCATATCACTAGTTGCACCTATAAATATTTGCCTCACAACTCTTTTTATTATTTTATTTTAAACGTCTCAACTTCAAATTCCCAGAAGCATTTTTAAATTTTGATTAAAAATTAATTTTAACAATCAAATTTCTCATTTTCATCATTTTATCTCTTTTTCTTATTTTTTTTCGTTATTTTTAATTTTTCTTTAAAGAAAAACTAAGAAAAATATTCTTTATTTAACTAAAAATTGTTTTTTTGCCTTCTCTATGTATTTCATCAACCAGCAGCATCATCATCATCGCTTTTTCACACTTTCAATGTTTTTTTCTCTTTTTTATTTTTATACGAAGTATTATTATAATGAAAAAGTTTTGAATTTCTTTCTAATTAATTATTTATTAAATGTTCTGCCTTATTATTTTCTCTCAACATTCAAGGACTATTTTTTAACGTCGATGTTAACGTACGTGAGTTAATGGCTAAATTCACTATTTAAGTGCGTGATAATATTTTTAAATTGTTATTATTCTCGTCAACGAAATTAGAATCAATTTTTTCTTCTCCTCATTTAATGAAGATCAAATTGAAAAAAAATATAAATATTTAATAACTTTAATAATAATAATAATAATGAAAAATTCTTTTACGTTACTGTTGGGAATAACAACAGTGAAGACAGTTAATTTGAAACTAAAATTTTTTCATCTTAGTTTGATATTCAAGATTAAAAATAACCAGGTCAGTTCCAGTCAAGCAAGTTTTGATGATTATACTCTTTTAATTTATGATGTGACCCTTTTTGCATATTCATATGTGTGTTAAGACGAATTATATTAATGAAATTTAAAACGTTACATTGCCCAGGTAAAATTGCAACCCTTTTTTTACATTATTTTTTGATATTCACTCATCGCATTTTCTGATTGTTCTAATGAAATTTTATTACAGTTAAGATACATGGGAAAACCAGTTCTTGATCATCAAAAATACAATGATCCAGGAAAAAAAAACATTAAGAAAGGGATAGTTTGTGACCGAAATAAACCGGATATTTTGTGCAATTGTTTGTTGAAGTGATGCACCTATCTCATTGTACCTTGAACCATTATCTGATTTTACATTCATTTGAATAACGGATACAATTTTCCCTCTAAATCACTTTTATATTGTGCTAAAAGGGACATTTTCATACCATAACTGACCTAAACCGGTCAAACAAGTTTTATTTTTACGAAAGGTAAGTGAATAAATAAAAATAACAATCATATGACCCGATTCAACCCTTTCTGTAACAATTTAGATGTAAAATATGGTATAAATGATGTTCAAAGTGATGCAAATTAAAGTAGCCGCCAGATGTTTTTTATATATTTTATAATTGCATGAATTTTTCTGATACCTGCAACGGACACGTTCAATTTCATATTTGACAAAATTTGAAACCGGTTTTTCTTTCAGACAAACATTCTGGAAAATTCATTAAATGCAAACAGTTGATAGCAAACTTCCATAAAGGTAAGTACGAAAATTTGATCAAAAAACGAAAAATTTAGATTAAAGCAATTTTTTTTGATGAAAGTAATCACTTTTATCGGATAATGCGGCTTCTCATTCTTCCAATCTCTGTTTACATTGCTCATTTTTTAAAATGTCTTTGTAAAAAGACACTCGCACTCGCTAAGAATGAAAGTTATTAAAAACGTCAAATCCAAATCTGATTTTATTTCGAAGAATATTATTTAATGTAAGTAGGTACAATAAAATCTCAAATAAATACGCTGATAATTTTAACCCTTTTACTTTTTTTATGACGATTATGTATATTTAACTGCTAATGCTATCATTTTTAATTTTTATTTTACAGAAAAACCATCTTTTCCCCTTTTTCACTTGACTACATGATAAAAAATAATATTAGAAATGTACACGCAGAATGGTGCCTTGTACCTTACATAGAATTAAATAAAAAAAAATCATTGATTGACAGACATTTTTGTCCTCCTTCTTATTCTTTTCACAATTTTTTTTTTATTATAATTTTATGTACGCATTAAAATAACGCCCAACCCTCCCTCACACCATTGCAGTTTTGTATTGGGATGTCTTCTTGTGTTGTCACCCCAACGCTACAACGATCAATTTTTATCCTTTATTAGAATTATTTTAATTATCTCCATAATTCTCTTTGTCTTATATTATTTTTTTATTTTATTTTATGAAAATTACTTTGAATTTTGTATATTTTTTATTAAAATAAATGAAGGAGAGGCAATTTTTCATGTTACAAAACAAAAAAAAAGGAAAATGGACTCTACAATATTGAATAGAGTAGAAGTAAATACTTAATGGAAAAATTTATCATCCTTGGATATTGCGTTTGACTACAAACAAAATTGCAAAATATAAAAAATTTTTTTTTACGTTTGCTATCTCAGTGACCAGGTGGTCTTTTAAGAGAACAGCTATTTGGAATTGTAGTGATTTGAGGTTATTCTATGCGATACAGGTAAATATGCGATCCCAAAGACAAAGCTAGTCCCTGGCACCCAAAGTCAGAGAACCATACTGAAACCACAAATTTTCCTAAACAAAAAGGCATCTCACTTTTCAACTCTCGGTAACGCTACTCCAGAACCATCTCTGGTTGGGGCGGAGAATCAATTCATGCAGTACATTGCAATAATCCAAATTCCAGAGGTTAACTCAGAAGTGCAGCCGCGACAAGTCAAGAGAGAGGCAAGTGAAGAGATGAGGAAGTGGTATAGATTAAAAATAATATAGCGCGTCAAATTAGGAGTCAGAGTCAAATTCTCTCTAAGTTCCTTCAAAAATGTTGATGTTTCTTGCGTTCGTCTCAGATTGAGAAGGAGCTTGTTGAAGTAACTTGGACCAAGAGAGGACATCTTACGACAACCAAGTAATGTCAATGAATGCTCTTGAACCAATTTATAGGCGTCTCTCAATCCAGTTATACCCAAATTGAATCCGAACCGATCCAGGCAGAGGATCTTATTGTTCAGAGACTTACGGACTTCAAATTCATGATATGAAGATCAAGCCCTAAAAGATTCAGATATGATATAGATCTCACATTCAAAAAGATATCTTTGATCAATTTATTTCAATACACTGAATCTTGAAGTAAAAGTCATCAATCATTCTAAATTCACAATTTTTATCTTTTCATTTTAATCCAAGTAAACAACTTTTTATCATATTTTTTTATATTTCTTTATAAAATGCTTTAAAATTTTATTTTGATATCAGTTTTTATGATTATTTTTCTCTTTCAATTTAATCTTTGAGCAAAAACGTGTACTTACTTTTAAATTTGTATTTTATCAAAAAAAAAAAAAAGAAAAACAAGTTAAAAAAAATACACAGCAAAAGAGGACACAGGCTCAGGACTTATATTTTTATATTTTCTTCGTGTAATTTTATTTTAACTTTTTTTTTTGATACTGTAAAAGTAAAAGTTATATCTATACATTGCTCACATTGCGTAACGCTAACAAATGATCAACAAGGAAAGGTGAATAAGGTACAAAAAAAAATTATATCTTCCTTTAATATCTTTTTTCTTATTTCTTTTATAATTTGAAATTTTCGCGATATAAAAAGAAGATAAAACAAAAAAAAGAAACGTCTTTCCATACTTTTTTTTTATTCATTTAATAATATTTTTCTATTTTATTACACTTTTTGCTGATACTGCCACAAAAAAAAAGAAAAGCGTTTAAATTCTCCATTTTTAAATGTGTAAATAAAATTTTGTATTATCTTTCTTTGCCAAAATTGAGAAAGAATAAAAAAAATTTTATGAAAAAAATTATAATAAAATTGAAGCACTTAAAAATTGTATTTATTCCCCCATAAATTAAATAAATTTTCTTCATCTTATTTTTTTATGCTTCGTTCTTTTTATGCTTCGTTCTTTTGATATCGATATTTATCATTCATATATTTAAATGGGCCGAGTTCTGATAAAAATAATAATAATAATTTATAATAAGAAAAAGTGGCGTCCTTCTCATTCTATCCTCGTTTCATATTGCTTAAAATTTATTATATTGCTTCGTGATGGTGTTTTTATTCAATTTGTTTAAGTTTTTTTTGTGTGCTGCGTCCTTTCAACAACAACATCATCATCTTCATCATCAACACTCGTTTTTTTTGCCTATCTTTGAGTTATATTATTATTATTTTTTTATTATTATGATTATTATTTTGACTTGTGTGCACGCGATACATTTAAGGCGCTTGTGATAAAAAAAAGAGTTTATTTGCATAATTTCTTATTTTTTTTTTAATTTAAACTTTTTTCATTTTATTCATTTTATTATCATCATTTTCTTCGGCTCTTTTTAATATTCAACTTCGTCTTTAAAAATGATAGATGCTGGTTTTATTTTTGAATAATTGTTTTTTTTTCTTGAATGGAAGAAGAAGCAGTAAAAAAAGTAAAGGAAAAAAAATATCAATCAAGTAAGGGAATTACTATTTAAATAAAAGGGAACGTTTTTTTTATTATTTTAGGTTAAAAAAATTGTTGAAATGAAATTTTTAAAGTCATCAAGATAATATTTTTAAATAGTCAACCTTCACATTAAATTACCTTGAGTTTTTGAAACTGAGGCAACGGAAATTCAATTTTCTTTTCATTTTTAAATGATAGCTCGTAAAACTGATACATTTCGGAGCTAGAGCTCTTAACACTTTTAACGTAATTTTAACGCAGAGCATTTCAGTCTCAATTACTTATCTATATAAAATTAATGTAAAATAAAAACTAGAGTTCGTCAGCAACATACCAGAAATAACGGGACGAGTTTGCTTCGATACATTTTTTTTTTGTTTTATTTTTAATTTATTGTATGACGATGCTTACCATCCTTTGACACTATTTTTTAGTTTGAAGCTGAAAAAAGTCGCATAGTCATTTATTTTTTGAAATGATCTCGTTGAGCTCACAATTTGTTCTCGGTTATGTTTCACTTAATTTTTATCTCTGTAAATTATCAGGTTTTATGGGCTTTTAAATTGTTATGAATCATACATCATATTTTTTAACGGCCCAATTTATTGAAAAAAATTCAAATTCATTCATTCATTAATGATGAATCACATATCTTATATACTTACAAATACACATTCAAATAATAACAATAACAAAACAACATATGTTTTAGTAATTTAAGTACCTTTTCAATTTAGTTTACTATTAGTGATCTAATATTTTGATAGAATAGTCAGAGTGTGTCGGAACTCTGACACACATTTTATTGTTATTTAAATTATTTTAAGTTTTAAATATATTTTTATATTTTTTTTAAATTTAGTCGTAAGCTAAGACTCAATACAAATGGATACAACTGAAGATATTCAAAATAAGGATGAAATAAAGTTAGATAAAAAGCGAGAAACTGAGAAAAAATGTACAAAAACAACTTCCGGTGTCTTAGTGAGAGTTCTAAAAGATCTTTTATACATTGCGTTTCTTGGATCACCGATGATTGTGTACAAATTATTACAATTAGTGATCAATAAAACGCATCACGGTGGATTTTTTTGTGAAGATAAGTCACTTCAATTTCCGTACAAAGAATCAACAATTAGTGAAACTGCGGTCGTTTATCAAACTCTTTGCGTTCCAATTTTTACCATTTTGGTATTAGAATATTTATATCCAAAATTTAAACGTAATACAACTAAAAATCTCGACACTGAACTTAATACTGATAACAATGATGACAATGATAACACAAATTCATCAAAGGTCAATGTAACACAAATTTTATACAATCGTATTGTGAATTATATTTTTGGCTATAATGCATGCTGTTCATTCATGTGGATGCCAAAATTTTTTGATGGTAATTTACGACCACATTTCATGGATGTATGTCGGCCTGTGATGTGGGATGGAAGTGATTGTAGTGATATTAAGAATCATGGAAGGTTTATTTTGGATTACGAATGTTCAAATGAAAATTATTTTACCAGTATTTATCGGAGTTTTCCAAGTGGGCATTCATCACAATCGTTTTTTGCCGCAACGTATTTGGTTTTGTATTTACAAAGGAAATTGTTGAATGAGAAATTGAGAATTGGACTGCAATTTTTACTGTTATTGTATGCATATGCGGTTTCAATTTCAAGGATTTACGATTTTCATCATCATACGCAGGATGTTGTAGTGGGATGTTCCTTAGGGGTTTTTTGTGCAATGGTTTTAGCACTGGTGGTTGAACGTAATTTTAAGGAGAAGGAACAAATAAAAAAGAGTTTAGCTAAATTAACTTAGAACAGTGAATTATGTTTGAATTAAATAATTAAAATATTTTTATGTAAAGAAATTTTAATTTACACTTAATTCAATGAATTAGAATGAAGGCGTTTAATTGAAACGTTAAATAAACAATGATTTCTCACGAATTTATCATGAGATGCCATGATTCAGAAATTTTTTCTTGAACGAAAGCAAATTTTTGGTTTCTGGTTTACTGTATATGAACCTTAAGAAAAATTAAGACTTTAATAAAAGTGATTCTTCAACTTTTGAACGGTTTCTAGTGATTTCCGTTGTCCCTAATCATTGATTGTTTGTAGTTGTCCTTTAAAGTCAAGCTTTTTCGACCAGGATGCCCAATTATAATGGGAACCCCTCAAGACAGGGTCAGCCATGTTAGTAACCAGTGGAGGGTCTAGATACCTTTTTGAGGAAACAAAAAGTTAAAAAAAAAATGTAAGACGAAATCATGAACGACATACGCGAGTGCCCTTCTATGTGAAGAGTTCTTCTAATCGCTTGTCTTTGCAAAAAAAAAAAAAATTGTTTTGCTGTATTACGTCTTTCATGTACAGAACAAGCAATATCGTGTTAGGATATCATTTTGGGTTAGTCGGCCATTTCGAATAAGTTATTTTGAGTGACAATTTTGGAAAGACACAGAAGGGCGGATGGACGACATACAGCACACAGCACTCGCATTTTTTTCCAAATCGACATAATTGCCTGAAAATTCTTAGTTACCGTCCCATAAAAATCCATTTCAATTGAAAATAAAATATCGTATGACATAAATAATTACCGAGAAAAAAAGGTTAAGAATGTTACTTAATGTGGGCAAATAACTACGAAAACCTGTTGATAAAAAGCAATTAAAGATAATAAACTTCAATAAAAATACGAAATATTTTGCCTTTTTTTAATTCAAAATAAAAATTAAATATCAACAAATATTTATGTGCTCACACACTTCAAAAGAAACAAACAAAAATTAAATGCCTTCTTTACAAAAAAACATTTAACACACATATAATTGATTTTATCAATTGTAATAATCAACCTTTTATCATTAGCCATAGACTAGACACGTATATGACTTTCTACATACATGATAAATTTTGATAAGGTTTAAAAATACTCATAATAATAATGATGTTCTTTAAAATTTAGTTCGGAAGTTTTCATTAACTTGCTTTAATTTATTTTAAGTCAGTAGACATTTGTCGTTTATTCGAATACACTTTTATTTGTTTTTTTTTTGTTGCAATATCAAAAGTAAAATGATACTAATTTTGCAAAAATAGAAACATTTAAATTATAAATGTTGTGTGAAGTGGTCGGACTTTTTTTTTAAGTTTCTGTTAAAAGAAATAAAAATTCAAATAAAAATGGAAGTTGTATCAGTGGAGACAGGTGAAGAAGAAGAGGAGGAAATTGTGAAGAAAAAAGGCACGAAAGTGGAAAAAATTCTTAATAAATTAAATGTTTGCTTAACTGATCTTACATTATTAGTTATTTTTTCCCTTCCAATTATCGTATTCTACGCATGGAGACAAAAAATTGGATTTAAAACAGGATTTTTCTGTAATGATAATTCAATTCGATATCCGTATAGTGAAACAAAAATAAGCCAAAGCAGTATTGCAATACAAACACTCTTAGGACCTCCAATTATTTTTATTGTAATTGAATTCTTCACAATCCTAAGAAAAAGAGGCCTCGAAAATAAATTTAAATATTTTGGAAAATCTGTATATTATCGAATTACTCGCTACTTTCATGGATTTTTCATCTGTATGTCATTCACATACGTACCCAAACTGTTTAGGGGCAATTTGAGACCCCATTTCATCGATGCTTGCAATCCAAATGTTGATTGTAATGCAACTCAAAATCAATTTAAGTTTATTCAAGATTATGAATGCTGGAACGAGGCATCAATCGATGTTTACATGTCGTTTCCGAGTGTGCACACAAGCGCTTCAGTATTTGTAGCCGTTTATCTGATATTTTATCTGTGGAAACGCATCAAATGGAATAAGCTGAGAATTTGTTTACAATTTTTGCTGTTTCTATATGCTTATTTTATATCCTTATCAAGAATTCATGAGCACTATCATCATCCAAGTGACGTAATTGCGGGAACAATTATCGGAGTGCTAAGTTCATATGCTGCCGTTAAATATTTTGAAGGATTTTTTACGAAAATATAAACAAAAAAAAAACTGATGAATGTTATAGTACAAAAAAATACGAAATAAAATATATTTTGTTTTCTATCTAAATGACAAAAAAAATAATGTTTTTAACAATTTTCATTCATAAATTCAAAAAACAATGTAATAAATATTTTCTCACCTGATGCCACACTGTCAACTAAAAATCATCACTTATGACGGAGAATCAAAAATAGCCAAAAATCAAAATAAACCTGTATTGAGATGTTTGGAGTCAGAGAATGAATTTAAGAGATCACTCATCGAAATCCACGTTTGACTTTTTTTATAGGTGATTTTAACTTAAACATTTTTTTATAATCAAATTTTTCATCACACAGATGATTTTTAGCTGAGTGTGCTCACTCAATCATGGCCCACGCACTATTTGTATTTTTTTTATTTATTTATTTATTATTAACTAGCTCGCATTATTCTCAATGGAAAACTTTGTTGTTGTCTTACTCTACTGTTTGTTGATGGTGTCGATGAAAAACTGATGTTTGTCAGTGTTGTTCCACGCATTTGTTGTCGCAGTGAAAATCGACTTTCCAATTTGAGTTCGGCATAGAATGAATTTACACAAAGCCAAAAATATATTTGTACTACTGTTGAAAAGGAAATTTAATTTTAATTAAAATAAATGTTAATTAATTTGTAACTTACCAAAATACACAAGGAATGTTATGATATTCGTGATATTAGAAATTGGCTCCCATGTTATTAAATTTGTTGCAAAGACTAAAACTATTCCTATTATTACGGTAATTATTTCAAGTCCAAAATAGACAATATTACACCATAAATATATACTAATTGAAGTTGCTTTTTTCTGTGAATATACGAAAAAAAATGTAACATAATTTTATATAATAATAATTAAATAACATTTAAATTATTTATAATTCAAAGTTTAAGTTCAACGTCAAAAAGAGACAAAAAAATACTATTCATTGACGCCAAACAGAAAACCCTGTGTGTGCATGTTTGATATCTCAGAGAGATCAAAAATAGATGACCGTACCTTCACAGCTCCAAATATCAGTAGTATGTTGAGCAAAATTTTTGGCATAACATACATGAGCAGCAAAAACCAGAGCACCAAAAAATTATAAACATGGTCTATATTTGTTATTATTTTATATAATTTTCGCATTTTGATGATGATCCCAAAAACAAAATAAATATATCAATGAATTTTTTTTAAATACATTTTATATAATAATAATCAAGAATTCACCATCTTTTATAGTAAATCTGTACTTTAGTTCTCTTATCAGCAAAAACACTTGTTCCGTGTATTTTAAAATAATTGTGGATAATGAGACAGTTCCAATCAATATACTTGCTATCCTTAAATTTGATATGCAACAACAACATTTTGGAGTTATGGGCAAATCCTCGAGAAATCCCATTATTTAAATAACTGTCTAAATTGCACAACTAATAAATAAATTAAAATTAAAAAAAAAATAATAAAATAAAATGACCGAATGATAAAACTTGTCTTCTATATCATTTGAATTAAAAACGCAAACTGAATAGTGGTGGGCATTAAAAGAGCAATAATATTAAAAAGAAAAGAAAAATAACTACGAAAAATAAAAATAAGACAATATTTTCAGATAGAGATCGTCCAAGACTGTAATATTTATTTTTTTAAAGAGAAAATTTGACTTTTTGAAAAATATCTCGCACCTTTGTCTCTACACAAGTTTTATTGTGTCACGTATATGTTTATTGCTATTTTTTTTTCATTCACCATTGTTGTTGTTTTATATTTTTTAATATTTTTTTTTTCAAATATAAACTGAGATTGCGGGTTTTCTCATTTTCATGCATAAAAAAAGATCAAAAATGTTTTTCCTGTACAAAAAAGTAATCGAAAAATATTTTGAAAAAAATTATCTGGCACTGTTCATTAGTGCAAAAATTCATTGTCACTGATTCTAACGTGCATCAAATGAGTGACATGACCTTGCATATGAATGAAAATTGAATTCTTAAGTTTCTTAAGTCAATTTTGATATTTTGAACCATTTGGAACTATTAACCTTAATCTTCGGTCTATCCTCAGTTTTTAGGGGATTTGAAATTCGAAAAAGGCAGTTACCTTAAATTTTCTGCATGAAACATACTCAGATGATAGTGTCTTGTAAAATTAATGAATAGGTCAAATAAAAAAATTAACTGTTAAAAATTTATTTAATAAAGTTACAGAGACTTAAAAGTCCCTGGACAGAATGCAGGTTAATCATTGATTCAATTATTTAACAAGAAATTACTAAAAAATTTAACACTTAACTATTTTTAAACATACCAAAAATTATGACTTACACTAGGTCCGTGCATGTGGCATCGATTATTTTAACCTGATTTAGTATTTACAACTATTAATTTGTATTTGGTTTTTACAACTATTAATTTGTACTTCCTTAGCACTGCCAGGGAAATTAAAATCACTTGCTCCTTTTTTCATAACCTCATATATGACAGTGAAGATCTACACAAAGTAACATTGTATGCTTCTCACAGCATCTCTTAGAGAACATGGAACATGGTCTCAAATAGATGTAATATACACAGACTTTCAGAAAGCCTTTGACAGAGTCAATACTAGATTATTACTAAATGAATTAAATTTCAATGGGGTGCCAAAATTGCTGTAAATTGGATGAAGTTATATTTATGAAAGGAAACTGAAGAATTTCAAAGGCGTCGAGCACTCTAAAGAGATCTATATTTTGTCAGGTGTCCCATAGGGTAGCCACTTGGGACATATTTTGTTTTTTTTTATTGATCAGCAAATTTCAAAAGCCAACAGAATGCTAGGGCTTGTGAAAAGAAATTCAAAGGAATTAAACGATCCATTTGTTACCAAATCTCTTTTCTGCTCGTTGGTACGACCACTACTCAAATACAGTAGTGTGACATGGAACCCACATACTGTTCGGCAACAAAACATAATCGAATCTATCCAAAAAAAGATTCTTAATTTTTGCTTTGAGAGGATCGGGATCGTCAGGTCCATTCAACTTACCTCCTTACAAGGAAAGGTTAATGCTGATCGACCTAAACAGCTTAATAGACCGACGAGAAGCTTCACATTTGATTTTCTTTAACAATGTGTTGGACACCACTCTAAAAGTTCCAAATTTAAGACATCCTGTGAAACATTTTACACTACACGTAACAACGATATGTATTAGAAAGTGCTGTCTAATAGATAAAAAAATAAATAAATTCGAATAATTGAACACGTCTGGTTTAAAAAAGCCAAGAAAAATTATGATTAAAAAAATATCTTATTCGATGAACAGTGCCATGTAGAAAAAATATTTAATTTATATAGATATGGATGACTGAAACTATTTTATGTCTTTTTATATAATAAAAATATATTTATAGGATGATAATAATTGAGATTTTTATAAAAAATTTCTATCATGATGATCTTAGTTTGTATCTAATATTGATAATTTATTTGAAACATTTTAACATTTGATTTTCTCAATAATATTTATTTATAAAATTAATGAAGAGAAAATAAAATTATAATAATAATAATTTTACATATTCCGGAAACGTGGAGGACGTCAATTTTTTTCCATTTTATGCGAAGATCGTAAATTGTTAAATAATAAAATAAATAATTAAGTTCTTCATATTTTTATTGAAATTTAAAATTATAACGGAAGTAAAAGAGAGAAGAAAAAATAATAATCATACAATTAAAATTTATAAACTATGTATAATAATAATAATAATAAAATAAAATCATAACAAAATATCACTTATCAATAATTTCGGCATTTCTTCATCATATTTATGATTAGAAGTCAGGTTAATTTGATGACGCATAATAAATATGAGGATACATGTACGATTGAGCGACAATTGGTGCTGGTGGTGCTGTAGCCAAATTCAATGAACATGCGTAAGCACCTCGGGTTCGTTGGCGATACAAATCAACATAATAGGAAATAACACAGACAAGGAGATACATTTTCAAAACTAAATTAAATCAAAATTGATTAAAGATATAATAAAATTAACTCATTTTAAATGAATACTCACAGAAAGTTAATAAAAGCATCAAAAATGCTTCTTTCAATGGATCATCTCCTAAAAATTGATCAATAACGGCAATAATCACTACTAGACCAACGAATATCGTAAGAAACAGCTCAAGCCATAAATAAACATTAACAAGACGCACATTTTTCTGTAATGAATAAAATTAATAAAATTTGAATGATTTATATTAACCTTGACATTAAAGAATAATAAATATTAAAGTGAAATACCTTAAATGCTCCAAAAATCAACAGAATCGCAGTCACGGATACAAAAATCATATAAATCGCAAGTCCAAACAAAATGTAAACGAAAATCTCATCACCTAAGTACACAATAAATTAAGAAAAAATAACAAATGAAATCATAATAATTTTAATTATTATTACGCATATTTTTTATGAGTGTCAGATTTTTTTCTTAACTCCTATGAATAAAACATCCAAAAATATTTTTCATACCTCTTTCAATTTGTTTTTCGAAATCCGATAATTTATATACTGCAAGTAGAATTATTGTCCATGAGGAAATTAACTTAAGAATTCCCAAGGTAAATGCTCCGGCTTCTAAACTTATGCATCCACAACAGTAATTCACTGTAGGAAAACTTTCAAAACAGCCCATTTTTGGTTTTTAAATTGTTGAAAAAATACCAGAAATGTGACAAATTTCAATCACAATAATTTAGTCAATGAATGAAATTTAGAAGAAAAAAAAGAAATTTTGTCGCTCACACACTCTTGACTTATCTCCGGTGGGAAAATTACTGAGCTTCTACTATTTAGAACTGTTGATCTTTTTTCTTACAACACACATATAAACACAATACACAGATCGAATGTTTATCTCTCATTTTCCATTTATTTTTATTATAATTTATACAAAAAAAAAAATTATTTTCAATGTATGTATTTTGATTTAAGCATACCATGGGACATTTCGAATAAGATATTCAAGTGCATGTCACGCATTGAATTGAAAAATCCCAAATAATACTCGTATGAAGATCTCTGCTATCATTTAAAAGTAACACAAACAAGATTTACTCTCAATTTATAAAGAAAACAGAATTTTAAAACCACCTCGCAGATTTCATACAGACAACATTCAGAAAATTACACACACTTTCGCTTTCAGTTAATACGATACACACAGTAATAATCTCTTACCAATAATAAAAATTCAATACACTTTCTCAGTTTTCTGTTCATTTTCACTATTATTTGTTCTGAACAATCATGAAATAAAAAATTAAGATTAAACAGAAAAATTTCCGTCTCTTTTTTTTCGAAATTCATATTAAAAATATTCAAAATTTCTTGTTTATTTATAGACTACAAGATTCTCAATTGAACATGAAAATTATATGTATGAGTTTTGTTTTTCTTTTGACTTATATGTGAAAATATAGTGAAAAATAATAAGAAAGAAGAAAAATTAATTGTAATAATAAAACATTTTTTTTTTTGAAGTAGTACATGATTATTTATTCTTACGCCAAATCTTATGTGTTTATTATGAATGTGAACTGTTGAAGTGTGTAGGAATACTTTTTTTGATCAATGAATTGAAATTGAGTGTGAAAATATTTACAACGGAAGTAATTCATGTTTTGTCTTATTGTTTACAAGAAATGTCTTTTTTGATTGTTCCAAAACGATTATTCAGAGATCATTACCCTCAGTTTTATTTACATGATGGATTTTCAAGGACGAATTATACTTGAAATTTTATGGTGAAGTAATTTTTTTGTTGTTATGTCATCAAATTCACTAGTACTTTATTTAAGAGAGCTCTCATAGGAAACTTAACATAAGGCATGTTCTTTTAAAGTAAGGAAAGAATAAAAATGGGAAATTCTAACCACTGGGCGGTTTAGAAAAGTGCATTTCGATGGGACTCGTTTCATTGAGTATACTTAAGTTTTAATTTTTATAATTATAAATGGCTGAATGTTTCAAAAATGTTTTAAAATGTCGTCTTTTTTTTTTTAAAATTTCAATTTAAATGATGGAAAAAAACCACCATTTTGAAAATAACTGTCATTTTGAAAATAACCGCCATTTTAGAATTAGCCGCCATTTTGAAAGTAACCGACATTTAGAAAATAACTGTCATTTTGAAAATAACCGTCATTTTGAAAATAACTGTCATTTTAAAGATAACCGCCATTTTGAAAATTTTCACCATTTTGAAAATTTTTGAAAAAAAAATAGTTGAAAAAATCGGCCATTTTGGGCTTTTGACTGTTTTCAGGCTCTGTCTAATAAAAGAAACCCGATCTCGCTCCGATGGACCATTCTGGAGTTAAGGCCGGAACGGACAAACAGACAAACACACATACAGACATTTAGAGTGACGGCGGACAAACCGTCTGTAATAATACATTTTTTCTTACGAAATCCACTTAAAATGTCTAATCTGATATGCTAATTTTCGAATGAAAGGTTGGCAGTTCGATTCTCGCCTCGGCCTCAATCTTAACAAACTCATGTTTGTCTTATTCCGGCTTCTGAATTTCGGTAATAAATTCGGTAATTCGGTCACACTCAATTTAAAAGAAAACTCAATTTAAATTTTGCAACAATTTTAATTCATACATCATCCTAATTTTGTATTTTTGAAATTTCAAGCTCTTACAATTTACAAATAATATTACATAGTAAAATTTTATTATTATTATTTTCTTCCTCTCATTAAAGAAACGTGGTCCAATATACGATATTCAGTATAAAAAATGAAAATGGAAAAAAGAATCGTGAAAATTTATCAATAAATAACGCCGTTTCACGTCCATTACAAAATGTATCGTATTGTACAACAGACGGTCTTGGTTCTGATCCAGGTCCATACTGAAAAAAAAATTGAACGATTTATTTTTTAAATGAAAATGAATGAAGTGTAGAAAATTTACCGAAGAAAGGTCCTCGTCTGAGTAGCCCTTCATCACTTTTGTAGCTACAGGTCCTGAAATTACAATAAATTACATCAAATAACATGAAATTCAATTAACGATGCACAATTTACCCATAAAATTATTAACTACAGCGAATTCCATTAACGAGAGAAACACAAAAACGGAACAACTTGACATCCAAACATCTGTGAAATTCATTAAGATGTAAAAAATTAAACATTTTAAATAAATAATTTTCATATAATATACCAATTGCCTTAACATAACTAACCGGAGGTAGACTTTGCTGGCTTTGGGTATTTTGTGTTGCTAATGTAAGTAATGAAGTGACTCCCAGCGTGACTCTGGCAGGAATTGCTTCCTAAATTACAATTCAACATTTTCACTTGAAATACAAAACATTTTTGAATGAAAGTGAAAAATTTACCGGCTTAATCCAAAAACTAATCCATGACATGACAACAATGAGTGCACTTGGTATATAAGTGTGAAATAAGTGGTAACCTAATCGACGTCGTAAATTAAATACAACAGCTAAACATGTGAAATTTCCTTTAAAATATTAAAAAAAAAAACAAATTAAAAACTTTCATAATTTAACGAAAACAAATCATCTCACCTGTTGAATATTCAATCGTACAATCCGATGTGTAATTATTTGAGATATCTAATTGCGGTAATTCAATGTCAGGATTTACCACCAACGGATCTGTCATATTCCAGATGAAAACTAAATCGTGAACTGTATGTGATACTTAAAAAGTTGAAATTAAAAAATTAAATATTCATTTAAAATGGATTAAAATTAAATGGATTGGACTTACAACTCTCGATCATCATCGAACAATATTGAGTGTCATGTGGGTATGTTTCAAATTTCATGGCACAACTCAATACAAGTGTGAGTCTAAAAATAGAAATCGATCAAAATTAATTTAGAATTCGATTCAAGTAATATGATATTCATGTAAAATTGACTTACTTTGACATGTACAGCAACGTTTTGTCATGATATAGCCACAAGTAATGATTTGGAATTGACATCTCGTGAAAAGTTACTTTTTTTGCATTTTTAAAAAAGCAATCAGGACGCCAAATATCGTGGAGCCACTCAACATCCAATATCCGATACTCCTCACTCATGTTTTCGGGGAGTCTTAGTCTTGGGTCTCGCCAACTTTGAGCTAGGAAAATATCTGTCACATATGTCTGGTGAGGAGAAATTTAATATGAATTTTGTTGATTTTTTATTTAAAAATATTTTTTAACATACCATACTATTTTCATCGATTGAGTCGATTTGGAGAACTGTTACATGGAAATCTGTTAAATATAAAAAAATTGATGAAAAATATTAATGAAATAAATCGATATCTAGTCGATCTTTTCATTTACTAATCTTCTTTTAGATACACAACATGAAACATTGGTATTTTTGATATTATTTAGAAATCTTTTTAAAAAAAATGGCAGAGAATTATTCTGAGGACGGACCTTATATAATGGAAAAAGTTTAAGTCATTACATAATTGAAAGAATCAATCTTTTGTTCATTCAGGTAGAAAATAGGATCAATTTTAAACATTTAATAATAATCAAGCTCACGTGTATTCACATGAGGCCCTGATTTCAGTATAATTGGCAGACCTTGGCGACTTTTTCATCAGTTTCTTTGGCCTTTTTGCGAGTATCATTTCGAAGAAAAACGGAAATACCTCAACTTATTAAAAAAAAAATTCAAATCGCGCAAATAATTTTAAATTATTCAAAAATCACTTCAAAATTTTCGAATGGATATGAATTTTATGATTTTGACCTCCAATCAAAGAGGCAAAACAAGAAACTGCCATCATTTGGGTTTCTTAGCGTGACATCGTCAAGTTATTCAAGTTGTGGGCAGCTCAAACGACTCTCAACAAGCCAACAAACACTGGAATGGCAATCTCGAGAGATTTTCATAGACCCAAAGGTGTATTTGTTTTTTTATCCACTCATTTAAGATTAAATTTGGTCAAAATTAAAGGGATAGAAGCTACATGAAAGTCCATTTAGATTGCACTGTACTTAGAAAACAGATACACTAAATAAGACAACTAACGTAATAAAACTTGGACCGCGAATCCGTTTATTAAGGTGTCCAAGGACCCCGTTTGTGAATTGAATCATCTTGCACTGCTAGGTATTATCAGTGAGATGAATTTTCTTCATCAGAGGGTCTTTATTTATGTTTAATTAAATCAGCAAGTCACAGCAATTTTTCAGACCCATATGACAAGTCGAAATGTGAGTTACTGTATCGTACAATATTCAAGATCATGCATTGAAGTCCTTTATTTTTAACATGAAATATCTTAACCCTCAATTCAGCGACAGGGTATGGCCAGGCACATTTCAATTTTGATTAATTATAATTAATTATATTATTTAAATATGTTCTAATTGAGCTTGTGACTTCAAATTCGGGATAGCTTCCTAAAATTTTGTTTTCTATCAATTTTTAAAATAAAAACCAGAGAGAAACCTTTTGAACTAGGTGTTTTGGAGGTTTTAAAAAAAAAACACCTTAGTTTCAGCGACAGGGTCTGGCCAGGCCCCTAAATATATTGTACAAAAAATTCATATTTTTATGAGTTTTAAGTAAAAGTGATCTGAAGAAAAGTTGTAGAGAACATTTTAAGCTGCAACTTTGCTGAACTGACCAAGTCGATATTTCATTAAATAGGAGGCCAAAAATAACAAACTACTCATTTAAGAGAATACTTCGGTTTTTGAGTAAAATATCATATATCCGTAAGCTGTAGGTTAAAGTGATTTGTAGCAAAGTTGTAAAGCATATTTCAAAATCAATCAAGCATATATCAAAAAATATATAAACAAAATTTTTAGAAAATTTTATGGTTTTTGCTTAAAAAGTCATGTTTCTTTCAGGAAATAGAGGTTTTTGTAGAGTTTTGCCTCAGAACTATCTAGCATTCTCGATCTAAGCACAAAAAAAAGTTTATGAAAAAGGTTAATACTAAGAGTATAACATGACAAGACGATTCAAAACTGATTTTTTTCACATTTTGATCAAGAATATAACATATCAGCTCTGTTAAGATATTTTCTACACCGTTGTCTCATAACAATTTTAGCTGCAATTAACGAAAATATGAATATGGCTCAGAAACCGTTAAATCAGCTCAAATCTCTTTATTTTGCTATTTTTGGTCTTAATATGTACAATATGGACCTAGTCAGTTAAGTAAAAAAACCGAAAAATAAGCTCAAAATTGCGTATTGTGCCATTTTTGGGCATAAATTAATGAAACATCGACTTGGTCAGTTCAGCAAAGTTGTAGCTTAAAATATTCTCTACAACTTTGCTTAAGGTGATTTTTGTCTAAAACTAACAAAAACATGATTTTTTAACTTAAAATAGTTAGGGGCCTGGACAGACCCCGTCGCTGAAAGTAAGGGTAAAAAGTTATCGCTAAACGGAGGGTTAATAACATCAAATATACTTACAGACAACAGTTGGCTGACCCAACATTTTCGGTGCTCGATTCTTATCATAGTGTTTTGTTTGTAACGGCAGTATGTCTTGTAATGATAAACTTGTTTCGGTTGCAGTAACCAGCTCTGCGCTCTCTGATTGATTTCTAATTCAGTATTTTTTAATTTTTTTGTTTGATTTGAAAAAGAATAGAAATAAAATTTATAAAAAAGTATTTTTTGTTACAACATCTAATACACACAACAAATTTAACATAAAAAATAAAACAATAATTCACATTAATTCTCAACTAACCTATAATGATGATGCTTTGATGAAACATTAGGTATAATGAAGGTCATAAGAATAAATCCAAATACAAGAATTGAATCAGATTGTAACGCCACATACATTATTATTTTAAATTATGTTGGATTCAATCCGAAATTTTGCTTTTTATTATTAAATTTTATATTAATATTATTAAAATCTTAATTAAACATAATACTTTTTTTTTTAAATTAAAACCATTTGTCGCATTTTTTGTCAAGTATTTTGTTTTTCCTTTAAACGATTTTTCATGTATTAACACAAAAGACACCTTCACTGAGCATGATTTATATTTATTGTGTATACATAATGATGTATTTAACCTGTAGTAATATTTTCACTTTAATTTAATTAACATACATTTTCTTTTTGACTAAATATGATATTGATATGTAATGATTTTTGTTGTTGTAATTGTAAGGAAAAGTAAAAAAATCAAAATTAATGATTTTTATTTTAGTTTGATTTAAATTGATCATCATTAATTAGTTATATGTTGCATTTTATTCACAATTATTTTCATTTAATGTTTATTAGCAATAAATTTCATTCTAATTTTTGTATTAATTTTCATTATTATTATTATTACTCAATTTTCATATTCATCTAATTAAAGGTTTTTATTGCAGTTTTACACTTTTATTTTGAACAAAAAATCCGTTATTTGTTTAAAAAATTACACACTTCGAACATCACACAATCCATATGTTTTGTAATGTTCATCTGATTTAATCTCTTATGTTATCCAGGATAAGATAATGTTTTTCCTCGTTTTTGCTTTATTTTTTCCAGATCTTTTCACTTCAACTGCTGCAACAATACTGGTGAAGGAAAAAAATAAAAATGAATAAAAAAATAAAATTACATTTGTATTTGTGACAATAATACAGTTAAATAATTACAGGAAAATCTGTGAAAAACAAATGATATTTTCTATGGTTTATTGTCATTTTTAATGTCTAACCTAATGTCTCATATGTTTCATTTAATCCACACAAAAAGAAAATCAACGAACAATTTTTTGTATTATCATTATTTTTTTTTCATGCATATTTTGTGTGTATTAGCACCAATATTATTATACAAATGACAGGAAACTTTCATAGGTTTCTTTTCAATAATGCTTTTTATTGTTGTTCAGGTGTAGAAAAATCAGTGAGAGGGAATACGTTGAAAGCTTCTCTTACTCATTCGTTTTTGCAAAAAATTGTGGAGCCAAGGTCTAATTTGAATTGATATCATTATTAACGGATTTAGGGCCATTTTTAAGCTTTTTGAATCTGAATCTGGATCTAAGCCCAAAGCTTAAGAATTTAAGTCATCATCTTAAGAAGCCGTTCGCGAATAAACGGTACAGTTTTGGAAACGAAAATTGATTTCGATGATCCCATTCAGATAAATCAGTCAAACTCTGTAGGCTTTTTCTGTATAAGGAAACCTCAAAAACCGTACTTTTCAGTTTTTGACCAATTTTACGAAAAAAATACTCTACCACCAAAATTCTGTTAAAAAATCATTAAAAAAGAGGTGTCCCAGCGTCTTTTGACTAACTGATCTTTAAAAACGGTGTTTTGGGGGTTTCTCTTTTTTTCACTTTTTTGCCCCTAGAAGGCGCATTTTCCACTACAAATTTGTGTTCTTTGGCTCATTAAACGCAAAATTTAAATACCTATGATTCTGTGAAAAAAGTTTTGTATTTTGATGTGAAACATGGATTTTTTTTTACATGGAATTCATGGTTTTTGACCTTTTCGGCTGCAAATGCTCGTAGAACGCGAACCACTGAAGAAAAAATTATGATCATAAGCTAATTTTTTTTCCTAAAAGCCTAAAAAAGCCTACAAATTTTATTGTTTTATCTAATGGCATCACCAAAATCGATTTTCGCTTCCAAAACTGAATCGTTTATTGGCGAACGGCTTCTTAAGCTCAGTTTTTCATCACAAACAGAAGACCTGTCTTGAATAGCCTATTAAGAAGCTAAAAAGCATTCAGTATGAAAAAAATCAGTAGCACCATGTAAACTTGAATTTGAAAAGGTTCTCGAATAAACAAGTTCAATTTCAGCTTCGACTTCTTCTCTCAACATAAGTGTAAAGCCTTAGAAGAAGCAGAACAAATGGCCCATTTTTTAGTCCATTTCGTAAGAAAAACTGCACTATTACAGACGGTTTGTCCGCCGTCACTCTGACACTGATAGCTATTCAGAACTCCATAATGGTCCATCGGATTTTGTTTTCCATTTGTTAAATAGTGGAGGTCTTAAGGATGATTTTAAACACATTAGTTTTGAGATTGGGCTCCAGAGCCTCCAAAGCCTTAAAAGCCGTTAAAAACGGTTACAAATTTCAAAAAATTGCTAATTGGTTTTGTTGGATGGAGAAGTTTATTAAAATGAATTGGCTCTAAGATTAGGCCCAAGGATTGAGCTTAGGGATTGGGCTATAAAATTCGGCTCCAGAGCCTGAAAACGGTAAAAAGCCCAAAATGTTCGATTTTTCAAATTTTTTCAAAATGGCAATTTTTTTTTTTAAATTTCAAAATGCCGGGTTTATTTTTCAAAATGGCAGTTGTTTTCAAAATTAATTATTTTCAATCAAACGAGTTCCATCGAAATGCACTTTTCTAAACCGCCCAGTGGTTAGAATTTCCTATTTTTTCATTTTAAGTGCGAATTAAAAAATAGTCCAATGAACAAAATTTTCTCAAAATCCTTTTGTTTTGCAATAAATACATTTTAAAATGAAAAATTAATATGAGTGAAATCTTAAAAGAAAAATTGAAAATACAAGATCAACAGTCTATAAAAGCGTATTCAACTAAATTTTTTTCACAGTTTTCGAAAACTATAATAATATAATTCTAAAGCACGATTTTTTTCGAAAGATTTTTTTTTCATAATTTGACTTGTATTTGTATGAATAACAGCAATGATATACATAAAACAATTGTACTGGAAAATATTTACATGTATTGGACATTACTGTTCAATCATTTTCCATTTTGAACAGTCAATTTTATACTTTTTTCATACTTACACTTTAATTTCCAAGAATTTTTTTTTAATCAATGAAGAAAATTCATTTAATTTTTTTTTAATAATAATTTTAATATCTGTTTTTCTTTTTATAATATAATATTATAATATAATTTATTGATTCTTATACTTTTTATTATTATTTTTTATCATTTTTTAATCATCATTTAAGTTTCATTTATTTTTTTACAAATAAAGTTGTTCATTATTCTGCTCTAATTTATTAAAGGTTTTTTTTTTTTTAATTATTCATATTATCCTTGAAAATTCAGCCGCCTAATAACATTTTATTTTATTTATTTTTTTTATAAGAGTAAAACGATAATTCGATAGTTATACATTTTAATTTCTTTTTTTTCCTAATTATGAATCTATTGAAATTATTTCATTTCTCTGTTTCTAAGTCACACATATAATAATGATGATTATTTTTAATATACATATTTATAATGTTTATATTTTTATATATATATATATTTTTAAGTTTTACTTAAATTCATTAACTGTTTTACTTTGTTTTATTTTTTTATTATCATTTAATGTTATATAATGTTTATATTTTCGTAATATTTTAATGGAATCTGGTATTAATACAGTTTATATATATTTTTTTTATGTTAATAATAGTTTCAATTATTATTATTATTAACATCGGGTATATTCACTTTTATTTTCAATTTCAATTTGATTATTTATTATTATCATTTCTATCCCTCGTTTTATTAATGTTTAAATTTTTAATAAATTACGTTTTTATTATAATATTGGTTTTGTGTTTATTTTATTTATTTGAAATTTATATAAAGAGAACAGTATAATTTGAAACTTAAATCTCATATTATGTTCTTATTATTATAATTATTAAGTTGCATTTGTATAATATTGTTCAGTAAAGTAAAAGTGTATTAAAAAGTTTTTATATATTTAAAGTTTAAACATGTTTTCTTAATTTATTTTTTTTTTTTTGACATTGTATACAATTCTATAATTTTTTTTTCTTATATTGTGTTGACTATTATGCACATATATTATTGTTTTTATTTTTAATTTTTTTATTATATAATATTGTTTTGTTGTATTATTGGACCAAGTTTGATATATGATTCATTATTTTTTTATTACCGTAATTATTCAATGGATATAGAACACTAAAATTGTAAAATATTGTTATGTATAGGAAATTTTCCATAAAAATGTATTGTAATGGATCTTGGACGAATTTTTAGAAGTGATGTACATTATTGAAAGAAAAAAAACATGTTTATATGATTATAGAAATAAAACTTATAATTAATATTAAAATTATAATTAGTATTAATTTTATCATCTATACACATAATTTGAAAAACTTAATTTAATATAAAATAATATAAAAAAAATAAGGAAACACTTAAGAGATCTTGATTACTTTAATATTATACAATGTTAAGTCTGATTTCATTATAATAACAATAACATACAATGTTAATGTTATCATTTTTAAGTTTAAATTATAAAATTTATATTTTTTTTATTTAACTTAAATTTAAGAGATTATATTAAAAAAAAACATATAAATGAATGATAATTTTAGTTCATGATAATGATCACATTTGTATTTATTAATTATTTTATATATTATTCAATAATATTATATATGGCAAGATATTATATTATTATTTTTATTATTTTATACTTTGTACACATAATGTATATAATTTGAGATAATATTAAATTATTATTTTAATATAAAAATATGTATTACAAAAATATTGTTTATTTAAAAATTTTTTGAAACATAAAAAGAAAATTAATGTTAATGATATACTGATTGTTTTATACTTTACAATGATAAAAGGTTTTCCTTAAAAAACATAAAAGTTTATATTAAAATTTGATTCTTATGATAAAAAAAAAGTTAAAAAAAAATTAATTTAATCTGGGTTAGTTACGAGCTAGTAGGTTTCCACGAGAATTTTTTGCACTGTCCCATGTTAAGATTTTTTTTTAGTTTTCAATCTAATTCCTTATTTTAATTTAATTATATTGTTCATGATCTTAAAATTATAAGTTTTGCTTATTTTGTAATATTGCTACTAAACATGGGTGTATGAGAGACATCTGTCGCTGTAACAGCACCAACAACATTTCCAGTTGGAGGTGTTGCCGTACTATTTACATTGACAGCGACAAATGGAATGCGTGAATTTGAGTCACGTTTTACCGGTACGACAGGTTTATTCGGTGGAATTGGCGGTGGATTTCCCCGTATAATTGTTGCCGAATTTGTCACATTTTGCACGACATTTGTGTTTTGCGATGACAAAATTGCTGATTTTTTTAACGGTGGTTGTGGCGGTTGATTAGATGCCCCTGTTTTACTTGTTATACTACTGATTTGTTGATTGGCCGATCGTAAACTTTGGCTGCTTACCACGGATTTTGCGATGCCGGTTGCTGTTGAAAGTTAAAAGGAATTATTAAATTATTATTTTCATTTAAGGAAATTGTGTGTTGACATGACATTAAAATTTTTTATCATGTAAACACTTGACACACTAAATATTATTTTCTCTAAATAGGCATTACATGCATGAAAATGATGAAAAAACGTAAATTATAAACAAACTTAAAGCTTTAATTGAAATTTAAACGCAACAAACAAAATTTTGGGAAAAGGATGATGATAAGAGGAAAACATAAATTACGAAAATCAAACATAAATAACGACAAAATAACATATTTTTATGAAGATGACACCTACTTGGGCCAGAAACGGGACCCGAAATAGCAATAGATGTAGGTTGAACTACCTTAACCAATGGATTTGATGTTGCAACAAGGTCATCACCAATTGTCGCGCCTTGTTTTGTGATAAAATTATTTTTTTGTTTTATGGTTAATGACGAAGTAATAGAATGATAATAATAAAAATTTGTCAGTTAAATAGTCAAAGGATGAATTTCTAAGGAGGTAACTGAATTGAAAGTTCAATTTAATGTACGGATATTTACCTGATATCTTTGCTTGTGATGAGATAAATTTTCCGGTTCCAGTCATTTTTCCACTTCGTTTAAGTTCTTCGAGTTGTTCTCGTAGTTGTTTAATTTCTAAATCTTTTTCTCGATTCCTGGAAATGTTAAATTTAAATTAGTCTTTTAACATAAAATAATTTGAATAAAATTACATTTGTTGCTCAGCTGCTACGTTAGCAAGTAAGGTGTCTCGTTCTCTTTGATGTGCTAATGATTGTTTTTCGAGTTCAGCTTCCATTCGTAAGGATTTTTTACTTTCCTCTTCTAAGCCTTCGGCCAAAGTATCACACTTGAGTTTCTCCTCAGTTAATATGAGAGCATAATCTTCAGATCGTTTCCTCTCCTCAATATATTTGAGAACAAGTTTTTTTCGTTCGACTAATAAAAAGAAAACTAATTGCTTTTCTCTTGTTTTTTCCCGTTCCAATTGCTCTTGGAGTTTCTTCAGATCTTTTTCCACCTTTTTCTTTGCTTCTCGTTCCTTCTCCAAGTCCTGTTTCAGTCGTGTTCGTTCCAATTCCAATCCATACGTAATATCATCTCCCTGTGCTGTGTCATGTTCATGCTTTCGTCGTGCCTCATCCAATTCGTTAACTAGCTGCTTTTCCTTACTCTCAGCATTTCGTAGAATTTTACACATTTGTAGGTGAGTTTGTCGCTGTTGCATCACCATAGATTCCAAAAATTTCAATCTTTCATTTGCATTATTGCGTGATTCAAGTTCACACTTGGCAGCCAGAGCAGACGATGCTTTGCTAGCAATATTTCCGGAACTTGCAACATAATCACGAAACAGAGCTGCATGTGGATCATTGACAGAAACATTGTGTGATTGGGCAGCTGCCAATAAATGACCTTTTATCGATTCGGAACGAAGTGCTGCAATCACAACATCTCGTGCTTGTAATTCACCCTCCAAATAACACACTAATTCAAGAATATCACTTTGTGCTAATTCAGTTTTTGGATTACGCTGCAAATGAAAATCAAAATGAAATTTCAAAGACATAAATTTAACCGTATATTTTGATGGAAAAAAATTACCTTTATTGTATCACTCACTAATTTAAGTTTTTGCGGCTCCAGTTGTGGAACTTTGTTGTTTGTTTTATTGTTATTGGATGAAGATGAGGTTGCTGGTATTAATGGTACACCTGCCTTTTGTTCGTCATTCTTTGTTTCGCCAGTTTTTGCATTGGCCGCATTATTTTGAGACATTTTTACAATTACTGTGTAACATTTATTTGGACGTAGTTGTTACGCCCAAATTTTAATGATTTTACTATGGGTTTTACTTATTTTCAAGTGAAAATTATTTTTTATAACTTTTTCACAGCAATTTTCCAGTGCTGCCAACACTTGAACTACTTTGACAATGAAAAGTCAATGTTAAATTGTCAAAGTGCTAAATGACGTCTCGAATTTTGATCTTAACTTTTGAATGTGGCGTTAAATGGTGGCATGTGCTCTTTATTAAGTTTTCAAGGCAAAAATTAAAACTTGAAACAAAAATTTTGTTCAATTTGATGATAAAATGCTAATTATAATTCATAATAGTTTTGAAATTCACCGTTAAACCAATTCAAACCGAAAATCAACATGAAACAATTCCTTTAAATGATTTCAGCGCCTCTGGTGTCCAATGATAAAAGCACTACATTCAAATATAAACATCAACAACTTTGTTTTCACTCCACTTTTTCATACGTAAATGTGTAACAATAATGCAAAATAAACCTCAAATCGCTTTCACATCAATCACACACTCAGTTTTTGCTATAACCGAGTTTCATCCGGACAATACAGTCCAGTTTTTTCGCTGTGGACTTTTATTAATTTATTTAATTAATTTAAACACTTTTTTAATTGATTTACTGTACAAAAACATAAATTTACTTGCAATCTAAAGTTCTTAACACAAAAATAACAATCACAGTGCAAATCAAAAGTGCAATTTAACTTCACAGAAAAAAATTATTATTTAAAAAAAATAAAAAAAAGTATACTTAAAATATTTATGTATGTGAACTGTGTAGTACATAACATTATACATAATAAAGATTATATATGAGAAAATTTTCTTCTACTTCATAATTTTTTTAATTTTATTTTTTACCTAATAAAGTGCAAATATTTTAAATTTTTATTTAAAAATTTGGGAACATACAAATTTTAGATTAAATCATAAAAATGCCAGTTTTCCACACGAAAACTATCGAATCGATTCTTGAGCCTGTAGCTCAGCAGGTAAGTTGAGATAAGAAATTTTATTAAGATTAAAATTCAAAAAAAAAATTATATTAGTCACAATCATAATAAAAGTAATCATCAGTAAAGTTCTATAATACATATATCGGAATGTGAACTGAATGTGTATGAATAACATTTGATATGACCATAAAAGAACAAATTACAATTGAAAAAAAAATTATAAATATAAAATTTATGTTATAGTGTCCCTAAAATAGATACAGGTGTGAAAAACTTTTGAAAATATATTAGATTAAAAAAAATAAATATAGTAAAATATAAAAATATGATGAATGTGACTATGTGATGACAAGCTACAGTAATAATTATTTCTATAAAAAGAAACGTGGAAGAGGAAATTCATTCATTTTTCAAATAAATAGAATGAGATGAGTTCTTAGTTAATCGAGTATAATTACTGATTAAATTGAAAGCAAATTTGAACTATAATGATTTAATTTAAGAGGAGTCATAATAAAACATAACGAAGAAAAAAATACAGGTCAGAGGTATGATAGATAAATTATGAAATGAAATAAATAACTCATGTATTGTATTAAAACAGTTTTAGTAAAATAATAATGACTTGCATAAGGAAATCTCAAATTTGGGAATCGTGCCAGTTAAAGCACTGTTCTTTGCATACAGGTGTTTCACTAATGTCACTAAAATTAATTGAATCATTCAATGTCTTACTGCAAATAATGGTCTGAAGGAGTATGAAACGTGAAGGACAATACTACAAAGCCTTAAGTGCGAAAATATTCATATTATGACTCTATCAGCTAGTTGAGATACCACCAAAAAAATTTCAAAAATTGACAAACAAAAATTATCCTGTATTTCGATTTTTCGCCAATTTCGAAAAATATTTTAACACTTGGAGATCCTTAGGGTGACTTGTCACCCCAAAACGAACTTAATTATGTTCTATTTTTTTATTTTGATTCCAATATTATTGAAACTTTATGCCTTTGTCAAAAAGACAATTTAGCAAAAGAAAAAATTTAAATCTGGCTTTTGGAAAGGGTCTCTAAAAAAAAAGTAACACATAGGTTCCCTAGGGTGACATGTCACCCAGGTAATATTTTTACATTTGTCATTACTATTTTTGTAATAGTATTTCATTTATCAATGTAATTTTACAATTTTAGTTCCTTTTGGAAGATGTAAATGTTTTGTAAATGCACTATTACAGACGGTTTGTCCGCCATCAATCTGACACTCTGACCTCTGTCACTCGAACACTCTGACTCACATTTAGCTCCATAACTCCGGGACGGCCCATCGGAGCGAGGTCGGGTTTTTTCAGTATTATAGAGGAGCTCATGAGGATTATTTATAAATCATTAGTTTTGAGATTGAGCTCAAGGTTTAGGCTCAAGAGCCTCCAAAACCTGAAAAACCGTTAAAAAACGGTTGAAAATTTTAAAATATTGATGATTTCTTTTGTTGGATGGAGAAGTTTACTCATTAGCTCGCAAGTTAGGCTCAGGGATCAGGGTCCAGAGCCTAAAAACGGTCAAAAGCTCAAAATGTCTGATTTTTTCAAATTTTTTTGATTTTTTTTCCTAAAATTTTCAAAATGGCGGATTGCCTTAAAAAAATAATGTTTTTGAAGAAAGTATGAATATTCTAAAATACTCTTAGGGGTACAAAGGAGAACCTTTTTTTCAAAAATTTTTAATAAAAAGAATCTCTGCTTCATAAACGGTTCCCTTTGCGCTTCCTTTATTTAGTTATATAATTGCCTCGTTAAAGTGAGTCTTCAAGACCTAATATTGATTGAATCATATTTCTTCACACAATATTTACATCCAGTTATTAAATTAGAATAATAAAAAGTTAAGTTTTAAAGCTAAAAGTAAATGCAAATTAGATAAACATATATTCTGGGTGACATGTCACCCTAGGGACTCGTACGTAACTTTTTCTTAAGGACCTCCAAGGGTTAAACAAAAAATTTGGCAAATGAATGTGCTATTATCAAGTTTGACTTATTACAACCATTTTGGCCCTTTAGAAATTGATTGTCCATAAAGTTTTTGTCCAGAATAAACTTTGGTCCTTGATAAAAACAAGACCATAAAATAAAAATGTGCATAAAATGTATATGTCCTTTTTATATATTTGCCCATAACATATTCAATGATCTTTCAAGAACATGAACTTCTATCGTTTAATAAATAAGTTTATATTTTTTTAATCGATTTATTATATTATTGTGCCGAATTTTCAAGGAAAATATATACTAGAGGAAAGTGGTTTTAGGTAAATAAAAGGGATAATGCGAGTAATTCGAGGTCACCAAAATAATTCCAAATTTTCAGGTATACAATGAATTCTGCAAATTCTACTCAGTCTAAATTTATTGGCGATGCATAGATCGAACCTGTAATGGAACTATGAAAACTAATTTGAACATTGAACACGGAGTAATCACATATGGTGGACAGCGTTACATACATGAGACAAATTATGCAATAATTCAAGCCCAGGAGGTCGTTCGCGCTATAAAGCGCCGTGCAGAGTCACATCCAAACGAGCCACCTTCTGTAATATACAGCGGTTAAATTACAAACGTCCACGATGAAGAAGTACAATCCAAAATGCAGGAACGCAACAACATTAACCCATTAACCGCCTCTCCTAGAAATATTGAGTTTAAAGCAAAACTTTCTTCTAGGATTTGTTCTTTACGTAACAGTGATCACTTTTCGTTTCGATGAAAATTTTGAGTTTCATACAAACATTTTACAGGAAAGTTTCGTATAACACCACAGAAATACGTACAGAGTTTTTGTACGAAGAGGAAAAAATTACATGACTTTCCATCTTATTTCTGCTAATAATTTTCTTATAATAATCGAAAAATGCAAAATAAAAATAACAATAAAAATCTTTGAAACATACCTAATTATTTATATTGAAAATTTGAAGAAAATATTTTGAGAACTTCTACACGGTAAAAACAAAAGTTGCCGTAAAACTTGCCGTATACAGCAAGTTGTTGCCGTATACGGCAACTGTACGGCAACTCTACGGCAACTCTACGACAAGTCTACGGCAAGTTTTTGAACTTTGTACTACAGAATTTTCATTTTTTGAAATGTGATATTTTGATAAATATTTGTCGTAGAAAATTCTAAATATGTTTTGGAAACAACAGAAAAACATCTTTTAGAATCTTATACAACATTTTAATTTTTATAAAAAAATTTGAGTTTTAGAGCGAAAACTGTTAATTTTTCATACAAACCATAAGAAATTGATGCAAATCGAACAATATGGTAGAACTCATACTTTTGCTGATTCATACATGTGCCTTGTATTACTCAAATGTTCAACCATATAGTTTGGTTTGCATAAATTTCTTATAATTTGTATGATTCTAAAAGATGTTTTTCTGTTGTTTCCAAAACATATTTAGAATTTTCTACGACAAATATTTATCAAAATATCACATTTCAAAAAATGAAAATTCTGTAGTACAAAGTTCAAAAACTTGCCGTAGACTTGCCGTAGAGTTGCCGTATACGGCAACAACTTGCTGTATACGGCAAGTTTTACGGCAACTTTTGTTTTTACCGTGTAGGAGAAATTCGGCTCCAAAGTTACTGTTCGAAAAATCGATCAGCGGTGGTTAATGGGTTAACCGAAACAACAACTGTTACCAAAACTGAAGAAGACCATTGAATCCACAAACTCTAGCTGATCTTGAAATAAGTCCGCCTTAGACACAGACACTCAATGAATCCCGTGTTTTGCAGTATGAATTGGTGACTCATGGAATTGAATTACTGCTACCCGTACAATGACCCAAGAAATTTCGGCGCCTTACAAATAAAAATCCAATAATACTAATAATCAATTAAGATTTTTTCAATACTCCAGAACAATTCATTTATTTTAGTCTCATTTCCTTATTATTTTTTATAACCTTCACAATCTAAATTCCATTAATTTATGTTAACCCTAATAAATTGATACTCCATTCGTTCTAGGAAATTTTCTTAATATAAACATCATTAAATTAAAATAGAAATCAATATTAAAATTGATTATCATATTGTATTCATATAAATAGAATAAAATCTTTCATTATTCTAGTTCAAACATTAATTAATTCAATCAATCTTAAATATAGTCTCATATGTCATTTAAAGATGATGATGTGCACTACTTTTATTGTTATTATTATTATTAAAATACGATTATTCAAAGAAAATACATCACACAATTCAATATTGTGTTAAAAGAAAATCTGTTTTCTTTAGTTTATATACAATCACATATATGTAAGGCGCTGTTTGTATTATTATAAATAAAGAATCAGACGTATGTAAGTCTTTTGTAATATTTTGTGTACATAATTTGTACATAAATGTATGTGAGTCATTCTTAAATTTATATTCATATTATATTTATATGTAGACCAAAGTTAAAAAAGTGATGTGGTCATATTATTATTTATTTTTAAGAAGAAAAACAAAGTTATATTTAAATTAAAAGTTCTTGAGACATGTACGTTACATTTATGTTTATTTAAAATGTATATGTAATATAATTAAATAAATGAATATTTATATAGAGCGAAATTCGCTATGGTTGCGATATGTGCGATGGTGGCATAGGCATTGATGTACTTCACAAAAAAAATTAAATTTATATTTTTATAAAGTAAACAAAGAAAAAAATAACTTTTGATTTTGTGTACAAGTCAGACTAGACTACAGCATAAAATTTTGTGTATTTTTACATTGATTTAACAGAAAATTTATGTTTGAAATGCATTAAAAGGTGAGAATACGAGGAAATGAATCACATTTAAAAGCTGTAACGGAAACATTAGTCAAATAATTATGATTAATCATTCAAATAATGACCGTTACCGAAATTAACATTCTTACAAGAAATTTCTAGAAAAAAAATTATGCAAATCATTGAACTTTTACTATTATAATTTGATAACATTATTATTAAGAATGAAAAAAAAAACTGTCAATTTCCATTTTTGATGTAATCACCTTAAAATCCCATAATCAACATATTGCATTCATTAAATGTGTGTAGGGATATTCAACTTAAATGTTGTTTGATGATTTCATATGAAATTAATTCAAAAAAGTTGAATAACTTTGATGGATTTTAACATATATGAGTATATGGCGCTAAATGCGGGGGAGTAATTTTTTTTCTCTTAATCTTTTTCATCTTATTCTTGTTGTGTTGTGTATTTTTGCAACCACCTTTGCTATACATGTTTATTGAGCTCACATCTGAAGAATTATTTCAATGCCAAAAATACGGTAATGTCTTACGCGTCACATCATGTGCACAGAAAAATCAGAACACTTTTTGGTTGTATGGTGGTGCCTTTTTTGTTTCATAATTTTTTTTTGTGAATAGGTGTAAAAATGAGATAAAAATAAAAATTAATGTTTACTTGTTTTTAAGTTGTTTTTTTTTTTTAATTTTTTCAAGTCAAGTTGATCTGTATGTGAAAAAAGTGTGATGTAATCTTTGATTTTTGTTTATAGGATTTAACAGGTCTCTCTTTTATTGAAAAATGTAAGAATTTATCAAATATTTTTCTGTTTTTCAACAGGTTTCACGCTTGGTCATCTTACATGAAGAAGCTGAAGATGGAAATGCAATGCCAGATCTTAGTCGTCCGGTGCAAGCTGTCAGTTTGGCCGTTACCAATTTGGTTAAAGTTGGACGTGAGACAATCAATAGTTCTGATGATCCCATTCTCAAAGCTGATATGCCATCGTCATTGGCTCGCGTTGAAAATGCCTCACAATTATTGGAAGATGCTGCTGCATTATTAAAATCTGATCCATATTCATCGTCAGCTCGGAAAAAGTTGATTGAAGGTTCACGTGGCATCTTACAAGGAACATCATCACTTTTGCTCTGTTTCGATGAATCTGAGGTGCGAAAAATAATTAGGGAATGTAAACGAGTGCTCGATTATTTGGCAGTTGCCGAAGTCATTGATACCATGGAAGATTTGGTGCAATTTTTGAAGGATTTGAGTCCTTGTTTGAGCAAAGTATCGCGTGAGGTTGGAACACGTGAGAAAGAGTTAACACATCAAGTTCACAGCGAAATTCTTGTACGATGTCTTGAACAAATCAAGATTTTAGCACCAATTCTTATTTGTGGTATGAAGGTTTACATTCATATTGTTGAATCGGGTGGAGTTGGAGCTGCCGAAGCAGCTGAAAATCGGAATTATTTAGCATCACGCATGAGTGATGAAATTCAAGAAATTATCCGAGTACTTCAATTGACAACTTACGATGAGGACACAAGTGAATTAGATAATGTCACTGTTTTGAGAAAGTTACTCAATGCAATTAAGAATAAATTGGATGCTGCTCTTGATTGGCTTAATGTGAGTATTAATTTCCATTCAATTAAGGGATTTTAATTCATTTTTTTTACATTTTCCACAGAACCCTTATGCCCTTCGTGGTGGAGTTGGTGAAAAAGCACTACGACAAATCCTTGAAAACGCATATCGTGTTGCTGATCGCAGTTTACCACATGATGCCAACACAATTCGTCGTTTAGCTGACGACATCACTGCCCAAACAAATGCATTGTGTGAACTTCGTCAAGAAGGAAAAGGCACCTCACCTCAAGCTGAGAGTTTGGCTCGTAGTATCAGAGAAAAATTGAATAGTTTGGGAACTGCAATTCAAAATGCTGTTTTGGGTGTTGAAAAAACTGGATTACAACAAGCTGCTCATACAGTTCAAGGTCGTTTGGATCAAGCAGTCAAATGGATACAAAATCCCGAGATTGATGATAAGGGAACAGGTCGACGTGCAATTGGATTGATTGTCGATGAAGGTCGCCGTGTAGCAGAGGGATTGTCAGGTCATGAAAAAGCTGAATTACTCGGTTTGTGTGATGATGTCGATCAATTAGCCAATCAATATTCAAAATTGTGTGCTGCTGGATTGGCACTTACCCCAGAAGGACAAGAAATTGCAAGAAAATTGAATGAAAAATTGCATGAGTTGAAACAAAAAATCGGAAATGCTGTCACAAATCGTGTTGTTGAAGATTTCATTGATGTTTCAACACCATTGAAGCAATTCATTGAAGCAGTAAATGTGCCGGAAGGAACTCCAGGTCGCGAAGGCAATTTCAATCAAAAATCAGCTAATCTTCAAGCATTTAGTGATCGTGCATCGAAAACATCTCGAATGGTTGCTGCAAGTGGATTGGGAGGAAATAAACGCTTAGCTGAAGTTCTTCTTGCTTCTGCCAATCAAATCGATAGTTTGACACCACAATTAATTAGCGCTGGTCGTATCCGAATGAATTACCCCGAGAGCAAAGCAGCTGAAGAACATTTGAATAATTTGCGTGATCAATATGCTGATACAATTCTTCGAATGCGTACGTTGTGTGATCAAGCTACCGATCCAGCTGACTTCATTAAAGCATCTGAAGAAGCAATGCAAAAACATACATTTTTGTGTGAAGATGCGATTCGTAAGGGAGAACCACAAAAAATGGTCGATAACACTTCAAGTATTGCTCGTCTTGCTAATCGCGTCTTATTAGTTGCAAAACAAGAGGCCGACAACTCGGAAGATCCAGAGTACATTAGAAACGTTAATGGTGCAGCAAATGGATTACAAAATGCCGTACCTCCAATGGTACAAGATGCTAAAGTTGTTGCCACGAATATTCATGATCCAACTGCTGCTCATAATTGGCGTGATACAAACAAACGTTTGCTCGATACAGTGCGACAAGTAAGAAATGCAGTGGCACCACCACCCGCAGTTCCATCACCACCAGATCTATCTAGTCTCAGAATACATCAAACTGATGCTCCAGCACCTCCAAGACCACCATTGCCTCATCCATCGTTATTGGCACCACAAAGACCGCCACCACCTGAAACCGATGACGAGGGTGAACACTATTTCAGACAAGCTCCAAGTGCTAATCAACCAATTTTGGTAAGTATTTCAAGTTAATTGAATTACAATTTACATTTTATTTTCAAACAATATTGTAGGTTGCTGCTCATGGTCTCCATCAAGAAGTCCGTCAATGGTCATCGAAAGACAACGAAATTATTGCAGCTGCCAAACGAATGGCAATTTTGATGGCACGTCTCTCAGAATTAGTGGCCCAAGATACAAAGGGCAGCAAACGTGAACTTATTGCAACGGCCAAACTCATTGCCGAAGCTTCCGAAGATGTTACACGTGCAGCCAAAGAATTGGCACGACAATGTACCGATAAACGTATTCGTACAGACTTACTTCAAGTTTGTGAGCGAATTCCAACAATTGGTACACAACTCAACATCTTATCAACTGTCAAAGCTACCATGTTGGGAGCACAAGGTAAGACAATGGTTTTTATTTTCCTCTATAGAATTGTAGTTGAAATGCTTTAACATCAAAATTATACATTTCTTTCCTATATAAATTAACAAAAATATTTGGAATGCAATTTTTTTAACTAAAATGTTGTTTTTTTCTTTGAATTTTTTTCTCTAACATTTACACATGACGACACATTCTTCTACTAATAACACTATATACTATCAACTTCCTATAAAAAATTGTGTGTTTGTTTTTTTTTGGCAAAAAAAAACTTTCTTTTGGTCAAAATTTAAAAACTACTTCAGAATGGAGGGGAAGTGCTTGTAAGTTTCCTTACTTTCCTTTAAATACATTTTTCTTATAATTTAATCATACACACAAAATTCTAATTCTTCAAATTCATCAATTTCCAGGGTCTGAAGAGGATCGTGAAGCCACTGAAATGCTTGTTGGAAACGCTCAAAATTTGATGCAAAGTGTTAAGGAAACAGTGCGTGCTGCTGAAGGTGCCTCAATTAAAATTCGTTCTGATCAATGCAGATTACGCTGGGTACGTCGTGATCCCTGGTATCAATAAATGCATTTGTGACCCCAAATTTTCACATTTTCGTCTCTTTTTTAATGTTTATTATTAATATTATGATTAAATGAAATGAAATCGCTCGGTGAAAAAAACCACATGAACCCCGAAACCGTTATTAACTATGTTTAATAAGATTATAATGATTATTAACATGCATGATAAAACGATGTTGTTTTTTGTTAATAATTTTTTAATCATTAACATTAATTTTTATATAATTATAAAATTTAGTATCGTTACAAATTTATTATATAACAAAAAATAAGCAATTCATACGAAATTTTGTTATTAAACATGTTTATACGAAAAAATTTACTAACATTTACCTTTAAAACAAAGCCTTCATAAAAAAAAATTCTTTGACAAAAATCATGAAGTTTAACTTTTATAAGAATAAATGTTACAGTTTTAATTTAAGATAAAAAAATTGGCGATTATTGACTGCCATTTCATTGAAATTCATCGAATTATTTAGCTCATTATCCAATTTGTTGCCTTTTCTATTGATTTTCTTAACTGGAAGTAGTGCCTTTGAAAATAATTTTATTTTATATTTTTTTTTCATAACAACGCTTCCTTAAATAAGTTTATGAAAAATATTACCTTTAACATAGTGATAAAAAAAACATAGATGGAAAAAATGTTGTGAAAGTAACTTGTTGCATTAATATAAAAAATAAAATAAAAATCCTACTTTCTATAACTATAACTTTAAAATAATAATATTCTTATGAAAAACAAAAAAAAATATTAGATTACCATTATAATTATAAAATACAGAATAAAGTTAAAAAAAAAAAACATAAAATAGAGGGCTTTCCTACCCTTTTATAGATTTTTACTAAAAGTATATAAAAAGTGCCTATATGACAATGAAATTTGTAGCCAAATATTTTTCTCTTCCTTAAATTTTAAAATAAAAAAAAATAATATTACAAAACTTAAAATACAAATAAAAGTAAAGTAAAGTATTAACATTAAACATCACATTTTTTTTGTTTCTATCTTAATAAAACATTATTTTCCTTTTATATACTTAAAATAAACATTACATTACATTTACATAGTTTAACGCACATTTAACTTATAAATCATAAAAATAAAACAAAAAATCATACTTAGAAGATTATACCTCAAAATGACAAAAAAGGCAGCTAAACAAAATAAAATCATTTACTTAAAATTATTATAATTAAAATATAAAATGAAAAAATAAAATGAAGATTAATTACAAAACAATCATATACATTATTGTTATTAACAATAAATTTAATATTAAAAAAAGCGCATGTGTAAATTGAATTTCATAATATTTTGCCAAAATTATTAATCTAAATTTAAATTAAAAAAAATTTCAAAAAAAAAAATAAATATATGATACTAACATTTAATTGTTGTGCTAAATTTTATTTAATGTTACATTTACAATTAAAACGTTTATAAAACGAAAAATGTTTTTTTTTCTTTGTTGAGTTTATTTTTTATTTAATATTATGTTTAACTAAATTAAATTTTATTAATTAACTTAAAAAGTTAACAAACAAAAAACGAGATAAAAAAATAATGTTTAACATTTTGGAATTAATATTTACATATAACTTTAATAACTTTAAATTTTAATATTATTAACGAAAAAAATTATGTTTAATTAAACATTATAAAAATTAATAAAATAATTATCCTATAACTTTAGTTAACAGTTTTTTTTCAGTTTTCCGATTTTTTTTATTAAATGTTAAAATGAATAACAAAACATTTAATAATACACTTAATAATACATACATTTTTTTTTATTTAAGTCCTTACATAAAAAGAAATAATATTAAAATAATAATAATATTTAAGTTTAATAATAATAAAAAGTAAGATAATATTTGTTTTATGTTCAAATTAATAATATTAATGATGAGTATGATGGACTTTTCAGAAATAAACAAACAAACAAAAATAAATTTATATATATATTTAACTGTTAAAATCGAATAAATGTGTGTTATTTTATTCAATTTATTTTTTATATTTTTTTTTTTTGTTAAAATGTCATCCCAAATGTCTTTTTTTTATTTTTTTGTAAAATTGTATTCACTGTTTTGTTTTTCTTTTATGATCCATGTGTTTAATTTTTCCTTGTGAGTCCTAAAAGTGTTTCATAAAATGAATCAAAAAAAAAATCGTAAGTATTCCTTTAAATTCTAAATTTTAATTAATTATAATAATGTGGCTTTCCATTCCAAAGTGAGTGCCGATCACAACTTTTTTTATTTCTATCTATTTTGTCAATTCGACTAAACAGGCCTATGGTCCATGAAAAAATATGAAATTTTTGTGCAATAAAATTGAGGAAAAATTTAAAAGAATAAAATTAAAATTAAAAGTAAAATTTGTTTGTATCTGCCCTAAAAACCGAAAAACAAGGGTATAAATTTTTTTCTATTCTTCAACTTAAAAATCTAAAAATGACATGATGTTTTTTCTAATAAAATCGTATGTTTTCGATGTTTTTTTGACGAAAAATCGATTTTTTTGTATGAAAACGTGTAATATAGTAAATAAAAACTTTTTTCTCCAAATTATTATCTACAACTTTCACGAACAAACATCATACTTATTTCATACAAAACCATGTCATTTTTTTAGTTTTAAATTGAAGAATAAAAAAATGAAACCTTTGTTTTTCGGTTTTTAGGGCAGATACAAAAAAAATTTATAGAACAAAAGTTTAATATTTTTAGTGCATTTCGTAAGAAAAAATGCACTATTACAGACGGTTTGTCCGCCGTCACTCCGTAAGTCCGTAAGTCCGTAAGTCTGTAAGTCTGTCCGATCCACGCATAACTCCGGAATGGTCCATCGGAGCGAGGTCGGGTTTTTTTTGTTAGACAGAGGAGGTCTTAAGGATGATTTTTGAGATTGGGCTCATGGATTGGGCTCCAGAGCCTCCAAAGCCTGAAAAACTGTTAAAAACGGCTAAAAATTTAAAATTATTTATAATTTGTTTTGTTGGGTGAAGAAGTTTACTAAAATGAATTTTAACTTAATGGCTCTAAGATTAGGCTCAGAAATTGGGCTCAAGAATTAGGCTCCAGAGCCTGAAAATGTTCAAAAGCCCAAAATGTCCGATTTTTTCAAATATTTTTTTTTTTTTTAAATGGCGAAAGTTTTTCAAAATGGCGGAAAATTTTCAAAATGGCCGTTATTTTCAAAATGACCGTTATGTTCAAAATGGCCGTTATTTTCAAAATGACCGTTATTTTCAAAATGGCGGTATAATTATTAAAATTAAAACTTAAGTATATTCAATGAAACGAGTCCCATCGAAATGCACTTTTCTAAACCGCATACAGACTCTTGTGAATCGCACTCACTTTAGAATGAAAAGCCACAAATGATAAAATAACCTAAAATTAACATTGAACATAATTTTATACAAATTTTTACTAAAACAACAATTTTAATTAAAATTTGTAGAAAATGTTCGATGTTAATGTAAGAAAATTACAATAATTATAAAATAATATTTTTTTTTTAATTTTTATACATAAAATAGGATCCAAGATATGATCACGCAATGGTTTACACAAATTCATATGATTATGATGTAAATAATAATCAAACACACGAATATCGGACTATTGAATATATATAAAGATGTTGACGATGTTTTATATTAAAAAAAATAATCTTAAGGATTGAACTTAAAATTTTGAAACGAAAATAAATAAATATAAACATAAGAAAAAATAACATTTAATATACTTACGTTACCTTTAAATTATTATTAAAATTATAATAAACATTGTTATTTAGTAGTTAGTCGTTTTACAATTTATACTAATAATTTAAATGAATAATAAACTTACTGAAATGATTAAAAAAAAAATAAAAAACATTGATTTTTTTTTATATATATATTTTTTTTATTATATTTTTTTATTTTATTATTATTATTTATTTGACGTTTATCACAATTTCATATCTAGATTTATAATTATAATAATAATAATGTTTCTTTTTTTATCATAATGATCGTTATTAATATTATTAATTTTTTTTTTCTAAAAATTGTTTTTCTTTACATACATTTTATCATTATTTTTTTTTTATATTTACATAAAATGTCTTGTTTTAAAATGTTAACATTATTATTTTAGTTATAATGTTAATGTTAATTTTTTGTTATAATAATAAAAGCGATTCATAAAATTTTGCTTGTTAAATTTTCTTACTGTTATTTTATTATAATTTTTTTTTATTATTATGTTCATTATCATTATTATTATTAATATTTAAAATGTAAGTAAAATTCTACAGGTTTATATTAATTGTTTATTATTTTTATTATTATATGTATGCATGTTTTTTTTTTATTTCTCTTTATTAATGTAATTTAAATATTGTTAATATTATGTTATAAAATTGAAAAAAAATTATGTTTAAAATATGTTTTTTTTTTATAATAATTTTTTATAATTAACTTTTTATAATGTTTATTGTTTTAATGTGTGTTATAATGTTCTTTGGTTATAAAATGTTTCTTCGTATTCTATGTTAATGTTATTATGTTTTTATTTAAAAAAAAATTACATTTAGTTTTTTTGTGTAAATCTATTGTTTCTATGTATTTATATACAATTAAAACAAATAACAAAAAAAAACATTGATATGAATTTAATTTATATTTATTTTTTTTTTCCATTTTATTATTGATATACAATTATAATTGTATACATTTTTTTTATACATTGTAATTGTTTAAATTTTAATTATAAATTATTATTAAATTAGTTTATGAGGTACAAACTTAAAATATTATTTAAAATTTAGGATACCAAAATAAGCTCATTAGGATTGAAAACTAATATTTTTTCATTGTTTATCACTAAACATTATGATTTTTAACTTTTAAATTTTTTTAACATACAGATGTTATGTTTATTATATTTTATTATTTCATATGTATTATAATGAGGAAAGACACGTCACTTCACATAACCTAGGATGGAGTCAAGTTTTAATTTTTTAAAAGGAGTCTAAATAAATATATAATAAACTTTTATATTAACATAATAATTTCATCAAAAATCGACATAATTTATTTATTTTAAATTTTTTTTTAATGGGATCACATTCATAATATGGTATACATATAATTAAAAATATGAAATATTATTATTTTTGTTTATATTAAAAATTCTGTTTATGTTTTTTTCTTGTATTTAATTTATAATGTCTTTAAAATACTGTTTTGTTGTTTAATGTTTATATTAGTTTTATTATTATCATTATACATTACAATTAATTAAACATTAAATTGAATGTTTAATTAATTTAATGTATTATAATGTTTAATAATAATAATATTTATTTTTGGTCAAGTTTTTAATTTATAATAATAATTTTTATTATTATGCATATATGAGCTAGACATTGTTTTGTCTTAATGTTTTGTTTTAAAAAATGTTTAAAATTTTATTAAATGGTTCATTTCCTAATAAAATTATTAATTTTTCATTGAATATTCTAATTTTTTTTTTATTATTATTATATGTTACAAATATATTATTATCATAATATTATTTTAAAATTTCGATACATAAATTAAATACTAAATAATAATAAAAATTAAAGTTTAAAACAAAGAACATCAATATCATTTAACATTTAACTCTTTGAGCATCATTATAATTTTATATATATTTTTTTTAATATTATTTACTGTTTAAATGTGTATAATAATCTTCTTCATTATTATTATTATTATTAATTACTTTTTCCGACATTAATTTGACATACATCCATACACATTGCCCATCAATCCGGAAATCAATAATGATGATTATTATACATGTATGTTGTTTAAAGTGTGTAAAAAAAAGTATAACATTTGTTTTATTATACACATGCACTATGAGTTTGATACAATTGCAATCAATTATATTGATATTATTATTATTATTTTTTAGTAGCCGGATGCTAAAAATAAAATGTTACCCATATTTGACAATACGAGAGAAATATAAATTGCCTTATATGATATGAAATTAAATGAGAACTGTTTTTTTTTTATCTGTATGTTTTATAGAAATTGTGTTAGAAGTAATTTTTTGTTTGTTTTTCATAATGGATTGCAATCACTTAATTATTATTAATAGTTTTGTAATTTTATTATACATAAATTTTTGACTATATTTTATTTACTTTTTAATAAAGGACGACTATGTGTAGACGATACAATTTGACATTGCGAATAAAATTCACTTCATAATCAAATGGTTTAACAATAAAAATGACTTTTTTCTCTTTGTTTCATTTCAACTTTTGTTAAGGTACACCCAATTGTGCTATTTTTAGAAAATAATTATATAATGTGTGGGTGTACCTTAACAAAGTAACGATTATCGTTTTTTCTTACTATTTTTACTTAATTTACGTTTTCTGGTAATCATTTCATATAATACTTCTAAACCTTCGTTAAGGCCTTCACCAGTAACGGCACACGATGATTGCACATGAAAGAGTTTTAATGGGACTGTACTACTATTGCCACCACTTGAGCTGGCAGCTTGTTGTGCTGCCGCCGCTGCAGCAGCCGCTTGACTTAGTTGAGATGAGCTAGATGAGGATGAGGCTCCCGTACAATTATTAGTTAGAACAGGTGCTGCAAATGTTGCAAGCTCATGTAAACCTAAGAGTTTTTCAATTTCTTTGGGATCTAGCGCACCAGGTAAATCTTGTTTATTTGCCAAGACTAGAACGGGTACACCTATAAAAGGAAAGATAATGTAAAATGATAAGCGGAAATTAAAAATAATTTCTTTACCTATATTTTCAGGACATTTTGCTGTTCGCATTAACTCCATCTTCGCTTCCTCTATTCGTTCAGTGTCGACAGAATCAACAACAAATACTATTCCATCTGTACATCTTTTTATCAGGAAGCAAAGAACACAACAAAAAAAATTGTATATAAAAGAAAGATATTAGTATAATACTCCCATAACATAAATATTTACTTTAAGAGAATAATTTCTTTTGTGTATCACACACACGTGCGCTCAAAAAAAGAAGATGAAGAACGAAAAATAAAACTGTTTACACAGAAGATTAAACAATCAAGAGTTATTATAGCTTTTTACCTTGTATAACTGCGCCATAATGGCCTCAGTTTCTCTTGTCCCCCCACATCCCATACTAGAAATGATACACCTTTGGCTTTTCCAACACCTCGTACTTTTTCACAATTAAAACCAATCGTTGGAACTGTGTTCAAATATTGGTCAAATTTGAGTCTGCATCACATTAACAGTAAAATAATGATAATAAAAAAAATATTTAATTGTCTTAATTATTTCCTCTAAAGATGTCAGGTGTAGTGATCAAATAAAGTAATTACCTATATAAAACTGTTGTTTTTCCTGCACTGTCCAATCCGAGCATTACAATGTGTAGTGTGCCCTAAATTAGATGAAATATGAAAAGAAAAAAATTGATATAAGTAGAAGAAGATAATAGTTGGAAATGTAATAAAATATACTTATTATTACGTTCATATCATAAAAAAAATAATCATCATAATGATGATAATGTCTCACTTTTATACTTTTATATTACTTTTTTTTCCATCTTTTCGTGATATTATTTTTTTTTCCTCTAACATCAACACACACATGAAATGAATTGAAATAAAATGAAATTCTATCTCAGAAAAATGCACTTACAAACTATTTACTAATCCGCTCGGTGTTTTGTCTCCTATTTTAATATTCTTTTATCATGTACATTTGATGCATTTTTTGTATGCATTTAATGTATAAAATCAGATGTTACAATGCAGTTTAATGTTACATTCATAACATTCCAGAGAATTATAATCCAAAAGTAAATGTAAGTCATGAGGTTTTTTAATATGAATTTTATTTGAAAAGTTGATGCATTTTGAAATGGGATTATGAGAGAATTTTGATCCTTTCAACACTGAGAGTGACCGAAAGTAAAATGATTATTTTAATGAAATTTCATTTAATTTTGGGGATTTTTAAATGTGGCGGCCTATTTCATTAAAAAAAACGCATTATAATGAACTTTTCTTTGTTTTGAGATAAAAAAATTCAAAGTTCTGTTAAAACCATTGAATAAGTGCCAACTTCAAACTGGGAAACAGACATCAAATTTACTGTTTACCCTCAGCATATGCCTTGAGATAATTTATGAAGATATGAATAACAAAGGTGTTGGATTTCAAATAGACTCAATTTAAACCCCTCATAATTTTTTTTGAACGCTTCAGATCATTGTCTGGATTTCGACGCCTGAATTCGGGCCGATATGACAGTGGTGTATTTTAAAATCAGAAGAAAATTCTTCATGCTCTCAAGAACTTAAATTCCTAGACGTTCAATGCTTAATCGTTGAGATTTTTTGAGAATCGTGCTCGATTGTTGTTTAGCGGAACGAAAAAAAATGGGAAATTCTAACCACTGGGCGGTTTAGAAAAGCGCATTTCGATGGAACTCGTTTCATTGAATATAATTAAGTTTTAAAATAACCGCCATTTTAAAAATAACTGCCATTTTGAAAAAATTTTAAAAATCGAACATTTTTGGCTTTTGACTGTTTTCAGACTCTGGAGCTTAATTTCAGAGCCCGATCCCTGAGCCTCATCTTAGAGCCAATTCATTTTAATAAACTTCTCCATCCAACAAAACAAATTAGCAATTTTTTAAAATTTTTAACCGTTTTTAACGGTTTTTCAGGCTTTGGAGCCCAATCCTTGAGCCCAATCGCAAAACTAATGAGTTATAAATGATCCTCATGAGCTCCTACTGAAAAAACTCGACCTCGCTCCGATGGACCATTCCTGAGTTATGAATAGCTATCAGTGTTAGAGTGTCAGAGTGACGGCGGAAAAACCGTCTGCAATAGTGCATTTTTTCTTACAAAATGCACTACAAACCTATAAATTCAACAAAATTCAAGGAATGTGTAAGCTTCAAAAAGTTAAGGGCTCCAAGTATAAGAAATCTCATTTTGAGTTCAAACTGATTCCAAGTAATGCAAATAACAAACGATAAATTGTAAAAATCTGACACTAAACGTAAATACCATCAATAAATTAGCTTCCTTACCCATAATGTTACTATGCCAAATTACAAAATAACATGTTTTTGTACTACTAAAAGTAATGCATTCTATTCCTTTCATCATCATCTTCCATTTATTATGACAAATAAACAAGTTTCTTATCAAAAGAAAACCAGAAATTGCTGTTATTGTTACAATAACAGTCAATAAAAATCAAACAAATGCATACAATTCTTTTTTCTCTCATGTTTTTGTTGTTATTCAAATAATCAACATTATTTTTTTTCTATACTATCAATTTTTTTTCTCTTGTTTATTTATTTATTTATTGTCTGCAGTTTCAATCATGACTAAGTTCAATATGATCATTATTAATTAGTTATAGATAGATTTCAATTCATTCCCACACACAAAATAAAAATAAGAAATTTACGTTGAACTTTACTATCCGAAGAGGAAAAGAAAGAAATTATAAACTAAATTTAATGACAAAATAATAATCTACCGCCTTTATATCATTAAAAAGAAGAAAAAAAAATAACTCCCACTTAATCGTTTCATACCGTATTTGCTTGATTAATTTTGAAAAGAATCTCGGTGTTACAGTACACAGATGAGAGAGTTTATTTCACAGATTTTATAATTTTTTATGATTATTATTTGATACCGTTTTCTTTGAATTCCAGTATTATTTCAGTTATATGAAATAGAATATATTTTTATAAATGAGATGTCTTATAATGTGACATGAATGAATCAGAGTAAATTAAAAACCAAAAAAAAAATAAAATATTAAAATCTAGTAATTTATTGAACGTCATAAAAATACAAAAAGAAAACTTTTTTAATCCAATATTGGCATAGTAACATTTTTTGTTTGTAACAAGTAAAATAATTTTATTGATAATGTTCTAATACATTGCGATTGATAACACCATTATAATCCTTATAAGTGGTTGAAGTTCCACTTAATGCGATGAATTGTTCTGCAATTTCCACAGCAACACGAATTTGTGCCTCTTTTGTGCTAGCACCCAAATGTGGTGTAGCAACAACCTTTGGATGTTTAATTAAATTCAAGAGGAAATCGCTTTTTGGTGGTTCTTCAGTGAAAACGTCAAGTGCGGCGCCACCACATTGTCCCGATTCAAGAGCTTCATATAAAGCTTTTTCATCGACAATTCCACCACGAGCTACATTGATAATTTTAACTCCCTTTTTACATTTAGCTAAGGTTTCAGTTCCAACTAAATTGCGGGTACTTGGCATGAGTGGTGTGTGAACAGTGATATAATCAGCTAATGGCCAAATTTCATCAAGTTCCATCTTTTGAATGCCAGCCTCCTTTGCTTGAGCTGCCGTTGTAATAGGATCATATCCAACAACCTTCATCCCAAATGCACCTAAGCGTGTTCCAACTTCCCGTCCAATTCGTCCCAAGCCCAATACTGCTAATGTCTTACCATATAACTCAGATCCTGCATACAATTTACGATCCCATGCTCCACGTTTCATACTCTCAGCAGCCGGACATACTGGTCTGGCCAATGATGCAATCAGCAAACAAGTCAATTCACATGCTGAGATTGAATTACCCCCGGGTGCATTTAACACAACAACATTTTTTTTCGTGGCAGCATCAACATTAATATTATCAACACCGGCACCAGCGCGTCCCACAGCTTTCAATTTACCAGCACCCGCATTCAATACTTTCTCCGTAACCTTTGTATCAGATCTCACAATTAGTGCATCGTAATTTTGTACCTCTTTACATAACTCATTCTCGGGTAATTTTAATTTATAATCAACTTGTACACCGTTTTCTTTTAACAATGCAACACATGATTCATCGACGGCATCACAAACAAGCACTTTCTTAATATCAACTTTTACTGGCATCGTAATATTATTAATTGATGTAATTTATTTAATAATTGAATGTGAAAATAAAAAAAAGGTTTAATTTGATTAAACAAAAATGGAAAAATATCACACAACCTTCTCCAAGCAAAACAGCTTTGAATCTATTTAACGAATTAATTCAAGAATGCGACGACAACACATTACACAAAACAACATGATAGTGGTAGTATTGTAATGCATCAGAACCAGTCTATATTATAAACAAGTGTCTGACTTGGAATATATACATTTAATGGTTTTTGTTTGAAGCAAGTTTAGAATTACAATACACATTATCAGTGTATCAAACGATTTCATAATTTTAAATACAATTTAATTTCTTGACTTGTTTTTTTTGTTGTCTCTTGTTGTCTGGTTATACTCCATTTACTTTAAAGCTTCTGTGTATATGATTTATTCGATTGAAATTTTTGTATTTGTGGTCGTGAAATTTTACATTGATGAGACCATTGAACTGGACAAGTATCAGTCGGTTATATGACCTATAAGTACATACGTAGAGAGAGTACTTTTATGAATAAATAGCAGCAACAACAAAAAATTCATTGATAAGAATAAGCGAAAAACTTTCTCTCAAACATTTATTTTTTTTTCTTTCAATTATGTGTATGATTATTATTAATAGGCGTTTCTGATTATATTTTTTTTTGTACTTGAAACTTGATGTACTTGACTATAATGAAGTTTTGATAGGGTTTTGTTAAAAAATTATTTTTAAATATGATTTATTGGTGAAATTAAGGTAATGTGTTTTAGATTATTAAGCATTTTGAATTTGAATACTCGTTTGAAGGAGAAGGCAAAGATCACATTCGATGACATGGAGTGTTTTTCGGTTCAGATGAGATATTTTGGGTCATCTCATGAGAAAATAATGTTAAAACGGAGTTATATCAAAAGGACCATCCAGTAGTCTTTAAGATCGAATAAGCACTTGGAAGACCTCGATCTTGCCAATGATATTGCACTTCTTTTTCGTGCCAAGAAAATTGACCATTGTGTAACCAAGGTCAAATTTGACCCTCCCCCCTTTTGCCAACATACATTCAAGGGCCTCCTTGTCTACCCCAAGGGTGACTAGCCAGAAATTATTTTCTAATAATTTTTCGCTCAAGATTTTGAATTTTTTGAAGACTAACCCCGGGTTCCCCGAGGTCAGTTGCCTCTTCACTTCCTCCTCCTTGTATTCGGTTACCCTTTTCCTGATTTTTATCGTACATTTCTCAATGAAGATGTCCCTCTTGGACGGTGTGATATTCAAAATAAGATGAACATGCTTAAAGAAGAAGTGCAATAAGTTGGCCTTCAAATCAACCACAAAAGCCAAATAACTTCCGATGGAGGAACTAAGAGGGTATTAAAAAAGCTCAGGGCGTCGAGAAGCACCGCGTAAGACATAGAAACGAAGTTTTGGATCCAAAATCAACATTTTGCCATATAGATTTCTTCAAAGCACGTGAAACTGCTTGAATCAACCAAATTTCATATGTATAAATTACGATTCTCTTCTCAAAGCCCGTCAGATAAACCTGCTCTCATTTGGACCTCTATTGGACAATTTCATGAGACAATCACTTTTATACACGTTCATTTGATTATCATAATGCCAGCATGCATGTTTTTTAAAATCAAATTTTACACCCAAACATAATATGACAAAAACTATTTCAAGGACTTGCTCTTGGAATCATCTGCCAAAAAATTTCTCCTTATAAACACCATACTCCAACAGACAACAGACTTTTAATTCATCCTGTGTATCATTTTATCTCACTCATAATTCGTTATTTGTTCTTCTTTTTCATCTTCATATTCTATTTTATTTTTATAAATTTTCATACATCTAGTCATTTAGTCGTTAAAATCCTCTTTTATTTCCATTATCTTTCAATTCCTTCTTCATACACTGTTTATTGTTTAGGTTCGGCGACGTGATTTGGCAAACTTTACCGGTCATTTTATTGTATCACCATATTCGTTATATTTTTTTTTTTGTTAAATATTGAATCAATTATGTTTGTCTTGTATATTTAAAAATTTTTGAGTACATTGTGCTATTTTCGTCGCACTTAAAAAAATGTAAATTTAACTCTTTTAACGGTTGGTTCACCGGAAATTGATTATAATTTCATTGAAAAAAAAAAATTTATATCAATATTTCATTAATAAAAATTTTTTTCATATCACTCAAAAAAAAATGATGATTTATCAAAATAATGATGATGATGATGATCATAAATTTCGAGACAATTGACAAATGTATTAAAATTTTTTTTATTATTATTTTTTTAAAAAGTAACAATACAAATGATGAGTATTATCTTCTTTTATATTACAATTCATCAATATTCAATTTAAAAAAATGAAGAAATAAAAGAATTCCAGTTCCCACAACACAAAATATTTTTTTATAGTAAAATACAAATCATGCATACAAAATCGACTCAAAAAAAATAATATCATAATAATACCACACACCAGCACAAAATCAACTCTTCCGATTTTTTTTTTGTTGAAATTTCATAATTTATTGTTAAATTTTACCTTTATCTTACACATTACATATAAAAAAGGAGATAAAAACCGAAAGAATTTTAAAATAACGCACTTATTACTATTATTATCAATTTCATTGAATGAATAGAAGAAAAGAATCGTGACGAATATTTAACGGAATGTTAGCACCACTCTAATAATCAACCAAAAAATATCATACTTTTAAGCACGATTCACATCTCACACTGTCATTAAACATATATATATGAAAAAAATAAAAATGTTAAATGAAAAATTGAAATGAAATTGAAGGGAACACTAACCTGAGTTGATGCAAGTTCAAGGAGATTTCCACCATTCTTCCCCATTTGTGCTCCCATTGTGACAGCATTACTTGATATTTATTGTTTTACTCGTTTTTTTTTACTTTTTATATTAACAAAGATTTTTTTTTGTTTTAATTATCACTCGACTTTAAAATAATTATGTATGTATATGTTATAATTATTTTTTTTTCATTTATTTATTATTGTTATACAGGCCTGAAAAAATAATAGAAAAATATATTTAATTGTAAAGTCAGGCTTTTGTTATTATTATGATATTTGATGAGTGGTTTTGAAGAAAAAAAGGCTCCATTGCAATGCAATTATGTGTCCGTCGGTTTTTGTCTCTGTGCTTACAGATCGCTAAAACATAAAAGTCAGAGATAAGACTGAGAAGAACATTTGCTTAACCTTTTGCTATGGTTTTAGCGAAATAAATAATTGATGTCAGAAATAACAAAATTCTGTACGAAGTTCTATAGGACTTATACGTTATTTTCTAATTTTAAACTAAAATGTGGTACTCTATAAATTGAAAGACTTGATACTCAAACCCTTTTATTTTTTCAAATTAGTTTCAGTAACGGTGTCAAAAGAGCATGAGTTTTTGACATGGTAATATCTTATGCAACGTTCAGACTTGTGTTAGATTTTAATTTGTGTATCTACCCACTAAGGAATTCTCAGTTTTTTTTCGCGATTTTGTTGCGGTGAGTAACTTTTCAACCAAAAAATTCAATAGTGGGAGTTCATGACAATTGTCAGCCATTTTGTAATAGACGCTGCAACAGTAAGTATTTATACCCTTTATTAATTAATTTATTTAAATTGTTTGTTTTTCCTCGAGGAATGGGTCGTTCACCGAAGAAGCTCGTAAAGCGTATAATTGGTAAGTTATTTTGACCTTGAATGATGCGTGAATGAATGTTTGGTGGTTTTTGGGGTATGTATTCTAAATAGTTTTTTCCAGGATTGTTAGAATAAGTGGCTGTTTCACTCGACTGTAGTATCAGGTGGTGGCTTATAATTTTGAACCTCATCACGAAGAGTTTTATCAAAAGTAAATGAATGGTCATGATGAAAAAAGTGAGTGAGTGATCATGAAAAATTGCTTGCAGGGGTGTGTTTCTTTTGAAGTTTTAATAGCAATAGATTGAAAGTAGAAGTCATGGAAAAAAAATAACGGCCCAAGTCCAAACAGTTGGTTGAATTTAAAATTTTTTCTTAAAAAATTTTGAGGTTTCTGTATCCATTGAAATAAAAGCTTAAAACGGCTTGCCACTTGAAAATTTATTATATGGACTTGAACATTTTATAATACAGTTATATTTAAGGGTTTCAATACCCTTTTCTGATTATCTGGCGCAACAGGGCTATGTAAACGCATATAAGAACAATATGGGAATACATAATACGTTAGCTTCGAAATGCACTTACGTGATCCATTTAATGACAATATTTTACTTATATTTTTTATATGTAATATGATTTTTATATAACATATATGCATACAATAAACAAAAAACATCTATACCTATTTAAAACAAAGCTTCATACACAAATATAATGTTCAAATACTGTAAACAATATAATGTAAACGCGAATATATTGCTTCACTTAATTCAAAATGTGTACATAATAATAATAATGTTTAAATGTGTTTTTTTTTCATCACATTTCATACATCAAAAACATCATCATCATCATCTCACATAGTTTCTCTAACATGGAATCGTCTTGTCTCTCTGATTTATTATGATTTTTTTAAATGCTTTTATGATTTGTTCACATAAACATGTGTAAGATGCCAATTTAACATGCAATCAAGGGAAAAATTTTATGATTATTATGTTACACAGCAAAAAATGAATATGTATATAAATTTATTAATAAAAAATAAAGTATCAAATTTATCATTTTAAGGTAGAGACGTCTGTTAACATTTAACAGTGTATAATATTTTTTTTTTTATATTAAAATAAGTTAAATTTAAAATCAACATGAGATCATTTAAGTTAAATTCTAAGAAAAATTATTTGTGTATCATTTTTTGTATATTTTTTCGTTTTTATGCTAAAAATATATCAATTTATATAATCATATTTTGAAAATTTCCCATTACATCGAGCAAATTAACGTTACTCATCGAGAGAAAAATATTATTTTTATTAAATTTTGTAAATAAAATGAAGTGAGTTACAATAAGTTACAGTACAATACAAAATATTGTTAAAGTAGCAGAAAAAACGTATCATTGAAACAGACAAACTATTATATTATTATTATTATTAATATTAATTTAAAATTGAATGAGAAATCCCTTGTGTGAGTGCGGGTCATTCAACGGTTGGGTGATATTCCTCTCAAAAAATTAAATGATGATGATGCTGGTATAAGGTTTGTTGATGACGTTACACATTGACTAAGTTATAAAATTATTATTATTAATATAAATCGGTTACCAAGGGCATTATAATAATATAATAATAAAAACAACAACAACAACGACAATAATAAAAATAAAAGATCGTGAATTCTGTTGTGACTCCTTTAAATTAAATTAAAAAAAAAAATCATAATAATAAAACTTCAATAACGAATAAATGCGAAACGATGACCGAAGAATCTGTCAAACTATTTTTGGTCATTTCGATTTCACTTAAAACCTGTATGAATGCTTGTTGATTAATTTAATTTAATAAATAATTTACATATAAACATGTATGAAATTGTTATTGTAATTTATTTATATGTTTACATGAAGAATTTAAGGTTGTCACAATTAAAAATTTTACTTTTCATTTTTAAAATGATAATTTTTTTTCATTTATTTTTAATCACAGTTAATAATAAAGTAATAATGAATAAAAATTTGTATTATATTATAATTTTTTTTAATTTACACATTATACAACATCATGATTTTACTATTTATAAATGTTTATTTTTGTTTTTTATATTGTTTTAATGATTATTCATATGATAAAATTATGTTTTATAACAGTTTATTTTAATTCATTTATTTTAATGTTAATTTTAGTACAGTTTCATAATAATATGTTAAATTATTTTGATGTTTAATTATATAAAACATATGTTTCAAAACGATTTTTATATAATTTATAATGTTTTTTTTTTAACATTATTATGTTTAATGTTTAATATCCTTTTCATCAATTTTAAATAAAATATTATTATTAAACATTATTATGTTAAATTATACATTATTATAATATTTTTTTTTATTTTTTGATTAAATTTTATTTAAAATACATTCGATTTTGTTATATTTATTTAAACATTTATTATTATATTAAACATTTATATTGTATTATGTTTAATTAACATAATTTTGAGCATTTAATCAATGATCCTTTTTTCCCACACTTTTTTACAAAATGTTTTTTATGTAATAACTTTAAAATTCGCACATTTTTATATACATACATTGAACAATATGATTATTATTTTTATATTTGTTTAATATAAACTTCATTGTACCTGTAAAAATAATAATAATATTTTATACAGACTTTTTTTTTTGTTATTATATTGTATATAATATATATATTTTTTGATATCTTTGCATGGTGTTTAATTTTTTACATGAATGAAATATTTTTTCCATTGAACTTTACGATCTGTTGTAAAGATTTTATTGTTTGATATTTTTTTACCTGGAGCAGATTTTTTTTTCATATAAAAGGAGAAAAAATGTTCGTGTATAATAAAAATTTGTTTTAATATTTGAGGGAATAACGTAACCGAAAAGTATTCACTTGTGTATAATTATTATTATGATTATTTTATTAATAATAAAGATTAAACATATAAAAGGACCAAGAAATAATCAATTATTTTGATATTATTATGTGTTTTTTTCTTTTCAATATTACAAAGTAAAATTTTTAGGTAGCTGAGAACATATTTTGATACTGTTTTTGTATAATTTTTTCATTAATATCCAAAAATCAATTAATATTTCATGTGTAAGTGAAATTTCTTCACATATTTTTATGTTTTATTTATATTAAAAATAAAATAATGTTTTCAAAATATAATGTTAATAAACTGTATAATGTAGGTCATTGAATGGAGCACTATGAAAACAATTTTTCTTCTTTTTCTATATTTTTTCATCAAAATCATCATAATTTGCACTTCAATTAACATTTAACATACCCTAATTATAATTATTAAAGCTATTAACTCTTTAAATTATCTTATAGTAACTTCATTTTGAATTAAAAATTTAAAATACTTAATTTTTTTTCTATACAAATAAAAAAAAAACTTTGGACAGTTCTCTTTTCATAAACACTTTGCACTGTTATATCTCTCGTACTGATGAAAATTGGATATTATTTGTGGTTAACATTGCAGTCTACATTTGACAGTTTACATTTACAGATGATTTTGACGTTTAAATAAAATGTGTTGTATTTGAATTGCATGGTGGGAGTTTTGAATTTGAATTTCGTGATCGTTGCGATGAAAATTTGATTAAATTAATGGATGAAAATGAGTAAATAATTTAGGAAAAGCATCAAAATCGGGAAGGAAATGCAATTTTAAATAATATTTTATCTAAATTTAGTAATCTCATGTTTATTTTATCCGAAAATTTGAGTTTCAAGGGACTTGAATCGATTCGCGCTTTTTTTACTGTACAGTTTTTTGTTTATTTTTGTTCTTAGTATTTTGATTGTTTGGATAAAATAATAAATAAATAAATAATTGATAATAATGTTAAAAAATTTTAATAATAATCAAAAAATTGTTTATATAACAAATGACGAATTGAGAAACGAATGTGATAGGATTGAATCCATTAAAAATCGGGTAATTGCGATAAAAATTTTTTATTTATCTGTTTGTGTATTTTTTAACTGATATTTGTAATTTTTATCGAAAGTCACTTCAAGGAGACCTTAAATAGGATTCTTGGAGACTGTCATGTCACAAATGTCAATACTTCCCTTACAAAAAAAATGGACCAATAACTTCTAAGTACCTTTAGATTCGTGATGGGTGAAAAATTTAGATTTTTTGCCAATTTTGCTGAAGGTGGTTTTGATTTGTTTCCAAGATTCATATTTAACATAGTTAAAGCAGATCCTTGATTTGATTTTTTTGAAAAAGACGTTGATATATCTTTTGAAGTTGGTGATGCGGGATCGGAAGTTACAATTCTGTCCTTTGCGCGTTTGATTTCCCTTCTAGCTTTAGCCTCAAGCTAATTGGTATCTAATTTAGCATTGTATTCTAAATAAAAATAATAATCAAATAAATAAATTTCAAAAAAAAAAAAAATTACTCAGTTTTGTATATTTCGAAAATCGCCAGTTAGCTTTCCCATTTTCACCATTAACATTTATATCCACAATAACTTCATCTGTCAACAGCTTTGATAATTCTAGGTCCGTTGATTTCTGTAAGCTTTTTTTCCTGAAAATATAAAAAAAAATAAAATTTAATCTAAAAAATTAATTTAAAATAAGAAACATGCGAGATTTACTAATTGTAATGGATCTTCCATGACGTGTCCATGACTCAACCAGAGTTTTAAATGGCTCAAACCCTTCCGAAGGTTAAAGAAATTCTTTTTTTTTTTAATTTTAATTATTATGGCTGTTTGTTTTGCTAAAACTTTTTCTAGCGAGGTAATCTTAAAGTCCATTGATGTTAGATTTTAGATTATAATGTTTAGAGCTGCACGAACGAAAAGTGTGAAAATAAAAATTAAAAAAAAATGTGCAATATTAACAAACCTGAATTTTTAGAGAAAATCAAACTATTCAATGATATTCAGAATTTGACAAACATAAAAATTAATTAAGTCACTTTCATACAATAAAAAACAATCATAATTTAAAAATCGATTTACTCTCGATTTTAGCCGATGTTATCGACCGGCTCGACTTAGATTTGAAAAGGTTGTGCTTAAAATTTAATAATGGTTTAGAAAAAAATCATTTTTATTTGTCTAATTTTTTCGTCTGAGTCATAACAACCCTTGAAATTCGAGTTAAGTGCTAAAAACGCTAATTTTATTACTTGAAGTTCAATTCGAGAAAACTTCTAATGATTACAAATAATGAAATTTTAATTTTCTTTTACATTTCAGAGTCAAAGAGTGCATTCCCTGATCAAATCATATGGTCTTTTAAATCATCCTCAGCTCAAAGTGCAATCACCACGAAAATTAACCGAAACTGAATTATCAGCATTCCATTCATCAGACTACATTTCATATCTCAAATCATTACCAAAACATAATCCAAATAATTCATCGTTCAACTCTACGGACATTTCCATTTCCTCCACATTTGACGCCAGCACAGTAATTTCAGATGAGGATCTAGAATTTGGAATTGGTTACGATTGTCCCAAAATAGATAATTTACTCAATTTTATCCTCACAATATCTGGTGGCACAGTTTCAGCAGTTGAATCAATCCTGAATAATGAAGCCAACATTGCTATTAATTGGTGTGGTGGATGGCATCATGCCCAAAAGGATGCTGCCTCCGGATTTTGTTACACAAATGATATTGTACTCGGAATTGAAAGGTTAAAAGAAAAATATAAAAAAATTCTGTACATTGACTTGGATGTGCATCATGGTGATGGTGTTGAACAAGCATTTTATGCAACAAAAAAAGTTCTTACACTATCATTTCACTTACAAGAACCAGGATTTTTCCCTGGAACGGGTGAAATTGAGTCTTGTGGCATTGGTAATGGAAAAGGATTTGCAATCAATGCTCCATATAATTTCAATATAACTGGAGAACATTTCATCAAATATATTCATGATGTTTTTGAATTAGTACATGCATTTTATGAACCAGAAGTTTTTGTAATTCAATGTGGTGCTGATGTCTTATCAGGAGATCCATTGGGAGGTGCAAATTTAACAATAAATGACATGAAAAAATGTATTAAAAATATTTTGGATAAAAATGGTCCTAAAATCTTCCTCGGTGGAGGTGGTTATGATCCTATAAATGCAGCAAAGTACTGGACTCAGATCACATCTCTCATACTCGACACAACCTTAGACGAAGATATTCCAGATCAAGACGATTTTTTCTTGGAATACGGTCCGTGTTACACAATTAACATGGAACGGAAACAATTAAATGACTTTAACACAAAACAAAAATTAGAAGATAATTGTAATAAAATTAAATGTATACTAAGCAATATAAATAAAATAACGTAGAATTTTAACGTATAATCATTTATTTATTTATTTTTTGTCTTTTTTCATTCATTTTTTTTTTTAATTTATTTGTTATAATTTTTCTTTATATATATATAGTAAGTATATATAGTTTCACAATTTTCATTTCATTTTTTTTTCAAAGAATTTCCTTTTTTTTATTATTATTATTATCATAATCGTTATTATTTTTTTATCATTCAATAGTTTTTTTTTAATAATAATTTTAAATTTAATGTTAAATTACAGCGGAATATCGAAAAATTTACGTTTAACTAATGAATTATTGTTCATTTTATTTTTTTTTCTTTTAATTTAATCATTATCATTTTTTCTATTTATTTTATTATAATAATTATAATAATAATAATAACTAATTGTAAAGTTAAATTATTTTATTTTTATTTGTTTTCCTTTTATTATTCTATTAAAATTCTTCTTTTTTTATCTTTTACATTTATCCATCATATATATCATTGATATTCATTTTGTTTTTTTTTTTTTTAATTTTAGATTTTATTTTATTTTAATAGTAAATGTTATAATTAATGAATTAAAGTTAATTTTGTTTTATTAAAGTTATAATTAAAGTAAAGTTAAAGTTTTTTTTTTATTAATTCATTTTAATTTATCTTCAATTTGTTATCATTAATTAAATTTAATGTTAAATTTGTTTTTTTATTATAATTATTTAGTAATTCATAATATATTGATGATGATATTTTATTTTAGCATATTATTTTTTATTTATAATAATTTTATTTCAATATGTATAATCCAATTTTATTATTATTATTATTTTTATGTTTATGATGTTTAATGTGTAAGTTTGTAATAAAAATTTAGTTTTTTTTTTATTATTTTTATTTAATTTAAAATATTATTATTATTTTTTTTATTTAAAGCTTATTTAAGTGAGAATAATAATAAATTTTATGGAACATGCTTCTTTTCAGTATGTGTTTGTTTGTATTTGTGTGTGTGTATGTGTCTAAATGTGTTTCCTTTTTTTTATTTTTTAATGATAAGTATCAAACTTAATAAAATTTTTAATTAACAATCTTATTATTTTTTTGTTGTATTTTATTATTTTTTATTAACAAATTCTCTTTTTTTTATAAAGCGCATCTCAATTTTTTTTTAAATTTTTTGAGACAAAGATATGTAAAATGTATGTCGAACATAGTAAAATGATGTTATTTGAATTTAGGAAAATATTTTGTTTTTTTATTAATTTCATTTTATTTATTGAGAAAGTTCACTAATATTTTATAAGCAAGCTTGACTTGATTTTTTTACTTTTACATTATTTTATTATTATTATTATTTTGTTTTTAAGAATTAAATTAAGATTTTAATTTAAAGAAAAATTAGATAAAAACTTGAATTATATTAAAATTAAAGTTCGACTAGTCAAAATTATATTGTTATCAAAAAATTTACAGTAAAAATTAGTAGAAAATTGTGAAATTAATATTATATTTTATGTGTTTGGAATCATTGGTTCTGAACGAATGTCTGATTTTAGTTTTACAAACTCTTTAGCAACTTCATCATTGTTACGCTGTGATAAAATTCGCAAGATTGTCCAACCTGTTTCATCCATTTGTATTCGCTTGGCTAGTGATAACCAACATGCACAAGATCCCTGGAAAAATAGAATGAAAAAAAAAATTCAAATTAATAAATGAATTGATTGGTTATCGTCCGTTTGTTTTTTTTTAAATTAATCTTGATTTTTATTTTCAAATATGTGTTGCGCTGCATGTTCATCAAAATTAGCATTAAAATATTGGAGACAATAAATTTAATTTTTTTTGTATCATTAGGAAGTTAGTTCGGCCTCTTCAGTGCAATGCTTTGAAGAAGTGGCTCCCCTTTACCCATACAAACAAGAAAATTGCTTTTAGAAAGTGAAAGTAAGAAGAATAGAATTTAACCCATTAATCGCCGCTGGTCGATTTTTCGACCAGTAACTTTGGAACCGGATTTCTCCTAGAAGTTCTCAAAATATTTTTTCAAATTTTCAATATAAATAATTAGACATGTTTCAAAGATGTCAGGCTAGTTATTTTGATTTTATCGATTATCATAAGAAAATTATTAGCAGAAATAAGATGGAAAGTTATGTAATTTTTTCCTCTTCGTACAAGAATTTTGTACGTATTTCTGTGGTATTATACGAAACTTTCAAACGGCTCTCTTGTTAAATTTTTGTACGAAACTCAAAACTTTCATCTAAACGAAAAGTGATCACTGTTACGCAAAGAACAAATCCTAGAAGAAAGTTTTGCTCTAAACTTAATATTTCTAGGAGAGGCGGTTAATGGGTTAAGGATAGAAGTTGATAAGAGGCAATTGTGAATAAGAAAAATGAGTGGATAGACGTTGATAAGAGCAGAGCGCCGGCTTTCACGGACAACCCACCAACAAGTATAGTGATAGAATAGAAAAAGTAATAGTATAAAAGATATAGTTAGTTATGAACATAAATTAAAGTTAGAGGTTAAGTCAAACATGTACATAAAGGTCAAATAAGTTAGATTTGTAACGAAAATTTTTTAAATTGATTGAATTTTTTACAATTCGGTGGAAGAGAATTAAAAATAGTCAGACCATCAATCAGCATACGGTTCTTTGTGAGCTCGTTGTGACACCTTGGTAATCATAACCAGTCTCTATTTCGCAATACGTATGAGTGAGAGACTGATAAAAAATGTTAGGTCAGTGAGGATCAAACCTGCATGAACATTTCTATTCTAGGGATTAGATAAGGTAATTATATTTATCGCAATGCCCTGTTTGTATCTTTTGTAGTGATGTCACGATAGAATTGGTTGCAGCACCCCATACTTCGATCACGGGATCAGAATCGTGAAAAAATCATGGAATTATAGATCAGAAGTCTCATATCTTGGGGTAATATTTTTTGTGTCCTGTAAATAAATCCAACTATTTGCATCAGTTTTTTTCAGCGCTTCAATATGGCTTCCCCATATTCAATAATGGATCTAATGGTCATAATAGGCCCGAGGCCCGATAATTATCTTAGAAGTATGTCTTTGTAACTCATAACACATGAATTAAAATTAAATTACCTGATCAACAATATCCTTCAACTGCAAAACAGCAACGCCAACTAGTCTATCGTCTCTAGCAAAACAATAATCTTTTACGCAAATATGTAATTCATAGTAGTCTAATTGTTCCTCATTACCAATAGTACTGAAATTTTAATTTAAAAAAAATTATTTATTTATTTATTTCAGGAAAACGAATAGTTGCCACTTACAAATGAAAAGTTTCATTATATTTGGGTGACCAATTATTTGACTTTGATTTTGTCGCATGTTTTCGCTTTTTCTCTTGCAACTGTGGTCCTATCAAATTAATTTCAACAAATGGACGAAACATTCCTGATTGTATAACCCATTTCAAATCATTTGCAGCGATAACTAAAATGAAAATTTAAATTTAACTTCATTTGATATCAAATTTCAGAGAATAATATAATTTAAATACCTTTCACAGTTACTTTGTGCTCTCCAGTGCCTGGATGTGTAAAGAGATCAATTTGGACTGAGACCTCACCCACAGCACCTTCATCCAAATTACCGGTATCTATTGTTTTTGTTTAAGTTAAAAAAGAAATTTGAATTAGTAATTTTAAATTACAATTAAATTAAAAATTTTAACTAAATATTTTTTTTTTTTATTAAAACTTCTATCACTTTTACAATAAATTTTCTACTTTTAAATATATTTCTGAACTAATGATAATTTTTCTTTTATCTTTTTTTTATTGAGCATTGAAAGTGTTTTATATTTTTTTTTCTTTTCTTTTATATGTATATTAAAATTTCTACAGGAATGTGATGGTTGTGTGTGAAAATATGTAATTTTTAATTTAAATTTTCTACTATAGTATACAATTTTTTTTTTCTAACTTTACTCTACAAAGACATATCGGAAACATGCAGATTCAATCAATTTTATGCAATGAAAATATTTTTTTTTTTTTTGTGTGTAATATCAAAAGCAAGAAACTCAAAAGGAAAATAGAACAAAGCAATTATGAAGAATGACATGCAAAAAAAACTTATATAAGGAAATGATTTATCAAATAATGAACTAGATTTATATTTTTATTTCAATATTTTTTTTTATTTATTTTTTTTATTTGTGCTGATGATCATTTGAAGTAGCATTGGAATTAAAGCCAATGATGTGTTAATTTTAGTTTTTTTTTTTATTGAATATTTGTCCAAAGTTATAATGAAGGCAATTTGAAGCGATATGAAATCCCACATGTGTGTGTCCTAGTATTTGTTTGCTAATTCCCATTTAATTATTACCTTTATCAGCATTTTCATCGTTTTCTTTAGCAAATTGATCTTTTTTCTTTTTAATATTTTTAAATCTTCTTGAGTAAGGACCTTCAATACATAAATTAAATAATTTTGGTTTTTTTTCTTCCCGTTTCATTTGAAATTATAAACAGATTTGTTTTTATTTTATAATTGAAATAACGTCTAATACAGTCCATGCTCTCATACTCCCCTATTCAAAGTAAAGCTATTTTGTTTTAATTCTATTTAAAATGTAGGAGTTTTCTATTCATAAAAATCATTATTTTTGTCTAATATATTAATTTTTGATTATGAATGTAAGTTAACGTAACTAGGCAAAAAATTTTATAGGATATGACTTTTTAATGAAAAAAATTGTACTGTCCTGTACAAAATGATCCTCGTCAATCAGGTCTGGGAAAAATTTAAGGAAAAAAGAAAGATGAAGAAATAATGGAGAGGTGGCGTAATAATTGGGAGAGATCTTCAAAGAGAGAGAGAGAGGTCTTGTGATCCTAATATCGAAATGTGAAAGATGGTAAAATGGCAAGTGTAACTGAGAGAGGGAGAGAAATCCTCAGAGAGCAAGTTTGAGAGAGATCTCATAAAAAGAGAGCTCAGGATGGAAAGTCTGAGAGAGATTTAACAGAGAAAGAGATCCTAAGATAGCAATTATGAGAAAAATCTAACAGAGAGAAAGAGAGAGAGAGATCCTCAAAGTGAAGAGTAAAATAAATTAAAACCAAGAGAAATAAATAATTTACAAATTTTATGTCTAAACAGAGTAGCAAGGGATATTAAATGAGGATTAAAAATCAACATGGATTGAGTCCGTCCGTATTCGCACTTCCATATTCATTTAATCGTAAAAGTTTTCATTTTAATAAATTTCCCAACCCGATACATTTTTATCTAGTCAAATTTGCGTGCATTTTTATTTAATGTTTTGCAACTCAAGCAGTTTTTTTTAAGTCTACACTAATGAAAATATAATTTTTTTTTTTGATCATTTTCAATTAAATTAAATATTATTTCATTTAAAAAAATAAGCATTGTTTAGCAAAAAAATTAACATAATTTTTTAAAGATTACAAAACTTTTGCCAAAATTGTAAGCATTTTTTTTTAATAAAAATTACAAATTGAATTTATTTTTCATAACCGAAAATCAAAAAAATTAAAAGAAAAAATTATTATTATTTATTTTTTTAATAAAATCTAAGTCATTACAAAAGAAAATGAAACAAAATTGTATGTTTGTTTTAAAATTAAAAAAATTAAATTAAATAAAAAAAATGGTTTAAAAGTAGCATAAGAAGATAAGATAGAGAAACCTTTGTCTTGTGAATCTTGTCTTCGAGCTTTCATTTTGAGTGGTTCCTCCAGATTTGGATCGATTTCCAATCCTTCAATATCTTCAGTTGCAAGACTTCTGCGTTTCATTTGTGATTGCACTGATATTTTGATATTTTTTGTATGTTTTTTTTTGTATTTTTAGTGTGATTTTTATTATCATTTTATTTAAGGAAAATAGACACACATTTATTGTACACATTGATTAGGAAGTAGTAGGAAACAACAATGAGAGAAAAAAATAGAGGAAGAAAAATTAAAGAAAAAAAATAATTATAATAATATGACAAAATAGTGAGATGTACATTTAATATTTGTTTATATGTATATTTAATATAAAAGAATTGCGCTTATAATTATAGTAATAAATTAAATTAAAGAGAAGAATTTTGACGATGACGCATCGGAAATGAATATTTATATTTTTCTGTTTAAATATTTATTTAACTATTTTTATGACTCTAATTTCATGAAATTTTAATAGAAGGATAAGAGAGTTAAGCACAATTTAAGCTTGAAGCATTTTTCAAGCAAATCATCACCTCTAAACATAACGGTATATAAAATGCATCTTTGTTTGGTAGTATTTTGTTGATTTTTCAATGTTTTTTTTTAATATTAATAATATTTTTTTAAGTCTGTTGTTTAAAATGTTCAAATAGTATCATGCACACGTCTATCATTAAATATTAAAAAAATATCAATTTTGAATGGATACTGCAAGCAATTTTACTTTACTTATTTGACGCATATCACCAATGTTTAACGAAAATATCATTTTAACGCATTATTTTCTGTACATAATGCTATATTCAGATTTATACCATCAATATTCCGTAATTCAGTCGTGAAAATGAGAATAAGTGCCGAAAAGCGATTGAAAGTTATTTAAATTTACTCGTTCAAACCGCAACTTGGGAAATTGTCACTTAACCGTACAAAAGAAAATTGCTTGACTCAAAAAAGGGCTTTTAAAATAATTCAAATTACAAAAAAATTGGAAAGTCTAACCACTAGGCTGTTTAGAAAAGTGCATTACGATGGGACTCGTTTCATTGAATATAAATAAGTTTTAATTTTAATAATTATAAATCAATTTATGGCTTAATGTTTTAACAACCGAAAAAAAACAAACCAAAATAACCGTCATTTTGAAATTAGCGGCCATTTTGAATAAAACCGTCACTTTGAAAATAACGACCATTTTGAAATTAGCCGCTATTTTGAATAAAACCGTCACTTTGAAAATAACGATCATTTTGAAAATAACGATCAGTTTGAAATTAGCCGCCATTTTGAAAATTATCGCCATTTTGAAAATAACCACGATTTTTAAATAAGCCGCCATTTTGAAAATAACGGCCATTTTGACATTAACCGCCATTTTGAAAAAACGGCCATTTTGTAAAATGCCCGCCATTTTGAAAATTTAAAAAAAAAAATTTCAAAAATCTGAAATTTTGGGCTTTAGACCGTTTTCAGGCTTTGGAGGCTCTGGAGTCCAATCTCAAAACTAATGAGTTTAAATTCATCCCTAAGACCTCCTCTGTCTAATGAAAAAATCAGACCTCGTTACGATGGACCATTCCGGAGTTAAGGTCGGAACGGACAAACAGATGACGGCGGACAAACCGTCTGTAATAGTGCATTTTTTCTTACGAAATGCACTAACAAACCATTTGAAGTCAAATAATTCAGAGTAAAACTTCTTATGAGAGGTATTCAGTCGCCCGACTCCAATGGTCGGAGCGAGGATCGTCCTGCTGATGAATGATATTTTTGATATTCATTGTAAATATGCATCATTTTAATTTCTTACACATAAATTTAAATTTTTATCAAAAATTCCAATTAAATTTAGAGAAAAATAAACCACATTCTTTATTTATTTTATTTTGTCATATCAAACATGAACTCATATTAATCAATACACAAAGATGCAGCACATATAGATTTGTTTTAAATTTATAATTATTATTTTAATTGATTACTGGTATTATTTGGTTTGTGTATGAAGGGCCAATATGAAAAAAATATTCATTTTCCTTGTGTAATATTTAATTTTTGAAAGGGTTTTTAATTCAATCAATGGGTTTTTTTTTTGAAAGTGCAATGTGTTATAAATTTTGAAATTTTTTCTATTCCTAATATATTTCATTTCATAATATTTTTGGATTGAATTTATATTTAAATTTAATTTTAAAAATAAAATGAAAAATGTGGGTCTTACCTTCATTTATTTGACTTGTGATAAATGTTTTGATAAGCGTATCTGTTGTTTGTGTGTACAAACTCAAGGCATATCGAAGACTTTGCAGTTCAGGTGATTTTTCTAAGAAAGCTTTCTTAAGTCCATTGCCACCAGCATGGAAATATTGTTTGATTGTATCAAGCGCTACATCTAATACGGCACACTGTTTTGGCGACAAGTTTTTTTCCACTTGTAATGTACTTAATCGCTATTTATTTGAAAAAATATTTAAATTTAATGTGAGAAAATAATTGGAATTGAAATTGAAATTACTTCTTTTGAGATATCCATGACACCACTAATAGCACCTTTGACATCTTGCTTGCCTGACATTGAATTTTTAAACAGTCTTCCCATATCTTCAATTTTTGCATTTGCTGCCAAATTTTTAGCGTTATCCGTAAGATTTTTGAACATCAACTAAATTGCAAATGAATTTCATTAAATTATATACTAATACAAAAAAAAATTATAAATTACCGTTCTATCAGTCATTGGAGGTAATACAATTGTTTTCTCTAATATTCGCATAACTATTTTCCACAATTCTTTTAATAATCGTTTTAGCACTGTCTTTTCACAGGATTGAGCATAAAGTGTTAACGAGCCATCCAGGAGATCCATTAATGGACGTAGGACCTCATCTGCTTCCATGGCAACAGCATTCTTTTGAGCGGCAGCCGTTTGATTGGCAGGTGATGCTTTCACATTCACCAATAAGTCACCTAATTCTTTGACACTGACGGTAATGCGGTGTTCCAAGCTGTAACAATAAATTTCAAAAAAAATAAAGAAAAATGTGTTCGTTTCATGTATAAAAATCACAATTGCATCACATTTTAAACTAACATATCATCTATAGAATAGCAAACAATTACAGCAAAAGTGTATCGGAAAAGGAAAACGGTGGAAAATAATAATAAGAAAAAAAAAAATTGAAGCATCCTAAGTGTACAGTGATTCAGTGTCATTCAAATGTGTTTTGTTAAAACTTGTTTAAATCGACTGTTTAAATGTTTATTTAAATCGATGAAATATGCTCTAAAAACCACAATTTGAACATCACTGATGGAATTTTTGTGTATCCAACTGATTTTTTCTTTGTTATGTGTGCCATGAATACTGATTTTCATTGAAATGTAAGCAAAATTGTTAATTTTCTTCAATGAAATACAACAAAAAAAAAAAATGAAAAATCTAAAATTAAGCATTTAATATGAAGTCACATACACTCAACCTTAACAATTGAGTACCAAATTTTTGTCTTCTACAAATAAAAATTTTATCTCTATTTGATTCAATGTAATTGAAAATAAAAGCAACACGATTTTTCAATTATCAACAAAAGCAAATGAACTTTTGCAATTTCTGAACTAACGATTTATTTGTTAACTAAACTAAATTTCATCACAATATTAAATATTTGTCTGGCTTAATGAGCTAGTTCTTGAATAATTTAAAAGAAAAATGAAAATAAAAAAAAAATTCTTTAAACTTTTAAAATGTAAAGTAATGTTTTTCTATACAAATTTCTAAGTTGTGTATTTTTTTTTTTAATATTATTTATATGAAAAATAGGTTCCTAGATAAAAAAGGAAGTCTTTTTCATTATTAATATTTAATGATATAAAAAGTTTATAAATATACAGTAAAAATAGAGTTTTGATAGAAAAAAGGGGGAAAAGTGAGAGAAAATGTTACATTAGGAGGTACAGATAGAGGAAAACAGATTCCATATAAGAAAAGTGCAATAAAGTATCATTTTTTGTTTGCATATGCTTGGAATGTTGTTAGAAGCAGATGTAAACAAAAGTGTGCTTTGTTACACTTTGTGTGAGTGGTTGTTTGGTTTTTGTGCATCACATCACCACCGGGATACAATTTTCTTAACTGAACATACCTGTCCGCAAATATAATTGCAAGATCATCTAACACCGAATTCAGACTTTGTTGCAATTCTTTTAGAATATTGGCGGCATCTTCTTCCAACTTCTCACCGCCCATTGACTCAAACATTTTTTCAAGCTGAACTCGCAATTGTTGTACGTTATTCATGAGAATACAAGCAATTCGTTCATCGGACACATGCTCGGGAAATTCTTTTTTCACAATGTCTGCATATGCAATCAGTACCTTGACAATTGTTTTGGCGAATCTTCGCATGTACCGTTTCCAAATTTCAGGATCGGGACACTCAAGTTTACTGACTACATCGAAGCATTGTGTTAATTGTGTAAATACGTCAACAACTGAATTTGAAAATAAGGCATGTTCACTACTTTTTTGGAACTGCAATTGAAAAATGAAATGAAATTTTATCATTGAATTCAATTAAAATTTGTAATTTTTCCTTACATTATCTTGTTTATCACGTTTAATCGCTCCATGCAGGTACTCAAGTGAAACATCGTCATTTTCATTGAGCCATTGCATGACAAATGGTTCAAACCATGCTGGATATTCGGGGACGGCACCTTTATATGGTGGAACTTCCTTAACGTAATTAGTATACAACCACTTAACTTTAAAATGCAAATTCATGTATGCCGATGACTTGCATAACCGATGTTGTTCATGCTCTTCTAATGCATATTTCATATCAACAGCAAATAGGCCCCACATTGTAGCAGCCGATAACTAAAATGCAAATTGTTACAATAAAAATTCAATGGAGAAAGAAAATTAAATTACCTGTCCAATATTAAGTTCTTGTGGAAATTGATTCAAAACTAATCCGTAACTATTTTTATCTTCTTCAATTACCGATACAATAAGAGCAATTAATTTATGCCAAAAATCTACACTATCTAATTTTGGTCCGTGGTCGTCAGGATCCCGTTTGGGCTCGTTTGGATCCACCTGGTAATGCAAAATTAAAAATACAAAAAAAAATGTGAGGAGAGGGGGAAAGATTTACCTGAAATTCCCGACTATACAATTCGTAGCAATTTTCGAATAGGAATTGATAGGTGGATCTAAGACAGGCTTTCACGCAATCCTTCACGACAGTGCTTGCTCTAGGTGGACTAGACAGTTCTTGTACCTTGAAAATTAAATTGATTAACATTTTTCTTTTCAATGTAAAATTATGATGAATCTTACTTTCATTCTAAAAAAGGTAATACTGGTTAATAAATCTACAGTTGATTTCAGGTCCATAAGTTTTTCTTGACTAGAAGCAGGAAAATTATTTCGATACATTGATAAATCTATCCTAAGTGAATTATGCAATTGGTCCAGAAGCTTCACGAATTTCTCTTTCTATTAAAATTAAAATAAATTACGATTAAAATGCTATGTTTAATCGCACGTGAGTGTGAAGAGCTTACTCCAAAATTGCTTGCCGAGAAACGATCACTAGCCGATACCGCACTAGAGGCAGTTGTATGAGCATAATATGCATTAATATTGGCCAAAAGGGTACTCATAACAGCTGGCACACCAGGACAGAGGTATTTTGTCGACATACAATGGAAATGGGTCATTGCTTGAAAGATACTTTCAACGCCGAATCTCATTGCAAATTCATCCACAATTTCTTCGGGTGGATCATCAAAATATATCTTCCAAGCATCATCTCCTTTGGCCGATGGTAATTTTACCTTTAAAAATATATTCAAATTTATTATTATATTTCCATAAAATATAGCTTTTGTGTACTTACAATTCCACAATTCTCCTCACAAAGGTAATGAAATAAATTTTCATGTAAACACGTATATTGGACATGGTATGGAGCAACTTTCTCTTCACCCTTAATTTCTACCGATATATGAAGGCGAATAGCACCGGATACTGCAGATTTGTCTGTACGCTTTTCCAAATTATACCACACATCCATTTCACCCGATAAGGTTCGTACCTGCAAAGAAAATGTAATTTTTAAAGGTCATACACACTTATAAAGAGAAAACGTGACTAAATCTTAAAATATTGTTTCAATAAAGTTCAGATAAAAAGGTTCGGACAATACATAAATTTATTATTCAAATGTGTATGTGACGTACCTCAATTATTGTTTGTCCCAAAAAGTCATCTGACTCACGTGTCAACTTTTGTCTTAATTTTGATTTTAAATCGTTATCCTCATCCCAAACACGAACCTTAATACGATCAGATGAGTTATGGCATTCACTTTAAAAAAAACAAAAAAAAATGTTTATTTAAATTTCAATTTAAATTCAATTCAATCAAAAGAAGGTACTTACAAATGAAATTTTTCATTCCACACCGGATTCAATTCTTGTGGCATTGTGCGAGTACGTTTTTTTACTTTGCTTACTTGAACTGTAACATAAGGGTCACTTGTGCCACTTTTATCCTTAGCAATCAAACCTTGTGCGCACATTACTTCAAGTTGTTCCATTGTATTATTTTCCATGTTTAATAATATTTCAATGTTTCAGGAACAGTCATGTATTATTTTGAAGTAGTTTGAAGAACAAAAAAAGGAACAATCATGATGATGAGTTGGGTAAATGTGAGAAATAGAGAAAAAAAAATAAAATTCAATTGAATAAAAATTTTCCTTTATGTTTATTTTATTTTAATTTTTTAAAATACATAATATTACACACACACATACGAACATACAAACATATACACACATAAAATATAAAATATTGTTCTTCATTTTATATTTTTAATTTAATAAATTTTCTTTAAAAAAAATACAAAAAAAAATTTTTATTAATTTTTACACATATTTACAAAACAGCAAAAAAAATACATAACAAAATCTACAAGATAATATGAAATAAAAAGAAAATTTATGGAATAATCAAAGAAAAGGTGAAAAGATTTTTGAGTACAATGAGAACTAAGCTTAATAAATTTTATTATTGAATATAATTTTTTTTTTCTTTGTCTTATATTTTTTTTTTTTAAGATAATGGTTAAAATGAAGATTTCTTTGTAAGATAAGCAGATAATAAAATCACATTTTTATTTCATTTGATATTATCTCAAGGAAATGTTGACCTAATAATTGAGATTTGATTTTGCTGACGTTAATGGAAAGGAAATAACATTGAATTTGGATTAAATAAGAACTGATATCAAGGTAAGAGTTTTATATTTTTTTTTTTGATTTTTTTAAAATGCTTGGATACAACTCAATAATGGATTTGGAATGTGGAGACGTCTGGCTTTTTATAAATTTTCATAATTTTACCTTCTCTTTCCCAGGAAACGATCCAGGTGGTATTTTGATTAAATTGTATATTTTCTAGTAGATTTTAGTAGCTAGGGGCAAGATTTTCAAAATATTGGAAGTTCTCAATGAATTCCAAAAATCACATCATTTTCCGATGTAAAATTTGCTTCTAAATCCGATAAAACAATAAAATTTGGGGGTTCTCATAGAAAAAACCTTGCGACTGACCGATTTTCGAGTTTATTTTCAAGTTCTTTGAACTTTTACATCAATTTGCATCATGAAAGTCCTCATTTAGATATTTTAAGCATTAAAATCAAAAAGGTGAGAATTTTTTGATGCGATTTTAGTATTTAAACTCTTCTATAGCTTTCTTAGAATAAAAGTTATGACAATTTTTTGAAAAACGAGAGTTTTAGCTAAATAGTCGAGTTTTTTCATGATTTTTTTGTAGTAATGCGAGAAAAAGTTAAAAATTATACAGTTTTTTATAACTTTGCCAAATAAACTATCGATCTTTTTCGTAAATTCATTAGTTTTTGTCCAAAATTCAAATTTTCTTTGAAAAATCAATTAAAATTGTTTAACCGACCTCTTTGAACAAATTTCATACCATAAACCAAAAATACTTGTAACTTTTGATCTACAAAATATACAAAAGTGGTTAGATACTTAAAACAGGTTAGAAAAATCTCAACTTTCCAATAAAAAAATAAAAAATTCAAAAAAAATTATAAATTGTATACTTTTTTGATGAAACATGATGCAAAGCCCTCAATAACACGAAATTCCTTAAAATGGTCGGTCGCAAAGATTTTTGTATGGGAACCCCCAAATTTTATTTTTTCATCGGTTTTAGGAGCGAATTTTACATCGGAAAAAGATGTGATTTTTGGAATTCATTAAGATCTTCCAATATTTTGAAAATCTTGCCCCTCGCTAATTTTAGCTTCATAAAAATTTTTCTTTGACATGATCAGAAAAATGAGAAAGCTCCAAATAGAGATAGAAATTTCCCGGGATATTAAAAATAGGAGAAGAGAACGGGAATCAGGCATTTCCCGGGAACCTGAGTCAGGAAATGGGCAAGCCAAAAAATTATAAAATCAAAGAAATTTTCTTTCGTGGTCGTACAAGTTTATGCAAAAAAGAATTTCAAGGGCTAAGGATGAGAGTTTTGACTAGAGGTATCCCGCCGATAATATTGAATCGATACTCTCGCCCGATATAGCGACACTATCGACTCTCGTGTGCTTTTACTCGAGAGTCAAAAGTTTTGTTACTGTGTACACCTTAATGCCTATCTTTTCAAGTTGACAAATGAAAATTTAAATTGAGATGAGCGAGAAGATTTTGAGTCATTTTGTGTAAGATTGAACGATAAGTAAGACGTGTATCAAGTGGTGTGTACGGTGGCGAAGTTAATAACGATGAGAAAATTTATGAGTTAGAAGTAGCATATGCTGAAACAGTGAACTACTTTCGAGATCTGTGTAATTTTTTTTTTGAGTTAAATACTAAGAAATGAAATCCTTAAGGAAGAAGTAAAGATAATTTTCAATCGAGATATCAGTCTAAGGCTTGATTTAAAAAACGATTGAATTTAATTTACACAGTGCTGAGAACTTCCTTGATACTAAAAGATTTTGTAAAATCAGCTCTCGAGACGAGCCTTCAAGACGAGTATGATGACAAGCTCAAACAAAAAGCAGTTGAATTGCATGGTGTGCTCGATCCTATCTTTGAAATAAACCAAAATTGGGGTCCAGCTCAGTTAATTTGCTTTTTCACAACCCCCAAAAATATAATCAAATGGACAGTTTTCTGTACGTTAAAACGGCAGAAAAATGTTCTTAAAATCATACTTTTTTAAAAGCAATTAGGCTTTATGAGATTATTAAATTAAGTATTTTTTTTTGATAATCAGATGAATCAATGTATTATTGAAAATTGTTTTGCTTGTTAATCTCGACTCTCGAACGAGACTCTCGGTTTTTAAAAAAGTCGAGAAAGAATACACTTCTAGTTTTGACTATTTATAAAACGATTCTGACCGTTTTAATCACTTTTTTAACACTGTGTTATAGCTCCTAAAGGCTCCTAAGGATTTTTAATAAGGAGAACGTTTAGAAAAATACAAAATTTTACATTAAACGTCCATTTTTAATGAAACTTTCTTTATCTTGCTCTTTAAATCCCGTCATATATAATCTTAAGAAAAAAATAATATCAATTTGACTCAAAATTCCTTGAATATGGGGGCGCCTGGCTATTAATAAAGTATAAAAACATTTTTTCTCGAAAATTCTTTTGTTCCATTTCCTTTCAATAAGAAATATAAAAGAAATACTTATGAAAGACCATCCGCCTCCACTTTCTTCCATTTCACCAAAATAACACAATTTCCTAAGAATAATATTATTTTAGGTGGCACTAAATTTCGGATTATCATTGGTTTATTTTACTGTTATTTCATTTTAACATTTTACCTTATCTCAAATTAAGATGAAAATAAATAAGATTCTGAAGATTCCTTAATTTATCTCTGACAAAAATACACAAAATAAACTAACATAATGATAAATAAACACATATATTGAGATAAAATACACAAAGAATGAATGAAATGAAATAAAACAATAAAATATAAATTATTTCTAATAATAATAATAATTTTTATACAATAACATGATTATTATCTCCCATAATAATAGAACAAAAAGGAATGAATAGAAGCTGAAAAAGTGTATTTACAATTAATATATATACATTTAATAAATAAAATTCAAAGAATATAATCATCATGCGCGTGAAAAATAAAAGAAATGTTACAATTAGATTTAATCAACTATACTAAGAAGTTACACAAGCGTTGTTTTAATACTTTTATTTAATTTACAGCATGCACAAAATAAAAGCAGTTCAATTAAAGTTGCCTTGTACAGTTGAAATCCCTCTTTTTATTTTGTTATGGTAAATTAAAAATATTTTTAATTTAATGCAAGCGCATTTAAAGCGTTCACTACGTTACTACGGAATATTTACTCAGGTTGACAAATAATGAAGAAAAAAAAACATATTACAGAGAAAGGAAGAAAGTAAGTGTACCGTATTGTAATTATGATGGTTTAATGATGGAACTTATGGTATATGCATGTATTTTATGGTTGGTACTTAAAAACTATATACCTGGTTTGTATAAAATATTTTGCTTTATATTAAAAGGAACTTACTAACTATTATATTAAAAAAGGAGGTTACTCTCTCTCTTGTATGTTGTGTGTTTTGTTTTTAAATTCTGGAACATGTACGACGATATGGATGATTGTGAACAGTTTATGCTTTTTAGAAAGCATTTTAAATTAAAGGGTGAAATGCAATTTTACATTTTTGCTTTACTAAAGATTTTTTTGTTTTATTTTAATTTTAATTTTTTTTTTTAATTGTTATACTTTTTATCTACATTTTATGCTATGAGAGCATCATCACATCGCATCGCATCGCTTGAGTATGTTCAGAATTAAATTTCATGCTTGGAAAATTTTATTAGACGATTAATTCATTATGATTCTTCATGTGATGATATAACAATGATTGTCAGTTAAGAGAAAAAAATTATAAGGCACGGTATTTTTTACCCTTCTCTCTCTCTCCCTTAATCTCTTGGTAATTTTCTGTCCTTTTCTCTTATGTAATTGATTATAAAAATCTGATCTGATCTGAATCAAATAAAAATTTCATGGAAAAAAAATGTAATTAAATTTAATTAATGCGTTAAAAATTCAAATCCAATTAGCACTGCGACGATGTCAACTTACAGTGGAACTTCATCGTTTTAAGATTGAACTGATGTCCTTAATTTTAAGTGCATTGCGGAAGGAAAAAATGCACTTTTACAGACGGTTCAAAATTTTATAAAATGGCCAATTTTTTCTGAATGAGCCCAAAAACCGTTAAATGTTCAATATCCAAAATTTTTCGCAAATTGTCGATTTTTCCAGAATGTTTTTCCCATTTTTCAACAATGATCGTTTTTGCAAAATTTTACAACAAGGCCAATTTTTTCTGAATGAGCCCAAAAACCGTTAAATGTTCAAAATCCCAAATTTTTCTCAAATGGTCGATTTTTCAAGAATGTTTTTCCCATTTTTCAACAATGATCGTTTTTGCAAAATTTTACAACAAGGCCAATTTTTTCTGAATGAGCCCAAAAACCGTTAAATGTTCAAAATCACAAATTTTTCTCAAATAGTCGATTTTTCAAGAATGTTTTTCCCATTTTTCAACAATGATCGTTTTTGCAAAATTTTACAACAAGGCCAATTTTTTCTGAATGAGCCCAAAAACCGTTAAATGTTCAAAATCCCAAATTTTTCTCAAAATTGTGGATTTTTCAAAAAGGTTTTCTTTTCATATGTAAAAAATTTTCGAAAATGACCGATTTTTCAAAAAAAAAATTCAATATGGCCGATCTTTTCAAAATCGCATCAAGAAAAGTTAATTGACAAGTCATTTTAGCAAACTAATGAATGAATGAAGAAAGTCCCATCGAAATGCAATTTTCAAAACCGCTCAGTGGCAAAAATTTTTCATTTTTTGAAAATATTTTACACCGTGAAACTTTCAGAATAATTTTCTGCTAAATCTAATCAGTATCCAAATTCACCCCAATTTAAAGTCTTAATCATGAAACAAAATTTTTTGATACAATTTTTTGTGGCTATAAAGCACCAAAAAAAACGCAAAGAATGACAATCAATTTAAATCTTTATAAATAAAAAATTTTTTGAATCAAAAGACAGCTTTGTATTGATTCGAATGTTTGGTTTCCAATCTCTGTCATCGAAAGCAAAAACTTACACACACATGATAAAAATAAATTTCAAATTTTTATATTGGAAAAAAACTTTCATGCGATCAGTTCACAATGTTGCACAATCATTTTTTATTTATACATTTTTATTCACATATAATTCATGATTTCACAGAATAAATGTTTAAATTCTGTGATAAATTGAGTTCAATTATTTAGTCATTTATTTTGCTTATAAAATGCAGGACAATCTAACGTAATATAATAAATTCATTTTGACGGTCAGTTTATTTTATTATTTTTTTTATTTATCATCATTTTGTGAAAGCTAATTTATTTGAATTTATTGAAAATAAATAATTTTATATTGGATTTTGAATTTTCACATCATTAATTATTCATTTATTCTGTCAAATCAACATTAAAACACAATTTTAAATCGATACTCTATTAAAACTTTTTAATTTTATTTTTTTTTATTTTTTTTTTCAAATAGACACATATAATTTTTTTTTTAATAAAATAAATGATATGAAAATGTATTTCAATGTTAAACAGAAAAAAAACATTTCACGTTATCATCATCATCAGCACATCACCAATAATAATATCATAAAATAATCAATATCTACTTGTTGAAAAAAAAAAGTTTCGCCTCGTTCTTGATGTAATATTATTTTTTTTACACAATTTCATGTTTGTAAGCAAGAAATGTTTAAACAACAACAAATTACATGATCCCATTATTTCAATACATTACTCGCATATTTTTTTTATATGTCATTATTTTTTTTTCTTATTTTTTTTTATTATTTTATGTAAAAGTAAAAATATTGAACCGATCGGAAAAAATAGAACAAGTCAGCAATTATTTAAAAAAGGAAGATTGTGTGAGATAAAATTCAATTTAATTTTATAGCACATGAAACATATTTGAATGTAATGGAAACGCCTGGTTATTTTCAATGTTTCTTGACTTTTAATTGAAAACGATGTTTTTTTGTGATAATTTAACACCATTCAAAAACACAAATCAATCGGAAATAAAATTTGATAAACAATTTTCCTGCTTCATCATATGATAATCATTTGTTTATTTTATTCAATGAAAAAATAACATCAATTCCATTAAATTTTTCTTCTTTTTTTGTGTATTATCACTTGATTTCATATATTGAAGTTACATGTCGTGTTTTGTGTTCAAAAATGTATTCATTTTGCTCAATCATTCATAACTTGTCTCCTTATTTAAATTCCGTCCACATAAAATATAAACATAAATATTATCCGCGTAATATGGAATGTTGTTTGTAGTTGACGACGGTGATTTTTTTACAATGTAAAGTAAATATCATGCACGTTACAATTCATCATTCAAGAATAACACCTCGATGGTGTTACTTTTTTCTATAGAATTTTATTTGTTTGGTTTGTTTACAAAGATATTATTTATGAATGTTGTTGTTGTTGTTGTAAATATAAATATATTTTAACAATTCGTTCATTGTAAAAGTGAGAGGTAAAAAAAAAAACGGTGTTGATTTTTGTTATTTTAACCCGTTAAGACAGGAATTTCCTCAATAAAGATTCAAAATTAAACTTTGTACCTTAATTTAAAATTTAAATCTAAAAATAAATTGATCAAAATACAATTCACGCAGATCCTTTGAAATGATTTTCGATTCAATTTATGGTCCAAGTTGTCCTTAATGGGTTAATATTAAAGAAATTATTCAAAATATCAATCATAGGTTTGAATCTTTTTATTATAGAGTTGAACGATCTGAATTTATTATTGTAACACTCAATTTTCAATGAAAATTTGTCTTGTTTGTTTATTTAAACTTGAAATAAACTCTCTGACTTGTTATTTTGAGTTTTATTTTAAGATAGGTTATTGATTAAATGCAAATCAGTATTTGTTTTAACTGAGTTGTATTTTCATTTTATTTTGCTCATAATTCTTGATATGAATTACGAAAAAGAGGTCTTTTAGGGGTGTTTAAATGTCCACGTTCTTGGAAAGTCACGACATATCATCACAAACCACCTCCTTCTCTCCCTGATCTTTAATTTAAGTCAAAAGAGCGTAAGACGTTCTGTTGTGGTACCAAGTCACGAAGAGATTAACTGAAATGACTAGCAGACGAACTGGTCAGGGGAGGAGCTGAATGCAAAATGAGTGGCCCATTTGCTGATATGTCGTTAGTTTTTCCAAAATTTATTTATTTATTCAATTCATCTATTCAAGACTACATACTTATATATAATTAGATTTTATCTTATTGACTAGAATGGATTTGAATTCTTCTGTACTGATTTTGATGTCAATATCGCTGTAATGGATGTTAAACAGACTTATTCATCTGTTCATGGGACTATTGGCAAGGTAATTTTGTCTAAACATCTGCTGACCGAGAACTCTGGCTCTTCTAAGTCTATACTGCGGATCACGTACTTTTATATAACTAGCCAGATTAAGAGATCTTATGTTCGAATGCAGTAGATCATAGACAAACATACAGCAAGAAGTAATTTGTCTATCTCTTAGTGTGAGCATTTGCAGAAGATTTAAACGATGTTGATAAGGTGGTAAGATGAGACCACCCAAAACAGAAGAAATCGTTTTTGCACTGACTCAATCCGGTTGATAACTATAACATAATTTGGCATCCACATGACAAAATTCACCATTTGACCAAATTCAATATTGAGCAGTACCAGTGACATATAAAGCATCTTTGTTGCGTAAATGTCATCAAACTCCTTACAGAAACGTTTCACTAGACTCCACATTGAGTTCGTTTTTGCAATTATATGGTCGATATGATATTTAAGTGAAAGTTTAGTATCTAATAAAATAATCTTCAATTGAACGAAGATATGAAATAAAAATCAAATTAGAGGTAGAATCTAAAGATTTCTTACTTTATGACTAACTCTAAGGAACGCTGTTATTGATTTTTCGAACGAATAGTTCAGATCAAAAATCGATCTTAGGTCTACTTGCAGGCCACCAAAACTTATGAATGAAGTTCAATTAAATTAATCACTTTAAAATGCACTTTAATTTCTATTTTATGAAAACAATTTTCTTTTCTTTGTGTAAATTATGATTTTGTGACAAAATTGCATAAATAATGCGAAAGAACTTAGGATTCCATTAATTTTTTATATAAATAAACTTTCATTGGAGAAAAGTTTGAATTTAATGAAGCTTCATAGACTAAATTATGCAAAAAAATATTACAATAAAAAAAAATTTCATATAGTAGAATATTAAAGCAAAATGAAATGAAATGTATTGAATAATCACAATAACTCACGAAAGCTTTAATATTGGTACAAACCTAACAAGTGAGCATTCAAGTACGTGTATTGAATTGCATGATTCAACAAGATGATGGATTACATTTTCTTTAATTCATTCATATTTAATGACCGACAAATGTTATTTTTTCTTTAATTTTCTCACATAACTTTTAAATTTATCATCCATTCGTTTTTATTCAAAATTGCGAAGAAAAAAAATATGTTGAATGTTATGGGCAGGTCAAAAAAGAGCCACCTTCTATGAGAATTTAATGCTATGACCTTAAATGGAGACGTCTGGTTAATGTTCAAATCAATTTTATGTTTTGTTTAAATTACATCCATGAAATAAATAAAATTAACATACAGTAACTAATTATGCTAATGACATTCACAATTTCAATGTTAATTAAGCACAATTAAAGCTGTCATTGTAAAACCACTCTAAAACACCATTAACATGGATATGGTTTAGTATAATGTCAGATTTAGGATCATTACTATCAAATTACATTGAAATTAATTCTCACATTACAATTCAACAATTGAAAGCCTTAATTCATAATTAATTGTTATGACAGAGAGAGAAAAAAAAGAGAAAGAGAGAGAGAGTGAGTAATTAATTTGATATTAAATTTAAGAACCTGTTACTTTCGGTTTGATTTTTTTTTTCATTGTATATGAAATCATTGATAAAATTCAGTTTTAACGAATAATCATTCCCAAAGCTGTAATAAATAAGACCAACACCACTCACACGAAAAATATACTGTTTAAATGCGTGATATAACTTAATTTTTAGCTATACATTATAAATTTGATGCTGAAAATAAAATTCAATATTCAAGGAAAAACAAAAAAAAGGAATGCTCTCAAGGGAAATTGTTAAGAAGAATTTTTTCGCTTATATAGAATCAAAAAAAAATATATATATGTATATAAGGAAGAAAGGCAGAAAACCGTGTGCTTTATATACATTTTTTTATCGTTATATAGGTTAAAGTTCATTCATTCAGAGAGATTCTGTGGTAAAAAGTTCTTCTACTTCTTCTTGTTTGTCTTCATACTTTTATGTACACATAAAATTGTTGATAATAATAATAATAATATTTGATTGTAAAATCAGTATCAGAAAATATATAAATTGGTACATTTAAAATAAAATAATTGCTTCAATTTATTTTATGAGATTGAATGAACTTAATCAATACATTGTGTGCGTGTGTATGACTGTTTTTTTTTCTTTAATGGTAATTGCTTTATTTTTAATAGTACGGGAAAACAAGGAGTAGAAGAATTACATAATAACTATATAATATAAAGTTTTATTATATACTTTCTAGTATAAAACTTTGGTTTATAAAACAAATGTTTTTTTTTTCTATATTTTAATAAAATGAGAGAAAAATTGTCATCTACAGTTTGAATTTATATAAAAAAGTTTGAGATGCAATGACATTTTTCTTGTTAATTATAATCAATAAATCTTATAACACGAAAAACGTCATTAAAATGTAATAATTTATAAATACGCTAATTATTTTTATTTAATATTACTTTAAATTTGATCAGACTAATGTTATCGACGATCTTATTTACATTTCACAACTGCCACTATCAGAAATATGTGTGAATGTTTTCTAAAGTACATTAGGATCATGAGGAGACTGCTATGCATATCTTACGTGATTGCCGGTGTCTCGAATGAAAACGATTTAATATATTATGAAATTGTTGAGCTCAACCTTTAGACTTACTCCAGATGGGTATAAGACTAATTTACCGCTTTCTAAAGAGTATATCTCTAGTTAAAGAAGAATATTCTATTTAGCAAGATGATAATTATGGGTATAGTCGTAGTAAAAGCGAACGAGTTTCTCCGGAGCGTCGAAATAGAGGTGCAAGTATGAGTCTTGACATATCTAGGGCATGATTGATTCACTCTTTCATGCGAAGGTAGATTGAATGATGAGCTTGGGGTGCGTCACTATGTGACAATTCACAAAGAGCCCTACAATAAGTCGCTTAGGTGGGTAGACCCTTCTGACAATCTATCTAGCTATCTTAATTAACGGCAGCTTTCCCAAATGAGTAACTTAAATTATTGCTTATATTTTGAACTCAAGAGATCCAATGTGCAAATTCTGCTCTTAACAAGAGGAGACGTGCTATCACCCTGGGTGCGTAATTTCCCAGTATTGATTCCATCATGAATGTGAAGGTGTCTGCACTGCTTAGCTTTCTGAGAAGGTGTGGTCATTTTCCTGACCTGAACCAGGTCTAGTGGACTTTTTTCTTTAGTTGTTTCTCTAGATTTGGTTCCTTCTTGATCAGATATGATGATAATGGGTATGCACAATGGACTCGTCTGTAGGTCTGAGTACTGGTTCTCTTCTGAGACCGCCCTACAAATCTGATCTGATAGATTTTGAATATGGATTAATTTATTTTCAAGGTCAAGACTAACTACTACTTTATGCATGGTGTAACTCCTTATAATTTACGTACAGAGCGTGTTATACTTTTTTCCTCTATCTATACACATACGAATTTGTTATAACGTTATACTTTTCATAAAGGGACGTAATAGTCTTTTTTAAAACTTCTGAGCAAAGTTGTACTAGGCTCTCAAGTACTGACTGCAGTCTTAAAATTTACATTAACATTTTCTAAATTGTGAAAGTCGTCAATGACATTAGTCTAATTTTTTTCTTTTATTATTTTTTTCTTAGTACTTTACTTTAAGTTTTCTTTTTAAAATTTATTTAAATTTTTGTGTGCAAATAGAGAATGAAAGAAGAAGATAGATTAATAGTATACATAAAATAATACCGCTATTTTTTTTTTTATTTAAAAGTGACTTATTAAAGTGTAGATAATAAAAATATTGGTAAAAATCTAAAGAGAAAAAATTTAAATTGTTGTTTTTTGTATTTATTTTAGATTAAAAAGTATTTTCAGAGATAGGAAGATAAAAAAATAGAAGAAATCCAAACTAAAATATTATAAAAAAAACCTTTTTTTGTTTGAAAAAGTCGCTTATTTCTATATGTTTTATAAAATTTTAAAGCCAATCGTTTGAATTGTATGGTTTTTTTTTGGTACTAAATTTTTATTATAATTTTTTTTATGATTTTGTATGTATTTTTATGAGAGTACCTGTTAATGTAATTGAACATGACCATTTAGATGTTCCATCGATCGTTGCCTGCTTGGCATGCTCTAAAGAATCTATGTGAGTGTCAGGATCCACACCAAATGTCATCCTTAAATTATTATGATTATTTTGTTTTATTTATTAATATTTTTTTTTTTACTTTAGTTGTGTGTACCTTAAGGCAAATTTATATTTTTTTTTTATTTTCATTCAAAAAGAGACGTGTAAAAGATGAGTTGAGAGATGGTAAGAAGATATGCAAATTTTTTTGTTAGTCTCTTTTTATTTTCGATGATTATACAAATATTATTTAAATTATTGTTCTTCCCAATTCATTTTAAGTTAAAGGAAAACATTTTTTATATTAAAAATGAGTCAGATATAGGTAAAGGATGATAGACATGAAGAGGAATAGAAGTAAATATAGTAAAAGAAACCAGAGAAAAAAAGAAATTAAATTTTATTTTTTTTTCCTTTTTACGGTTATTTTCTGCCTAATTTGTTATTCATTCACATACCACTGGATTTATATCTATTTCTTACATAATCTTTAATTGTTACAATTTTTTAGATTGAAGGATGAATAAATTTTATATTCTTCGGGCACTGTGACTGTGACACATTTGTGGAAAAAAACCAGAACCAAATTCGTAACATTATAAGTAATGGAAACGTATACGAAATTTCATCAATTATGCGCATTTTAAAATTCATTAAACGAGCTTTTACTAAAAATTTTATACTTTCAATGTAGAAAAGCGCATATATTTTAAGAAACTTGTTCAGCTAAGTTTATTGCTAAGTTAACATAAAACAGATAACGTGCCCCAAATAATCTGATCCTATAAATCATTTTCCTATTTTTATGTGCCCTCTTTTTGTTGTTGTTGAAATACATTAAAAGAAAATCTATGTCAAAAAAGGCCAACAGTTCATTAATATTGTAATAAGTTTCGAAAAGGATTTAAGATTTTTTTAAGTTTATTTTTTCTTTTCATAAAAAAAAACACATCTCGTTAATGTTGTGCGTACACCCTAAACATCACATAGTATTCGTTTAAACCATGTTGTACAGATGTTGTGAATTATTTAAGGTATATAAGTTTAATATTTGCTTATAGTTAATGATTTGTGTGAATAAATATATAATTTTGTAATTATTTATATTTTAATGTTAACTTTAATTTGATTAATTTAATAGCTCAAAGCGGCATAAGGGGAGAAATATAAATAAAATTTCGGATAACTTTATTTTTTGCTATAAATTTGTACACTGGTTCTTCATGCCATTCTAAGCATCAGTGCAAAAAAAATTTTTTTTCCGTACACACGTTCTGGAGATATCGCGCTTTGAAATTTCGCGAATGGCGCGCGCGACCATTTTTTGACTTGTGATATCTCGCGAACCAGAAAACGCAGAAAAAATTTTAAATATGTTTTGGAAAGATATGAAGGATATCTTTATTTATTATTTATTATATTTTTAAAAAAATATTGATTTCATAATTAAATTTCAATTTAAAACTCTATTTTTCCTTTTTCTGGTAGTTGGACGTGATAAATTTTTATTTTTTTAATATGATTCTGTAGCTTTCATATTCAGCAATACATTTATTTTGGTTTTGGTTTTGGTAGCCTTGAACTTTTAAAGATACAGAGCCTAAAAGAGCGCTTTAATTACAAATTTTCATTAAAAAGTTCAGATGGTGACTTTTTCATACAAAAACAAGAATATTCATACTTTTGGTGATTCATTTTGGTGTCTTATGTTACTCAAATGTTTGGTACGCATCATAAAAAACTCTTTCTAATGAAAATTTGTAATTAAAGCGCTCTTTTAGGCTCTGTATCTTTAAAAGTTCAAGGCTACCAAAACCAAAACCAAAATAAATGTATTGCTGAATATGAAAGCTACAGAATCATAGAAAAAAAATAAAAATTTATCACGTCCAACTACCAGAAAAGGGAAAAATAGAGTTTCAAATTGAAATTTAATTATGAAATCAATATTTTTTAAAAAATATTTTAAAAAATTATTAAAGATATCCTTCATATCTTTCCAAAACATATTTAGAATTTATTCTGCGTTTTGTGGTTCGTGAGATATCACAAGTCAAAAAATGGCCGCGCGCGCCATTCGCGAAATTTCAAAGCGCGATATCTCGAGAACGTGTGTACGGAAAAAAAATTTTTTTTGCACTGATGCTTAGAATGGCATTAAGAACCAGTGTACAAATTTATAGCAAAAAATAAAGTTATCCGAAATTTTATTTATATTTCTCCCCATAAGAGAACTCATAAGCTGCTTTCTATTTAAAATATGATGTCATATTTCCCGCAAAAATTATAATTAATGATTAAATACCGTCTACCTTATTAATTATTTAAATGATCTGTGAAAATAATATTATCATAACATATTTTAAATTATTTGCATTTTTGATTAAGCATTAAGCCAATTTTCAATTTCATTTCATTAATTCTACTTTTTTTTGCATCAAAATACTTTTTTACGTTATTAACAAAAAAAAAATAACATATCTCAGCATAATTTTATTTGTAAAACTTAATACTCCATGCAAATATTTGTTAAATATTATTATATATTAAAATGAATGATGAGCTTTCATTTCATTTGAAAAAGGATAAACTTGACATTCATAATAATTTTTATTTTTTGAATCATATATTTGTAAAGTCAATCGTGCGTGAAAATTATCATCATTCAATAAATAATAATCGTTTGTCATTCATTTTTTTTTCGTTGAAAAGAAATACGAAAAACGGATAAAACCCCCAATATATAAAAAATAAATTATACATCACATAAAATTAAAAAAAAAAAAATATATGTCCCTAAGTGGTCCAATGTTTATCACAATATAAACTAAATCTCATACAAATTATTGTTATTATTGTGTTGATAAATAATAAAACATTCGAATGGCTTCTGATTTAATGCGATATAAATAAATAAACAATATAAATTTCATGTGAATTTTATAGAATTTTGAATAAAATTGACAAAAAAAACAATAATAAATGATAATAATTTAATGTAATCGCATTTGAATGTAAAAAAAAGGACATGAAAATTACATGAATAAAGATAAAGTGAATTGTCAGTGATAATAATTTGACCATTATCATGGATAGGTAATCAATGTGAGTGACAAAAAATGTGTATGAATATAAAAGATAAATGACTGTTTAATATAAGATGTTTAATGTACCGTATCTTTCATTTCGTGTATTAAGAGTGGTTTTGTCATTTATTCAAAAAATTGACAATATCTTGGATTTTAATTAGATCTTCAACGCACCAATTCACCATGAGAGGTCGTGAAGGGTCGATTCAATCAAGCTAATGATTTTCCTAAAAACAGATGTTGCAAACATGGGAGTCATAGTGAGATGTAGACGGAAATAGAACTTTTGAACAACGACAAAGGTGCAAGAGGTGTTTCATTTTTGAGAACAATGTCATCACTCTGGTAGATGAGAATAATCATTTTTTTCATGTAAGCGATTTAAATATTGATCGAGATGCTGCCAAAGCATTTAAAACCAACCATCAACAAGCAACTGTAGCAAAAATAATATTCGAGTTTTGAAGAAAAAATTTCGCATGGAATTGAAAAAAATTGTAATTTGAAAGTTATATCTGAATACATGAATGAGTTGGCTGAGATGTTTTCTTGATAATGTTATTGCCGTGATTGGACTTTAGCTAGTTCAAAAGAAGAATATGACAATCTAGTCAGATTAATAGAACTTGGGAAGAATTCAGCCTAAAATTTAGTAACTGTTAAAGCAAAACTTATGGAAAAATATGTGAAGAAGAATAATAAAACAAAATATATCAATATTAAGTCAAAGAGTATCAAAACCAAGAATTGTTGATTTAAATGAATTAAAACGGGTTGTGAAGTATTGGAAAGTAACTAAAGATTTTTAAAAAAAATAGATCAAATCCAATGAGAAAATCAAATACTGGTTAAATTGAAGGGTTATTTCATCGGCTTCAAGAAAACAAGATTTGGCAGCATAATTGGCGAAAATTCAGTTGATAACATGTTGATAAAAGAACAGACCCAACAAAGGAATATTGAATAAAGTTATTGTGCTACAAATTTAAACATTACTGATATGTTAACAAAACTATCGGGGCCTCTAAGATTATAAAATCTGCGAAAAAATGGATGTTAACAGATTGTATTAATATAAGGGGCTCTATTACTTTAAACAATTTGAACAGGATATGGGTTTATATTCTGTCATGTTTAATACAACGGTTTTTCAGCAAGTTCTTACTAACTGTTCCTTAAATGAATGAATATCTTGTGAAAAAGTTTGATTAAGTTAATCTCATAAAAATATTCTATGAATAATTGGCACAACCACTCTTAATACTGTAAGTCAGTCACCATTGAGGAACAAAAAACTTGAATAAAATAATGAACTTTTTTTCTATTTTCTTTGCTCACCAACTTGTTTCATTGCTCTGTCTGTTAAATAATACAAAATATAATCAACACTTTGATTTATGATTATTATACTTAAATAAATAAACAAAAAAATAAAAGAAAAAATGTCACTTTTTCTTTGCAATATAAGTGGATATAAAGGTATTTTTTTAACTTAAATCAATTTATAAAAAGAAAACAAAAAACGATTCAAACAGAAAAACTTAGATCAAGTAGTCACGTCATTAATTGATTATCGGATTTACACTCGATTACTCAATTAAAAGTTCGTGTGTTTGTTTGTTTTAATTCCTGATCCAATGTGATTTGTATTATTTTTATTCATGATTTTCTTTAATCACATTAAATTATTTATGATGATTTTTTTTTTAATCAAAGCCATTTCATTTTATAATAAAAATAAAGAATAAGCACAAATATATCGAATTATAAATACCAATTACAATAGAAAATAAACATTTAATACAACATAACATTTAGTTAAATTTAAATTTCTTTGATATAATGATAATTTAATATTGATAACAAATACACGGAAATAACTTTATTTTACTGTTCAAAATTCAAATTCCACACATTTAACATTATAAAATAATAAAAAAATACACATTATCATTGTAATATATAATATAATTTATATTGAAACACGTACACAATTTAATATTTAATGCAACATAAAAAATTAATAAAAAATAAATTAAATTACAATAAATTAAGTTGTGTAAAAATGTTTTTAAGATACATAAATCCATTTAAGAATAATAAGAATTTAAATAATAATTTTCAATTTAATTTCCCTTTTAAACAATATATTTTATAATAATAATTAATACTCTTGTCTATACACTTATTTATGTAATTGATTTATATTAAAAAAAAAAATATATTTATATATTGTGTCACAGTGTCAAACCTGTTATTGCAATTTTAGCTGACCATTTACTTGTTCCATCCAATACACTTTGTTTAACCGCTTTCATATGGCCCGCATGACTTTTTTCCTCAACACCAAATACAGCTCTAAATTTTTCATATAATATATGTATCGAAGATTTTTCATATTATTCTTTGATTTTTATATATTTTTATAACACAACACTTATTTTATTGTTAATTTAAAAGGAAATTTTGTAACTTATTCAATAAAATTGTTATTTTTAAGTTATTTTTACCCCCTGTCATCTTTTTGTGTTTAGATTTTTTTTTTATTTTATTATATAAGAATAAAAGGTATATTGATAGAAGGTAGAAAGAAAGAAGGTACATTGTGGGATTTTGTAAAATTTTTATGTTGGGTGTATTGATGATGTAGAGGACTTAAAAGTGATGTTGGACATTGAAAAAACTTACCGAATTAATTCAAAAATTTCAGGTTTATCACGTTCCCTCTGTTTCATGCGTTCTTTCATTGCTGTAATAATTGAATTTGCTTTGTCCTCTGCACCATGTTTTGAACTTTTCTCAGCCGCTCCTGCAAAACACACTGGATTTTAACGAACGTAGTACAAAGTTCTTAAATATTTTAAAGAAAACACCTAAACCTATGGACGGCGGACCTAATATCTAATTATTTTTTTTTTTTGAATTTAAATTCAAACTAATAGAATAATTCGGAAAGTTTCTACGGATTGAGGTTTTGATAGTATTTTTTTGAAAGTAGTACTTGTTTTGTGTTTATTAAATATTAGCAAATGTGAGATATGTAAAAAACATTGAATCTCAAAAAAATTTGTTCACAGTCATAAGCATTGAGTTAACGCAACTAAATTCTATTCTATATATTTAATTATAAATTGTAAATAATAAAATTCATATAAACTCAATTTCTACTTTTAAATAACTTTTTTTTAAAATAAAACAATAGAATTATAACTTTTTATGCTCAGTTTTTTGTTCTAAAACAAAATAAAAGTTACTCAAAGAAAGCCAATAAATTTCAAATAAAAGAGTAAAAAAAATATCATGCACAACAATTATTATGTTGTGTGATGTTATTTTGACATGTTGTACGTGTTTATTTTGTATTTTTTATTATTATTATTATATTTCATGTTGAATATGAGACTTTTGAAAGAAATTTTAAAAATATTTACTAAACACGAATAAATTTAAGAGAACCAGAATGAAATCACAACATTTAGAGTGGAAAATGAATAATTTATTCTAATTTAATACTACTAATATTTGTAAATAAATATAATTTTTTTTTTCTTAACTCTAAGAATAATGAAAAATGTTGATATGGCACGATTAAATGAAAATTATTTTGTAACTCTATTTTTTTTTGTTTGTGAGAATTAAATTAAAAGTTTAGGTGTTTTTGTTTATTAGTTTATAATCCTAAAATATTTGATGTTGTAACAAAAAAAAAGTAATACTTGATATAAAACAAAAATATTTATGATAAAAATGTTTAAAATAAGATTTAACCAGAAAATATTAATATTTTGTTCTAATATTTGAGTTTTCAGTTCATTTCTAGTTAGATCAAACAAAAATTAAAATAATCCTTTTAATCCTTCTACTTTTAATAAAATTATAAATTTTTTAGAACATGAAAATCAGGCTTGAAAGGCAAAACTAGACGCACACTAAAGCACAGAATTTTAGGATCCAGTAAAGACAACACTCAAACAGCAGACGCAGCTAAGAACTTGAAAGGAAACGGAATGTTGTTGTATAAGTCGAACACTAAGGTGTCAGGTGTCTTACAACGCCATCACTTTGACACTATCTTGTTGTTTTTGTTTGTCATCGAAAAGACTTCAAATGAAGTCTGAAAACACTTCAATAAGTGATTTATATCAAGTAAGACACTTTAATTTTTAATTAAAAAAATAACACCGCATAAAATTTCAAATTTCATATCAAAAACAATATCCATGAGTCATCCATCGACACAGACAAAATAGTAAAGGATGCAGAAGAAAGATTGAAAAGAATGTATGACGAGCTGGCTAAGAAAAATCAGATGGTGTAATTACCACAAAAATAGAGTGCTCCAAGAACAGAAACGGCCCCCAGAAATAAAAGAAGAAGTAGGCAAGTACTTCGAAAGACATGATAGATACCAACAAACAATGCGAAGAATTGGATACCTCGTGAAGCCCAGAGAAGAAGTGGTACCGGAAGAGTCCTCATCAAACAAGAATTAAATGAAATTTGAAGTTCTTGACTAAAGTCTTGGATACCTTTCTACACGTTATAACAAGAGGTTGTTTGTGTGTCTACGGTGCCTCTTACGAAAGCATCCATTAAACCAATTTAATTTTAATAACAAGACTCCTAACAGTCGCCTATTTAATATGACTTCCATTATCATTAAACGCACTTTAACATTTAAACATTAACAATAATTTCCCATAAACAAAACGATTTAATGACAAGTTTATTTTTTTATTTTCCATTTTATTATTTCTCAATTCATTGCAATTCACATGCTAAAAGGATTATTACATTAAATTAAATTAAATGTAAAAATGTCTATAACTCATAACACATATTAAAGACATTGTATTTAATGCATTTCATTCGTCTCCTTATATTTAATTTATTTGTGACATGTATCAAAGTTTTTAACTGTTGCACATAATAATCGTGAAATCGCATGATATTATTGAAATTGAACTGGATAATCGATATAAATAAAAGTAATGATAGAGAACGGATTAAATGTAAATAAATATATTCCAGCAAACATGAGAATGGGTGAATACAAAAGTTAATCGATAAGATTAAGTAATTACAATTCTATAAATAAATTAGATCAAAGCTCATGTTCATCATATGATGTGAATGAAAAAAAGTTTTCCAATTATTTTTCGTTTTTTTTTTATTTTATCTGCGTTGGTATCATTTTTGGTTCCCATATTGAAATATATAGGAAAATTATGCAAAAACCAGAAAAACTCATTAACAAAATTGTAGGCTTTAATTGTTGTGTCCTTGTTTGATCCCAGCATATATATGGAAATATGTTTGGCATAATTAAGTGTAACCATATTCTCAGTGGGGGATACAAAATTTTATATGGAATTAAAAGCCACAATGTAACAAGTTGCTTTTATTTTAATCTTCTCTGGTTTCAATGTAAATGTAATATAAAAGAATTTTTTATTTTTTTTTGGTTTTAATGAAATTCAAAATTATGTCGAGTTTCAATTTAAAAAGACTTCACGTTCATTAACATGACCTTGAAAATGTATTTTTTTTTTGTTCATTATAAATAGGGAGAAGCTCGAACAAGTTTTTAACTTATGTTCTGCCTTGGGTCTTAATTATTGTTATTATTTTGATGATAAAAGAGAAAAAAAGGTCATGTTTTGCTGTTAAATTTGTTTAAATTACCATATTATGGTCTTTTATAGCAATACACTTTCTCATTTCTCGCTTTAACAGGAAATTTTTATGCGATTTTAATCATCTTTGATGATGTCTTAAGAATTTTATCAAGAGTACGCATATCATCATTAACATTATAATAAAATAATCATTGTCAGCATCAATAAGTATCATTTATGAAGTTGAGAAAAAGTTCTCACTCATTGAATGCATACTCAAGTGAATAACATTCACCCCGTTCAAAAAAAAAACGATTCAGAAAATGAAATGCAATGGAAAAACTTTTCACATTTTCATTAAATATGCGGTAAAATGTGTAATCATCACATTTCCTTCAATGCAGAAAAACGTGGGAATTTTACTTTCAAGAGCTTTTACCACAATATAATATATGAAAATTTGAGTGCTTTTCAAGCAAAAAAATTACACTTTTTCACATATTGTCACATTTTTTTTTGTAACACGTTGAAAAACAATTTTAGTGTATGTAATTTTATTATTAATATAAATTGTTTTCTGTCGTAGATAAAAAACCATCATCATCAGTGTAATAGTACTACAATAATTGATGATGACTACTTTTAACTTGCATTTTGCATAAATTTTTATTCTTTTAGAAAACTAGTTTGCATAATACATTTGAAACAACTCGAATATCATTCATTAATTCAAAAGTTGTAAAAAATATTTAAATTAAATTATATGCCTTGAGAATTTTCTGCATAAAATGTATTGTAGATTGAATACGGAATACATTTAAAAGAACAAAACTGTAATTATAATTATGATGCTTTCATTTTGCAACTTTTTATTAAATAAACGATGATTATCGTCGTAGAAGATGGAAATGTGATGCAATTTATAAAACAAAATTGTGTTTAGGAACAAAGGCAGAGAAAATCAAATAAAATGGGATGGACAACAGCTGAGCCTGTGAATAGTCAAGAAGCGAGATTTTAAGACAAATGCATTGACTTGAGGCTTCTTTAAACGCCAGTTTTGACACAAAAGTTAAAAAAAAAAAACATTAAAAGAAGGGATGGAAAAATTTAAATGCCTTAAGAAAATTTTTTGATAAACTTTAAATTTAATTAAAAATATCACGGAAGAAAAAATGAATATAAAAAAAATTTACACTTCGATTGTTATTTACAAAAGAGATTAAAAATGTGTAAACTTTTGACCTTTTTTTTCGTTTTCTCACTTTATGATGATAAAACAAAGGAATTAGGTCTCAAAATAAGAAATTGTTATGCAAGAAAAGTTTCGTTTTTGTCTTTGAATTTTTACGCAATACGATTTTAAGATCTTAAGTAAAATATTAATTTTTTGGTTTCTAAATTGCCTCAATAGGTTGGCTAGTAAAGCTGACGCTCACGTCAGCAACCGCATACTGGCAATCATGATTACAGAGCCTTAGCCTGGCAAAATGGCAAAACAATTGAATTTTCATGAGCCAAAATATAGTTTTTTTACACCAAAAATTTTGTGTATGGTTTTTCTTCACACCAAATAAATTTTGTGTTTTTGGACGTCTCATTAAAAATTGATACTACATTTTTGCGACAATTTTTTTGCAAAAGCATACCACAAAAACGAAAAATATGTTACAAAATCTCGTTAAAGCAAAATAAAATAAAAATAACGACGATGTAAAAGCACTTGTTAAACTTTCTTTATTACTTTCACGACTTTTAAAAAGGTCTGAAATTTAATAAAAAAAAAATTTAACAATGATACCGATAATGGTACTTACTTTTATTTTGTAAGAGAGAAATTGAAAACATTTTTCAAAGTAAAAATAAAAGAATATTTCTCTTACAAAAAAAAAAATGTTTCAATCGTTTCTCTTCTGATAAAAGAAAAATGATATAAACATATACCTTTTTTTCTTCATTTTCTTGGAATCCTTCGCAATGATGAGTTCCTATCATAGCTTTGAAAATATTTGAACAATAATTTGATATTTTTATTTTTTTTGAATGAGACTTTCAAAGTTTAACGAAAAAGTTTTTGGTTTATTTTATCAGTAAAATCGATCAAATTACATCATAATGATATACTGACATTAAAAAGTTTATTTTATCTCTATAAGTTTTTTATTATAAGTGTTAAATTATGATTTTTTTATATTTCTTTAAATATATCTCAGTTTCAAAATATAACCAACAGATAAACCATAATTTGAGAACCATTGAAAATTTTCAGTTGATATATAGCAAACTTCGAATAATAATGATTTTTATCTTTTTATTTCACATTTTTATTATTATTATTCTTATTTTTTTTCTTTTTTATTAATAGTGAAACAAAAAAGAGAAAAAAAAAGTAATCATAAATATAAGTGATGTTTCTACTTTTTTTTTGTGTAAAAATATGAATAAGATGAAAAATTACATGAAATAAATCGAACATGAAAAGAAAGAAGAGAGAACAAGATGAATAAACATAAAAGTAAAAAGAAAATTTCTTTTCAATAAATTTAATAAATATATCATTGAATGATCTCTGTGTATCGCAGCATGGAAAACACAAGAGTCATAAATTTAATTTTCTCTTCTGAAAAATAGCCTTTGTTCCCATATTTTTTTTTATTAATAATTTAATGTAATACAGAATTGGGTCAAATATTAAAATATTTAAAAGGAGAGTTGTCTGTTGATTTTTTTATGTGTGTGTGTGTGTGTGTGAAAAATAATGGGATTATAAAATGTTTCACACTGAATATCAATGGGATGAATATTTAGCCTGAAATTTATTTGTTTGAAACGTAGAGGCAAACAAAAAAACATTTAATCGTCAAAAGACTTGGCTCCGCAGGTCACTTGACATGAATTGTGCCGATCGAGTTTCTGTTGCGCTTTTCCAAAACGTTCTTACGCCTGCTTTTTGCAAGGTATAATTCCTTATAATTATACGTATGTGTATAGATAGCGGAAAAGTTATACCGCGCTCTGTACGTAAATTATAAGGAATTATACCATGCATAAAGTAAAAGTTAAGGTCTACGAGATGTTAGGTGCCCCAAAGGAACATGGAGATATGGCGTATAATAAAACCTGAGAACATTAAGGGTGAAAAACTGGAAAATAGAGAAACCTGGAAACCTTGGGATTGTACGGAGCATTCAACCATCAATTTTAAGGCTGGCAGTTCGATTCTCGCTTCGGTCATGAAACTTTACAATCTCACATGTCCCCTGTTCTAGCTACCCAATAAATTTGGCTAGATAAAGGCGGCTACTGATTGAAATGACAACATAAAAGCTAAGCCCATCTGATGATGATAACGGCTATGCACAATATGCTTGACTGATAGCCTGATCTGAACTTGGAAAGCAACAGACCCAGACTAACTGATGGACATAGCGCCAAAGAACTAAGAAAGAAGTAAGTAAACACATGCATTGAAGTGGTTTTTTTTCGACAGTGAATCAAAATCATCCGAAAAACCTAGATCTCATTTTCCTAAAATATTCCTACAGTGAAAAAATTGAGATCAACATAAAATTCAAATAAAAAGAGAATGAAATATGATTGTTAAATGATGGAAATTCAACTTATATTTTATAACTAAGCAATTTTGATGAAATCCAGATGGAATTTTAAAATAATGTTCTACTTTTGTACTACAACATGCTTCTAAATGTAAATTTCAATTTATTAATCTACAGCTTTAACTAACTAACTATATATTGCGTTCTAAGTTAACTAAAGGTAGCTTCATATTAAAAGTAAAATATTATTTAGTAATAAAATTCTTTTTCATATCAGAAGAAGAAAATATCCAATACAAGTACATACGTGAGAGCAATGAAGAATACTTTTTATATCAAAATACAGAAAAAAATAGAAGGGTTATATCATATCATGTATGGAATATGACCAAAAAGTTTTTTTTTTTATTTTACTACACATAAATGTAATTCCTATAATAAGAGTAATATAAAAACTTGGATTTTAAAATTTATATACTTTTATCATTATAGTAAAAATAAAAATGGTTAGAAAATATATAAAAGAGAAGTAAATAGAGTAAAAATGTTAAGTTTCTTTTCTGTTCATTTGGTTTCTGTTATTTTTTTTTTATATTAAATTGTATTTATTTTTTAATGTATTTTTTTATGGAATGTAAAATAGGATAAAAAAATGGTATATTCAAATCTTACTTTGTAAACAATCCGCATTGAGCAGGTCTTTGCATTTTTCATGACACTTGACACCACACTCCGTACACCTGTTGTTACATTTTGCCATAATTTGATGGATAAAAGGATGAAAAAGAGAAAAAAAAATAAATATATTAGATGATAATTTGATATGTGTTTTGTGTTATTTGGATTTTTTTTTTTATATTTTGAAATGTGTCATTCTTTTTTTCTGTAAAAAAATTTAATCTTATATCTTTCAATATTTTTTTGTTATAACTTACCTTACACCTTGTCTAGCAATTCCCCAGAGTAAACCTTCACATTCATAGCAGTAAGTGGGAGAAGTAGCTGTCCATAGAACAAAATTGTGTGGTGTTGTAGATGAAATAGGATATATCAAGGCTTGTAAAGTTTTTTTGTAGACATGCATTTTCTAGATTTTTATTATTATCATATACACATACACATTACACAGTCATGACGATGATGATGATGATGTTGTAGAAAAAAAAGATGATTGTTTAGGAAAAAAATAAACAGAGAATAAAAAAATGCCAATTTTAGAATATTTTCTGTATTAATTTGATATAAGAAAACCTTTTTTTTTCTTTTATTTATCTTTTTTTTTTTTGAAATAAAAAAGAGATCATATTACCAATTCCTCATCGTTAAGTGTAGCTCTTGGCACAGCAGATGTTAAGCCAGCATTACGTTTAGTAGCAGCCATAGTCTTGTTTTGATTTAAAACAATTTAGTTTTTTTTTATTGTATTTTTAGAGATGGAGCAGAAGAGTAAAAATAAATAGAATAAAATAGAGAAAATTGATTAGTTTTTTTCAATGTTTTAACAAAGCTTACATTAAAAAAAATGTAAATAAATAAATTTACTTTGAAAAACAAAATAAATAAAAGCATTAACTTTTCATATAAGAAAATTTTAATCAAGTAACTTAGAAATAAAAATAAATTTATTTTAAAATCATTTTATAATTCTATTTCTTGCGATTTAAAAGCGTCTAGTAAATGTAACTTTAATATAAAAATTAAGATTATAAATTAATTATTGTACAAAATTACTGTAACTTTGCAAGTATATATATTACATTCCATTTATACTAAATAATTAATATAAATATATAATAATTATAAATTTTCTAATATATATTCATGCCAAATTATATTGTTCTTATATATTGAAAACTAAATTTATTAATACATTTTTAAAGTAACTGAACTGAAGTTTTCAACGACCTTCTTTGTTGTAGGTTTATAATTGTGAGAATTTTATGCCTTTATATGCCCATATTGATTTTTTTTATACACAAGTCGCGCTCTATAAGAGATGATACGAGATGACACAGAACAAAATTAGATCACAGACTGAAATCACTGTTTCCTTTTTCCCTAGATGTCACTAATAATTTCTGACTTTGAAAATTTATATTAGTAATAGAATTCTTGTTAAAACTAACTATTGGGCGGTCATATTTTTTGAATGTGGATGGTTGGATAACAAATCCCGTTATGATATTAAACGTTATTCCACTACTGATAAGAAACATCATCCAGGACTATGAAACTTATGTTGTAGCAGACTTTAAACAGCTCCCAGGTCTCTCATATTACATAGCACAGCAGCGTTTTGGTGTATTAAAGAAGTTCAAATACCAGTTTTTGACTAAATTTCCCAAAAGGTAACTAGTATGGAGTGTCAAAGGAGTCAAAGTTTTATCACAAAAGGTTCAATGACTGGCTCTATTCACCTCAAAGCTTGCTTGAAGAAGTGGCTTCTTCCGTGTATACGTTCGCATAATCCTCCTACACTATTTTGGTCCAATTTAGCCAGCACCCATTACTGTAAGGATGTTATGATGGTTTTTCCCCCTTTAGAATGTATTAGCTTACCTCGGAATTCCTTATGGTCTCTCTTGGTAAAAGGAAAGATTTAATTTTTAATTAAACTGACTTTTAATTTATTTATCAAAGTTTTAGTTAATTTTATTTATTTAGTTGTTACCACCTTCAAAGTTCACTTCTGACTAAACACGCCCACCCCCTTATTTCATTCCCTTCCCTTATTTCATTTTCTATCTATTCTCTCGACTCCTAGCTTACAATGTGTTGGAGTGGTATGACTCTGAGAAAGTTAGTTTGAATGCGAATTTATCTACACACCACACTTAAGACCAATTGAAGTTTACTGGGCCCTCGAGTAGAAAAATCTTAGAGAAAGCATTAACGGATGTGGAAAAACGTCTAATGGGCCGTGTAACTTCAAAATTCCGTATCTTCTCCCGAAAATCGATCGGAGACTAATTCTTTTTTTGATTGAAATTGCCACATTGTAGTACTTTAATATAATAAAGAGCAATCGATTATTTTCTTTTTTTCTTACAAAAAAATTTGCAACTACAAACTTTACGAAAAAGAAGTAGCACCATTCAATGTCAAGAAGATTGTTGATAATTTCAGTTCAGCATTTAATTATGTTAGTATAAACTTAATGTTATATAATTATAAAATTAAAGATAAAAAAATTATAAAATTAAAAAAATATTACAATCAAAAAAAAAATATTTTTCATTTTCAATTCTGTAATAATCAAGCATTTGCTATAATATGATAAAATTGCATATATTTACAAAAAAAATAACGTGCCATATTTTACAGTTTAAACCTGTTGAGTTTATATAAGTGTTATTTATTATATTTTTTTGAATATAAACTCATGTATCTGACATAAGTGCAATTGTAAATGTATAAGTTATTGTTGATTTTTTTTTTAATTGATGATGATATAAAAAAAAAATAAATGAAAAAATGTGTACTATAAGAGATAAGTATTTTTATACATTCATTTATTAATTTAATTTAACATGTGCGTGCTTTACTTATGAAAAAGTGAATATTTTTATTTTCATTAACATAATTTTATTTTTTATATATTGAGTTGATGTTCTTTTTGCATAAAAAACATAACAAAAAGCATGTATTTTATTGTTGTTAGTGTATGATTTTTTTTATTCATGGAAGGATATTTCAAAAATTACTACAGGAAATTCAAAAAGAAACCTTTTTTTTGTAAATTATGTTAAATTTTATGATATAACCAAGAGAAATTGATCTTTTATTTTTGATTAACCTTTTTTAATGAGATCAAAAATGAGAGGAACTTCGCTAAAATATTGAAAACTGTAAATTAAATCAACATTGATTGATTTATATGACTTATTAACAAACATTATTCGCTAAAATATTGAAAAGGAAAATTAATTTAAGAAGTTATTTATAAAAAAAGTAAGTGTTGTGCTTTTAAAGGGATTATAAGTAAGTTAACTGTTTTCGTATGAAACTGATAGGATATTTTTTTATACTGTCAATTAACAGCAACAAAATGCTGTCAAAAAGTAACATTGTTTCAAATTGAAAGAGTGCTTAGGTGTTTTGAAGGTCAAACATCAGTTACTGGCATGAGATAAGAAAATAAAATGATGGGCTGAAATTTATTTTGTATGAAAAAGAATTTTAGGAAAAGAGATGAAGGAAAATTAAAGTGAAAATCACTCGAGAAATTTTGCCTTATGAGCTACATTTTTTAAGCCAGTCTGACAGTTTGAGAGTTAACCTTGAAAACTTTAACTGAGTTTTGAGGATTTTTTGAATATCGTTTAATGAAAAGTTTTCAGTGAATAAGCCAAGAAAATTGCACATTCAATTTTCAAATAGTAGCAGAGTATCGCCATTGAACTCATATGAACTATAATAATGTTATGTAAAAATAATAAAAAAAAAAATCCTTCTGAATAACATGCTATTTTTATTACTTCACACAATAAATGAACTCATCTGTAGCAGATATTTCATTTCAAGATTTTATTTCATTTTATATTTTTTTATTATTTCTCTTTTTCATATACTTATATTTATTATTAGTTATGCGTAAAAATGCTTTATTATTATGAATAGTGTCATACTATTTTTTTTTCTCGTCTTATTTTCATCCATAATAAAAGTATTTACGTGACATTATACTCTTGTCACAGTGAAAAATGAGCAAATAATAGAAAAAATTTTAAGAGTAAGGGGTTATTTATACTTGTCCTGCACATGATGGAATGTTTATTAAGTGGGAATATTTTTGTGGTATTTGACTATGAAGAATGAAATAAATGTATTTTAATTTTTAAAAATTGCTGCAAGAATTTAAATGACCATTAAAATGAAGGACAAATTGAATTAGAAGAGTCGATCTAGATAAATTAAATTTCGTGTTAAATAGGGCTCTTTTATTTTTTTTTTCTTAGATACCGTAATTCATATGACAGTTTATTACATAAATACATGATTACACGAAACCTTCTTCAATCAAACAAAACGGCAAGCAGAGGCAAAACAAAATATTATTATGATAGAAATTTATTTATGGACATATCCTTTCCTATTTATGTTGTTTGATATTTCCCGGATGCTGTAATAATAATGTTATTTTATTTGTACATTATACGACGATATTCACTGATATATATGAAAATATATATAAATAGCTTGAATCCTTGGGTGTTGTTTGTGTTACTTGGGGAATATTTTTACAAGTTTGTTTAAGATAAATATTGTGCGAGGAAGAAAAAAAAAGCAAATATCATTTTGACTGAATTACAAATGAAATTAGGTATTAATGTTATAACATATTAAGAAAAAAATAAATAAAATCCATCTCGTATATTGAATTTTTGGTTAGCAAAGCTCCAAACAAAAAATACGTTTAACTGAGGGAAGTTACCGATAATGTATCATAGTCAGGATCATTAAATACTCAAGTAATCTATAGATGTAATGAAAAAAAAAATAAACGGAAATACATTAAAAATTTTAATGATCCATAAAATATTGTTCATTTACAGTTCACTCTCTTTAAATGTAAAATGAGTTGTTTTTCCATTATTTTTTATTTTTTTTCTCTCATATAATTATATGTATTTAAAAATGATAATTAACCTTCATTATTCTCATTAAATAAGGTTAAAATAAATAATAAAACATCTGTACGTGCTTTACCGTGGAAAACGGTTATTATGTCCTTAAAAGTTTATGTGAAAATAAGTTGGAGTTTAATATCCACCTGTTTTGTAAATGTTTTTATACAAAAAATAAAATCACTTTGGTAACGGAGAAAAATATGATATTAAAGGAAAAAAGAAACAAGAAACCACAATTATTATGTTTATCAAAATATACAGAGATTAAACATAAAACAAAAGATATGAAGAAAAAATATATGAATTTGCAAAAAAAAAAACTTGAAAATTATTTTTGCTAGAAAACAGATTTATCAATGTGACACGATTTTTTTTTTACTTTCAATTTAATGTTGTTTGGTTGACGGTTATGAAAAAAAATATAAAAATGGAATTATAATTCATATTATGAGTAAAAACTCTTGTAATGATTATTTATTACTTAACTATATCATGGTTATATTTTTGATATAAACAGAAAAAATACTTTTTATTTCTTCCCTTTCCACAAAAAGTGATTTTGATGAGTGGAGTGAATTCATGAAATACATCTGAAACTCTATTTTATTTCATTAAGTTTCGCTCAACTTACATTAAATGTGAAAATTGGTTAGACATACCATTTGCGCACTTTCGGACGGGACAATCTCGATTTTTGAATCAATGTCCCGATTCCTGATTTGCTCTTAATTTGTCCCGATTCTTAACATTGAAAAATATTATTATCAGGAAAGTCCAAAAAATGACCTTAGTTTCACAAAACGTTCGTTTATTAAAGCGTCTTGTATCTGCGTTTTTCGATTGGACCTTAACCCAGATAAGGCGGCATACTTTTCGACTTTTTATAAAAAACTTCAATTTTGAATTATAAAATTATTTAGTTCTTGTAAATATTTATGTTAATTTCATAAAAAACATCTTTAAGAATCATTTTGGATAGTTTCCGATACTGTTTATTTGTCCAAATTATGATTTTAAACGGATTTAAGTTAAACTTGCGTGTCCTTCTGGAAGGGCTGTAGCCTAATCTGGGTTAAGGATGGCGCTGAGAAGGGTTTTTATGAAATTAAGGTCGGTTTTTAGACTTTCCTAACAAATTTTTCAAGGTAAAGGTCATTGATGAGTTTACAGATCAATCAAAAAATACAGCTTCTTGTATCTGGGTTTTACGATTGGAAACGCCAGAGGGCGCTTAGAGCTGATTTTGTGATTTACACGAAGAAAAAAGTTGAAAAACAGCAGAAAAACTAGAAAGTCAGAATAAAAGTAGCTCATGTCACTGCGAGAGTGACAAGGAATGCCCTGGGGGTTCAAAATATCTCCCTCGAGGCTGACAAAGTGGTTTAAGAGGTCGTTGATAACTTCAGTCTAGTAAAAAATCAATAGTTTTTAATTGTCCCGATTTCTTATTTCACTAGTCTCGATTTTTCATCAAAAGTACCTGGAATGCTTAAAATTAGTGAAAAACCCCTCTGACTTAAATACGAAAAACGAGATCGCTTCATTTATTTCGTAAATTTGAACTCTTAACTTTAAAATGTAATAGAGATTTATAGGTGAGTGAAATTTATCCCCAAATACGACAATATTTTTGAATCAAACCTCAAAATAAATGTGAAATTACTTTTTTAACTGCATGAATTCATATAAAATTGAAAAAAATGATTTACTTATGACAATAAAAACAAAAAAACATCTGTCCAGCAGGACACAAAGTTAATTAAATTATAAATTATTGCTAAAAAAATTGTCGTAAACAATATTTTTTTTCATTTTTGTTTATCATATCTGGATGAAAAACCCATTATTATTTTTATATTAATATAAAATTAATTTTCCCTGTGTTAAATTAAAAAATAAAAACACAATTTTCACCCTAAAAAGTGAATAAACAAGAATCTCCAATAATAATATGATATAATGATGTGTGGGTGTCACTCTGTGTAACATATACATAAAGTTAAAAGTAAAAGCAATTCCCTATTTTTTTTTTTGAATTGTTAACCAAGTAATTAAGTTCAAACGTTATGTTACAACACACAAGTTATGAAAAAAAGTGAAATTATTTTTTATGATAATTGTGACTAAAAGTTTTGCATTTGTGTTTTGTTATACAATTATTTCATAATAAATGTTGCAGTGATACTAATGAAAATACAAATAAAATTGATAATTTTGCATTGCTCGTAAAATTATTATCATAACAATTTAAAATATATATATGGTGTATGTGCGATGTGAAGTTTGTTTGAAAAGAGTAATTTAATAAAAAAGAAGTGATAATAATAATAATAATAATCATAAGCATTCTAATTAAAGTTACAAAAATAAATTAAATATTAATATTTATTATGTAAAACTACTTCATTTAGGGTGAAAATTTCAGTATTCGGATTATTTTTGACTTATTTTGAAGTAATCAGTGGAGACGACTGTTATTTTGTAATAAAAACTGTTGCAATGGATTTTGTTAAGGATTGAATTCATTTGAAAAGACTGGCAGATAAAGGTTAGTCCTAAGATTAAAACTTTCAAGAGCAACAAAAAAGAGTTTTTGTTTCCTAATTTTTTTAACTGTATTTTTCATTGATCGTAAGTTTGTGGGACAGTAAGGTTGACAATTCGATTTTCGCATCGGCCATGAAACTTTACAATCTCAAATGTGCCTTTTTCCGGCTAGTTAATAGAATAAAAGCTGAAACCGTATGATTCTAATAGGAGTAGGACCCACTGATGGTGTAAATAAAGGTTTTAAATTCAAATCTCGTATTCAGTTCTTCAAAGAGCCGAAATGGAGACTGTTAAAATTAAGATCAGCTAATCCTCAAAATTTCAGATGTAATGTGAAGTTAAATATTAACTCTCCGAATAACAAATTTTCACCCAAAAATTTCAATTTTGAAAAAAAAATCTATTCTAATTCAATTTTAATACCTTTTAAACAAATTAACTTTAAAAATAATACGATAGTAAAAAATCTAATAAAATGCAATCAATTAAATTTATTTTACATGATTTTCTTTTTTTTTAATTATTTGAAAATAGCAATTAATTCTAAGAATTTTTCATAATAAAATATTTAATAACAAGAAAAAAAATGTATTTATATAATAATAAGAATAAGAAAAAACGAATTTAAATATAAAAAGAGTTAAAAAAGAATTCAAGAGTATTAATTTACTGCTAAGCATATAAAAATACTTCGTAACTCAAATAATTTTAATTTAAAATCTAATTATTGATTATTTTATGTACCTTGAGAACCTGCGAATCCGTATCAATTTTATATTTTTATTTTATACATTGAATAACGAAGGCGTGATTTTGACGAGTAATTTTTGTTTTTAATATGAAGAATAAAGGAAGAATTTAAGAATAAGAAAAAAAAGAGACATTAATATTTGTATAAAAGTTTTCGATTATTTTTCTATCAAAAAAAAAAAAATATTTAAATTAAAAAATTTGATTCTAAAATTAAAAATATCATGAAAGTTGATATTTGACCTAATTTTTTATTTATATGATTCTATGAATTTTAATATATTTTAACCATATTCACTTTATTCTGTAACAAACCCCCCTTATTTAATATGCAACAACATGCATTATAATGATAAAAATAAATTAAAACAGTATCCTCTCGCTATACTTCAATTTTATCGATAACTCAATTATTTTTTCGTTTTATGTTAAATTTTGTACACAAACTAAAACCATTTTGTTGATACCTGATTTATATCGCTCTCTATAATAAAATATATTTTTTTTTTATTTGTGTTATTGCATCGTGATCTCAATAAATTAAATGGAAGAGTGACAGTATGATGATGATAAATTTTTGGTTATTTTTTTTAGTTTGCATCTATTTCAACACAGTTGGAAAGATTTTTTTTTCTGTATGAGAACTTTTGGATAAACTGTTTTTATTTTATTTACTATTGCATGTTGGCATCACATTTACAGAATTGTAACTTAAAATAGACGTCACACATAAAAAATTGTTTTGGATTAATGGTTGAGGGTTAACATACACACACGATTTTGTATTATATCAGTTTTAATAAAAACGCAAGGTTAAAAACATATTATTTTTGTTCTCTTTATCATGTTGATGTTGATTTATTTTCAATTCATCTCATATCAATTTGTCCAGAGAGAGAGAGAGAGATAAAACTAAATGTGAAAAGTGGAGACGACTGGTCGATGGTGAATTTTAATTAAAAGTTATTTTTAACTCTCACTTGCCAGGACTCCGTTTTAGATGACATTCTTCTACATATGAAATTGGTAAATTTACCATAATGAGAATAAAATGAATTTAAAAATATGGAGACGACTGGTTATTATGAAATAATAATTTAAAATTTCAAATAAAAAGTTTATTTTTCATTTCAAACTTTTTTTTCTCTTTTGATTAACTAAACACCTCAAGTCAAAACTAACTAAACAAATCATATACGGTGTAGTAAATCTGCTTTGATAAGCAACAAAAAAAAAAATCAGATAAATTTAGTAAAACTTTTAAACAAACAATAATTGCTTTGGTTAGCTTCTGGCATCTTGCCAAAATAAAATTTTAAATGAAAAAAAGTAACCCGTTAGCATTGTCGTCTTTTTTTTATTTAATTCAAATAAAAAATACCAAAAAAAAATCCGGTGCATTCACTTTATTTTATGAAACAGTGACTTAGTTTATTATTTTTTCCCTCTCTCTCAGGATTTTGTCATATGATAACAATTATTATGCAGGTGTATGTTAATTTTATTTAAAAATTCTTAGTTTAAATTATTTTATGAAGCGTCATCATAATTTTATGTTATAATACAAATTTTGGCATTGAATAGACACGAATAAAGCATTTTTTATGATGTTTTTTTTCTCAGTTATTTTCATGCTCTATAATGAAAAAAATAACGATACTTACAAGTTCTGATACTAATGGTATTGATTTCCTCCTGGGTCGAATATCAGGCATACTGTCAATGTTACTGTAAAATGGATTATCACCAGGATGTCCATTTCCACCTCGTCCTCCAGTACCGTCACCTGTTCCACCATTCTAAATGGCATACATAGAGAAAAAATAAAATAAATGATAAAATAGGTCTCATATTTTCTATGTTAAAAATGAAAAATCTATTTTTTTTTTTTTGAATTAAATAGGTTAACATGTGTGCTAAAAATATCAGAGATATAAATTATAATTTTGTAAAATGCACTTTATGTGTTCATTTCTCATTTAATTTGCTGCATTCAATTAATAATTATTTCCGTTGAGATGTGCATCCATTTCTCCTGGAAAATGGCTTTTTTATTTTATAGGTTGCAACATCATAAAATCTTGAATTAAAATGAATTTTACTACTGGAATATTTATATAGTTTAGTCTGGTGATTATTTTTCCTTTGAAATATAAAATAAAATTAAGAGAAAGATAGGAAACGTAAATGCCTGCTGGCTATGTATGCAGTTGAAACAATGCTTGCATAAATAATAATAATAATAATGAAAAAGTGGAGCATACATTCTTTGATAAATATTTTTATTTGAAAGATAACTTGCATAAATGGAATAGACAATTTGATATTTAACCATTTCTTTAATACTTTAAAAATACTGAGATAAAAAAAAATAAAATGGAAAAAATTATATCATACAGACAAAAAAATCCTACACAATTTCATCCTTCAGAAATTCGATTTTTTTTCTTCATCATACAAAAATATACACTTAAATTACTCAAGCGTCACAATTTATCCAGGATTTTACTGTCTTTTTAACTTTAATTTTTCTATTTTACATACATATAATGTGAAAAGCAGTAACAGACTCTCTTATCACACTAAACAATAGAAATCACTTAAACCTGTTGTGCTAGTTCAAGTGACATGACACTTGACTTGTTTTTGTGAAACAGTGTAAAATTAGCGCTTAGTTGGTTTTTTGTATTTAAATATTGTATATTCAAAATAAAAAAAATAAAATTATATGGAGTTTTCTTTTTTTGATATATCAAATTTACCTTTGTTGTTTCTTTAACTGCTGCTGCTTCTTCTTCCTTAATTTTTTCTTGATTGACTTGTTCTTCAATTTTTCGTTCTTTGAGTGTTTTCAATAGTTTCCATCGACTACCCCCTGAAGTGCCATTACCAATTGATTCAACACTCGATTCATTACTCAATTTTTTGGCTAATGCCGTTTTAAAAGAATTTGTTTTGCCCTCTTCCTCCGCTAGGCCAATTTGATCCATCGAAAACGCTGCGCCACCAGGGGGCGCAGCTGACCCGTTTTTTGGATCGGTCTCTTCTTCTTTATTAACTTGTTCTTGCGGTGGCGATTTGACACTTGGTGGACTCTTGTAAGCATCTTGTGATACAATTACCGGTTCAGGTGGTGGTTCTTCTCGATGTGATTGTCTCCTACTACTTTGACTACGAAATGAACTACGTCGACTTGCTGCATCGAGTTTTGCATGATCATCATGCAGAAATTCATCGTCAGAGTGAATGGGGGAATCTGGACCAGATGTTGCACCAGAAGAGTGTGAATATGCATCGTCCATTCTTGCTTTATCATCAGGAACTAAATATCTATCATCAAATTCATGATCTTCTCGATATGGTTCTGCATTTTCCATTGTCTCAAAATATGATGGTTCAAGCCATTGTTGACCATTTTTATTATGATTATTTCCCTTTGCTTTCATTTCTCTTTCTAGTATATCTAATTCTCGCATACACTTTTCCCCATCATCTATTTCAACGTTTATATTGCTAATATTACTACTATTGTTATTTTGCCAAGCAGAATCGGTAACTAAACTAAACTTTTCATAAGCATCCATTGATTTATTATTCTTTCTATCTAGTTGAGTAAAATTTGGTTCATGTGCTGGTACAACACGAACCGTTTCTTTAAGTTCTTCTAATAATAGTGCCATATACTGTTTGACTTCATCGCCTGGTTCATATAAATTTGTTACTATATGTTCTTTTTCATCGATATGTGTGGGTTCATTTGGTTCAATATATTCTGCTTCTTCATGTGTTTTACGTTCCATTTCCTCTAAATATCGCATTTCATAACAAAAATACTCATCATCTGTATCAATACTGTCTTCGGTACTTTGTCGTCGTGACGATAACGAGGTACGAAATGAATTTTGACTACGACTATCTTCGTCATCAGCTCGTGGCACATCTAAACTAGCTTGACTGCGTTGTCCGAAACGAAATTGCTTTGGTGTACTACCATTATTTTGATTGTCAGGTTCAATTTGTCGTGGACTAACGACCGGTGGTGTAAATACTCCTTTAGATATTTTTTGTTGGTCTTGATTACCACTATCAGTCATATCTTCAATGCAAATCGAATGTGTTTTCTGAAGGACACTATGTGCTGATTGTAGTTTTGGTCGTGCTTTAGATCGGCCTTCACTATCACTTTCAGACGATTTTCCACCTTCACCTCCACTTAATACAAGACTAGCACGATTATTATTACTATTATTTGACGAATATTGATAATTTGCTTGTTGTAAATGCGCTTGATTGTCACCAGGACTTTCATCTGTAACACTATTCTTTTTGCGAAATTTCCCAACTTTACGGCTTGCGGCAAATTCCATACTTGTGCTTGGAAATTTATATTTTTTATTACTTTCATCACTACTGATCTGTTGATCAGGTGAAAGAATATTAGAAGCTGCTTGATTATTATCTTTAACTAAATTTGATGTATTTGGTTCGATTTTTTCTTGTTTATTTATTGAAAAATCAATATCGGGTGATGGTACAACTTTTTCAAATAAATTAAATTCTGTTTCCATTTCTTGAATTTGCAATGGTTTTTGTTGACTTTCAGCTATTTGTTCAGCATGTTTTTCCGGCGGTGATGTTATCTCTTCCTTATGTGCTTTCCTTACCTCACCGAATGTCGCAAAAAGGTTATCGATATCCTCTTCTTCGTTCATTTCATCTTTAAATTGTTCTTCTTCTTCATAATACTCATCATCATATTTTTCCTGCATTTTACTTTCAATTTCTTCAACTTTTGGTTTCTGTTGTAAAGAAGTTCTTGGCGATGGTATGGGTTTTGTTACCGGTGCCGATGGCACTGGTCTTACTTGTTCAAATAATGCAGCTGGTCGCATTTGTTCAAAACCACTATCATCAAATTGTTCAGCCTCACTAACACTGTAATCTTCGTCCGAAAAAAGACTGGCACTATGACCGGCTTCAGTATCAGACATGCTACTTGTATGTCGTGACGAAGTAGGCGGACGCTCCATTGAAACTTCATCATAATCTGGTGGTTTATGCGTAAAACTATGTCTACGATAGTTTTTAGCTTTTTGCATGAAATTTGACATTTGTTTTGCAAATTGTTTTCGTTTTTTCTTTATATAAGCTGAAGATTTTCTACCAGGATAATGTCCTCCTCCTTCATGCGGGTGAAATTCTGGCTCTCTATTACGTGCATTATGCATATATTGTTGTACTTGTCCATGTCTCGGAGATGACTGGGCACTATTTGTATCGACATTATCTGGTAATGAATGAGACCTTTTGTGTTTTGTAAGTTTTCCTAATTTGATTTCAGGCATATGATGCATAAAATTAGATATTTTATTTATGTATTTTGAGCCTTTATGATGTTTGTGATGAGTATTTAATTCATGTTGATGATATTGCTGATGTTGTGGTTGTTGATGATGTTGTTGCTGGTACTGATGATGATCATCACGATAATTTGCATTTTGTGCGTCATAGTAATGATATTCTTGCATATTATGTTCACGTAAAGCAGATAAATACTGTTCCTGTTGATTTTTATCCATATTATTATATTCCCGAGAGACATTTGATGAATGTGATGGAGAATCACGATTTGAACGATGTTCTGGTACATAGGTACGTGCATAATAATTTACATTTGGATTATAATCGGCTTTACTCGAAGATGGGTAATAAACTAAATGATCGGTTAAATTTCGTTGTTGCTGTTGCTGCTGTTGCTTATGTCTTTCAGGATCTTTTATTGGTTTTGCATAAATGGCATTTAAATTATTTTCATTATTCAATTCATCTTTTGAGGTTTTATTTCTTAAATCTTGCTGGGATGCTCGGGCTGATGACGGAGGTAAAGGGGATAAGCTCCGAAAAAACTGATTTTGTTCAGCTGCACTTTCATTTCTTACAAGATCTGGATAATTGGGCAATTGTAATGTTTGTCCAGATGCAACGGATGCAGCAATTTGTCTTTCAGCAAGAGAATTATATAATTTTTGTGCATAACTTGTCGTACTACTACCTCCTGCATTATTCATCTCGTTATTTGTTATTAAATTATTCTGATTGTACATATTCCATGCACTCGGTGGATTTGTACCTAAATTCCCTTCCTTTATATCAAATATTGATTTATTTTCAAATACAGAACAAATAGGCACATTTTTTGATAGTTCTCGTATGTAATTTAAATTTTCTTCGTTATATATTAAATTATTTGCATTGAGTTCATTTTGCCCACTGGCTGCTTGTTCTTGCATTTTAAGCATTGTTGTCAAATATTTTATTTCATTTTGATAGTCAGTACTAGAAGCTCCTTCTGTTTGATTGTACAGTAAACTTTTTGTTTGTGTTGGTAAATGCATTGGAGCATGTGATTGATATAAAATTCCTGTTTTATGAATTGGTGAGTTGGGGGATTTTTCAAAACTAGAAAATCCACTCATTGAAGACAAACCTGAATCACTTTTTGTCTTCTTGGGAGAATAATCAACACCCAATTGTCTCACTGTCCCCGGCTCTTGGTCTTTCTGAATCTTTGTTCGCCGATTCATCATCAAAATATCTGAAGCAAATGGATTTCCGGAACTTATACGATCTACAAGACTTTCATCGGTATCTAGATAATTTCTACCATACATATCTTGAATGCTTGTTTCACCATTTGGTGCCGGAGGTGGTGGACTATCTGAATGTTGACTCAATTGTTCATCATCTAGCAATTTGTTTTGCATTTCTGGATTTTGCATTCGCATCAAAAATAACATACTATTATGCCGTTCAAGACTTTTTTTGAGTGAATTGAAATACTTGTCTTGACTATAAATGTTATGCATGGATGATGTTGTTGTCACCCCTGATTCTGTTATGCCTCCAAAAGCACCAGGACTTAACAAGTGTTTAACCGATGAATTGGAACCAAGACTTAAATAATTTAAATCTGCGTTACTGGTTTTAAATGGGTCAGTTTCACGAAACAAATCAGCAGATGACCTTGAACGTGGGTCAGAACTGCCCAAAATATCTGAACCAGGTGTTTTTACTGAACCCAAATCACTTGACGTTGATGTGGCAAAATCAGTCTTAACAAATGCATCTAAAAACGTTTTATCATTTATCAACAATTTTTTCAATATTTGTATATTTTTATCTATTTTTTGAACAAAAACATGTTTTGCATTTTTATCGACACTCGTAACGGGATTTAACAATAAAGCAACAAAATTTTTATCTCTTTTCTTAATTCTTTTAAAGAAATCGATTTCACGTTTCAACAGTTTCTTTAATTCATCTAATTCTTCCTGATCTTTGCCTTTTAAATCTTCTGCATTGCCAATTTCAGTCATAAGTTGTTCGATTATTTGTTTGTTATGACGTCGTTCTTCTTTATTTTTAATAAAAGATGAATCAACTGTAATTTCTTTTTCATCACTCTCTGAATCTTCCATTTGTTTATGTAATAATTTCAATTCAGCTGGTGTTAATCCGGCATTTTTTGCATTTTCTGCATCGATTTTGTGATGACGTTTCTTTTTGTGACGTCTTTCACTACCACGAGATTTCTTACGAGTCTTTGGATCTTCGGATTTTGACGGTTCTGATCCAAGACTCGGACCTTCGACATCTTGCTCTTCATTGTCTTCGTATATCATGCCCAATGAAGAGCCCGGACGTGAAATTGATTGTCTTGCTGATGATAATTGTTGTTCAATTTGTTCAAATGTAAGTTCGCTATTATCTGGATGACTTAGGAAGAGATTAATAGTCTGATCCGTCAGACTGGTACCTGTCCCAGTCGTCCCGGTTTTGCTATAAATATCTCTGTTGATCTCGCCGCACCGAAAAAAATCCTGCTCAACATTTCTTAAACGGGAATTTTCATTTTGAAATAGACTCAAATCAGGACCCAATTGATAAAATTTATCATCTGCTTGACGATCATACTGCATATTTTCTTGTAAATTCATTAAATCAATACCCTGTTCAAAGCCTTCTTTTATATAAGCCTCGGCCAATAAATTTTGAATTAATTGATCTCTTGGATTGACCATTGATGCAGCACCAGCGATATTCCGTGTACTACCATATGCTGCAAGAGTATTTCTCTCATTCACAGTTTCTGCCAATTCATCGTAAATTGGATTCATTGTTGTATCTTCATTAGTGTTCAAAAAATTTTGTGCGACAGCTGTTTGATACATAGATGATGATAGTGGTAACGGTGGCAGTATTTGAGTATAATTTGTTTGTACGTTATTATTGTGTATGGCATCTGCCTTTAATTCTTCTAACATTTCATTAAATTCACTTTGAGTTGCTTCCTGTTCCGCTTGTTTATTTAGCTTTTGTTGCTGTTGTTGTTGCTGTTGATGTGCTAATTTAAGACTTGCAATCTCTTGGGGATGCATCAACTGTGGACCCATTTGCATAACTGACATATCATGTAAAAATGGCTTTTGATCTTTCAAATCCGCAATTGTTGCAGCAGCACTTTGACTCGTTTGTGCATATAAATTCATTAAATTAGCTAATACCGATTGCTGTTCAACAGTTAAATTTTCAAGTTTTTCCAAATGTGTCCACATCTTACCATATTCACCTGATAACAAATCAAGGGCACGCCATGCATATTTCAACTCAGTTTCAAGTAAATTAATTTTAGTCGATATTTTATCCATATAATCAGAAATAATGTAGTCAGAGTGTTGTTGTGCACTATACATCATAGCTAAATGCTGATCACTTGAGTATTTTTTCATGTCAGCTTGGGATCCAACAAATGATTGTTGTGACCCACCAAATTGGGATCGCATGTAATTCATGTGTTGCAACGATTGGGAAGACATTGCATGTGTCAAGTTATTCGATTGAAATGGCATTGGATGGCTTGGACGTAACGTATTTTGTGCTTCCGATTGACTTGTGAGACGAGTTGGCGTTATATTACGAACACGTGTTGGAGATGAACCGGGCATCGGTGACGATGATGCTGATGTCGAGGCAAGAATTAATTGACGATGTCGTGGAGAGGCCATACGAGTTTGTTGTTGATTCAAATTATTTTGTTGTTGTTGTTGTTGACTAGCAGCAATTTGTTGTTGATGTTGTATTACACTCTCATTAACACCACTACTACCAGTTGATGTTGTACTAGCAGTCATTCGAGCAAATGATGCTCTCAATTGTTCATCCATCATTTCACTCTCCATACTGTTACTCATTAATTGAGTTGCCAATTTTCCATTATTTGAATCGTTATTCTGATTTGTCATTTTGCTATTTTTTATTCTTTTTTTTTACACTAATAATATTAAACATACATTGAAGGAAACATTTATACGTATATAAGGATATGACAGAATTTTTTTTTATTTTATTGTAAATTCACTACTTAGTTCATAATCAGTTGAAAAATTCTTTTATCCATTGAATGCAAAACTATTTTTAATGTTAATGTTTATTATTATCTTTTTTTTATTATTATTTTATTTTTATGATAGAAATAACTCGCACGCTATTTTTTCTTCTTTGAGTTGTTTTTCATTCAATATTGTACGGAAATATCACACAATAATAGTAATTACGAAATGTAGAGAGTATTTGAATAGATTTGTAATTATTACTGTAATTTTCTAAAACACTGAATAATTTATTATTACTTGTTTTTTGTTGTTAGTTTTACTCTGAGTGACTTTTTCTTACTGATAGTTTTATTTTTCTATTTTTTTTTACTTATATTGAGGTCCTGAAATGATTATTATTTTTTTTTTGAATTCAATTATTGTCTTGACAAGTGATATTCAAACTTAAATGAAAATCAGATAAAACAAAAATTTTTAATAAAGAAAATGTGTAATAAAATATATTATTTTAATCAAAGCAAGGCACTGTTCATGGTAACGCAATAACTAATGAAATCATTAATATTTTGTAAGAAACTTTTCTTTAACTGGTTTGACGGGAATTTTCATTTACTACAATCAGACTATCAGAATGTAAATTGAAATAATTTTTCTAGCCCGATTTGGGTATGACTGCTCTCGGATGACAGTATAAAAGCTAAGGTCCACCATCAGGTTAAACTAAAGGTTTTGTGATTAATATGGAAACATCGGTGGAAATAGTATGAACGCACAAGGACCACGTATATGACGGAGAAATAATAGCGCCATAATAACTTTACGGCACAAAAATGAACTAACACAAACTTTTGCAGTATTTTAATGACTAGTTTCGAAAATGACTACGTAAAGCGCTAACTGATTTTTTGACATTTTGTACTGATTTTTTCACGTGTATGGGATGTTATAAACGTGCAAAGACTCTTTGGAACCACGGTGGAGCCATGTACAGTACACTGTAAGATGAAAATACCCCGCAACTAACCTCGCATTGACTAAACGAGTCCATAATATTCGACAAGTTTATCCAAATTAACAGGAAATGCGTTAAAAATTAAATAGAAAAAAATTCTGGTCAGCAAGCAAGAGCGATAAAGAATCGCCACTTAGCATAAATGGATTAAAGCCGTGCTCCAACTTTTCAGAAACAATATAGGCTCTCGTTGTGGTGTGAGAAAAGCTAAAGTGAGATTAATCGAACTCATCGATCTAATGCCATGTCTTAATTAACGAGATATCTGACCTCGGATATCGATATCCGACATAGTTATCTGTGCCTGTCTTAACTACAAAAAATTAACAGCTGATCAGATATGTCCATTTAATTTTTTTTGCATTGTAAATAGAATTGATTCAAAAAAGTAAATTGGTATGAAGAAAATTTTTCCTGTTTGATTTAGGTATGGGGTGTCCTGGGCAAAGTTGCTCAGAATGATGAGGCAAAAATTTTGGCATGAAAAAAATTTTCCATTTCCTTGGAAAATTTTTGGAAAATCGAGTTTTTCATGCTCACCCTATTTTTTTGTATGGACACCCTGTATTTTTTGATCCATAAACACTCCCACACTGAATACGAACATAAGTCTAGAACATACTTTGGGTCTCAGATGAACTGTTCGAGCGCTACGCGGTCTTAAAGTAAAAAGTGGAATAAAAATTCACGCATGAATCAGGTGTTCACGCGGATATCTAGTCAGATATCTGAGTTGAAAGTGAGATAGCGTTCCATGCATTTTGTATGGGATATTTGAGTAGTTATTTGTCAGATAACGACATATCCGACTTTTTGTCGGATAACGTGTTAATTAAGACATGGCATAAGGCACCAAGAGTAAGAAGCTGAAAAGAGAAAGCGCACAGAAGGAATCTCTGAAATTCAATATTTGACCAGACCAAAACTGGGATTCGGTCGTAGGTCCGGTTAAGTAAGTAAAGTTAACTGCATCCAAATTAAAGAAATCTTGAAATCTTTTCTGCTAACTTTACTGGTAATTAAAGGTAGCTAGAGGATCATTTGCTGATTTTTTCATTCGGAAGACAAACCCACAGATTTTAAATGCATTTAATGTAATCTAAACTCAAATAACTTTAAAATGATCCTGCATAGAAATTCAATACAGCAAAAAAAAAAAAACAAAAAATTTAATATCAATTAAGAAACAATGAAATATCAATTGAATAACAGTAGCCAAGAAAATTTCATCAGTTTCCAACAAAACAATCATATATTCAAACATAAAATAATAATAATAATCATTTAAGGATCTCCACTGTTATTATTATTATTTTTTTTGTAATTTTTCACATTTTCATTACAATTTCATGTAAATTTCGTTTTCTTTATTTAATTTTTTTTGTTTTTTTTTTAATATAATTTGTATACTGTATGTATGTGTACCTATTTTTATATGATATGTATTGAGAAATTCGTTTGAATAATTTATGCTTATATCCACTTGTATGATTTTTTATTCTTGAGTTATTTATTTATTTATTTTTCTTTATATGATTTTTGTTTGTATAAATTTTATAACTTATTTATCCCCGTTTATATTTGTATATAAATGTATAATAATATTATACACATGAGTGAAAGAAAAAAAAATTGTATTATTTTTTTTTTTTTGATATAAAGATAAGAGATTTTGATACGTGTGTGCAATAATTTTTTTATGTAGCATATGAAAAAAGTAAAAAAATTGTATGGATTTTTATTTATTTTCGTATTTATTTTTATTTTTGTGTGTAAAATATACTTTATTATATTTTTTTTGTTTTATCCTGTAACAAATATGTAATCTATATAATAATATTTTTTTTTTGTATTTTCACTTCATTTCATTTCACATTTGATACACATCACATGCTCGGATCATGCGTGAATTCAACATTATATTCGTGTATGTGAATGTAATAATGTTGTAAATATTTTAACTTGATGTTAAATGTTTAATATTTGACTTGAAAACTATTTATTATTATTTTTTTTTTTGCATTAACAATATTGGTGAAAACATTCAAAATGGACACTTTTTGGGTAAATTTTGGTTGAATTTATTAAAAAATTTGTTTGAAACTAACATTATGTCACTTAATCTGGTGTTTTTTTCATTTATTTATTTATATTTACACACAAATACACATTGTTATACATTGTACGTTTGTATTCCATAACACAATTATTTATTTTTTTTCCTTTTTATTAATTTTCTGACTTTTATATATATATTCTATGTGTGTGTGTATGAAGGTGTGTGTGTTTATATATCGTAACGTTGACATATATTTAAGGATAATTTTTGGTAGTTAAATGTTATTTTTATCGTTTTCATTCGTATTTTTTCCAAAGATTTTATTATTAAATTGGGTTTTTTGCACAGATTTTATCCAAAAATTTTGTGAAAAGTCAAAAATTTTAAACAATTACAGTAATTTTTCACTATAACACACACTTTTCATCGTATAGGCTACGCACACACACACACACTGTGTATGGAAAATTGTCACAATGAAAGAAAAAAATTCTTTTACTGTTTCTCCTCATATAATATAATAATGGCGTTGCTCTAAATTTTTAAACACTTTCCTTACAATTATATGAGTTTTTATTTAAAATTAATACACCGACACACCGATTAGCTACTAATTAACATTTGAATATAGTTAAATTAGGCTGAAAAGCGATCAAGTTAATTCAACAATTAGACTAACTAATTTTTTTTCTTGATATTTTTTTTTGCTTTTTCAAGTCCTTAAAGTGCGAGATAGAACCGCGATGTGACAGCGACAAATGGAAAATGGGAAACTTTTCATCTACAAATTTTATACATGTTAAAATTATGTGAGAGAGTCACTCATTTTCACACAAATACACTCAAACATTGCACACATACATTGACACAAAAAATGAAAACATTTCGAAAATCTTTGAAATGAAACAATTTTGAGATGTGAAAATCACTTGAAATTGATGTACTATCAAATTAATGGTCAGTTTAATTCAAAATTAATGAAATTAAGTTGTAAAATTGGTTAAATTTAAATTTCAAGCTAATACACACCCATATATAAACAAGAGGGATGTGAAGTACTAGATTTCACTCAAATCACACATCTGTGTGTATGGAAAGAGTGCATGCGCCAACTAAACGAATATATATCGATCACAAATACAGACTGTAGTATTTACATCTAAAGCTATTACAACACAAATTATTCACACAAAAAAAAAGAACCCCCCTAAAAATATACACATTCATATACGGGAATAGTGTGTAAATAATTTCTCTAGTCTACAAAAATAAGTGAATGGACTCCACATGGCATGTTATATCAACTGACATTCATACAAATACACACACAACAATTTGTTCATTTTCCCAATTGTTCACAAATATAATTGTATGGTTCATTCACTATTATTATTATTATTTTTTGACATTATTTTATTTATATATTCTTATTATTCTGATTTTATTTTGTTGATGTAGAGTAGTTTTGTCTCTCGTGCAGTCTGTTTTGTTGGCATAGCTATAGATATGATTTTATAATACAATGGTAATGAAAATAGTAATCTTTGTGTAAATTGTGCAACTTTATGATAATAAAAATAAATATAAAATTGATAAGTTGATTGATAAAATCCAGATGGACTTTATTAGTTTTATTATGATTTTTTTTTTTATTTTCATTTCATATTAAATGAAATGTTAATAATAATGGTAATAAAAGTGTTTTTTTTTTAATGTTGAAATTATCTGATGCAATTTTTGGTTTTGTTTGATGATATAACAACAACCAAAAATTGTTTTTGATAATTAAATAAAATGGGTTTGTTTACACATGGAATAATATTTGCAATGTTTTTTTTGTGTTAAGTGAAAATTGCGAAAATGATGAAAATTCGAACATGACGTAAAAGCACGGCGTTTAAATGGCATTCGGTTCATTGACAATTTTTACAGTTTAATTTGTGGATCAGCAATAAAATATGCGTAATATGTGAGAAAGGTAACGGTTTTTTTTATAACTATTGAGTCAAATTCTAATTAGATTTAAGTCTCTTTAGCAGAAGCGAACTGAGTAACAAAATTAATCTCCATCTGCTCTACTTTCTATGAGTGAATGTTGAGGACTGACTTTAAAATTTAAGCCCAGCCTCAAATCAATGAATCAATCTAAAGTTATAAACTGTTCTAAGTGTTCAAATCACCTTAATCCGTCAGGCGAAAATAACGTAAAAGCCACAGCTTCGTATGAAATTTAAAAAAATGGAAAATTCATTGAATAAAATTAAGTTTTAATTTTAATAATTATAAAACAAAAAATGGCTCAATGCTTAAAAAATTTTAAGTGACTTTTTATCAAACCGCCATTTTAAAAAAAACCGCCATTTAAACAAAAAACGCCAATACTGAAAATAACCGCCATTTTGAAAATAAACCATTTTGAAAAATTCCGCGAAATCAAAAATATTTGAAAAATCGGACATTTTGGGCTTTTGACCGTTTTTAGGCTCTGGAGCCTTTTTCCTGAGCTCAATTCCTGAGCCCTATCCTTGAGCCTAGTTTCAGAGCTAATTAGTTAAAGTTCATTTTAGTAAACTCTCCATCCAACAAAACAAATTATCAATTTATTTAAATTTTTAACCGTTTTTAATGGTTTTTTAGGCTTTGGAGGCTCTGGAGGCCAACCTCAATACTAATTAGTTTTGACAAATCTTTATGCCCTCCTCTATCTAATAAAAAACCCGACCTCGCTCGGATGGACCATTCCGGAGTTATGGATGGATCTGACAAACGGACGAACGGACTTACAGAGTGAGGGCGGACAAACCGTCTGTAATAGTGCATTTTTTCTTACGAAATGCACTAAAAATTATGGTCTTAAGTCGTAGCACAAATATTTTTCCTTACTTCTGAATTTTCGGGTTAAATTATGAATTATTTAATTAACTGCACTTCAATGAGCATGAGTTTAAAACAACGGTTAAGACGAATTAATGAGTGAAATTTACTTATTTAAAGTTGAACCTCACGATTTCGTAGCTACAAGATAACAAAATTGACAGTGGCAGTTTGGCCATACGGGCCAGGAATAATAAATAATATTAACACTATTCTACAATTTGGCAAAAATCGAGCCGCAGAGCGGCCACTATGATTTTCAATAACTATGGACAAAATGTGATCGAACGAGTCCTGATAGAGATCTACAGCACGTCAGGGACGGTAGTTATCAAGCTTTGGATTTCTAAGAAATTGAAGCTATTTTAGTGCACTTAAAGAATTTTATAAAAGAATTTTTCTTGTTTTTTTAGGTTTTCATGATTCAATTGTAAATAATAAACGATTATAAGAAGATTTTGTTCCTAGAACTTTTTTCACTTTCGAACAAAAAAGTGAAAAATAAGGCATTACTGAATAGTTAGAAAATCTATTTAAAAGGCTTTATTTTTCACTTTTTAGTGCAAAAATGAAAAAAGTTCCAATTAAAAAATCTTCTTATAATTGTTTGTTATTAACGATAAAATCATAAAAACCTAAAAAAATAAGAAATAAAATTTTATAAAAATCTCCAAGTGCACTAAAATAGCTTCAATTTCTTCGAAATCCGAATCTCGATAATTACCGTCGCTGACGTGCTGCAGATCTTTATCAGAGCTGGTTCGATCACATTTTGTCCACAGTTTTTGAAAATCATAGTGGCCTGTCTGCGGCTTGTTTTTCGCCAATTTGTAGAATAGTGTAATAAATAAATGCCAGAAAGGCCGCAGTCGATCGTCTTGTAACCGTCAAGTTTCGCGTCATTTTAAAGAAAATTATACAGAATGCCAGAGCCCTTAATAATTTTCAATCCACCCCTGAAAATGAACGTTTTGGGGGTTCAGAGCTAAATCCAAAATTATAATTTTTCTAGTCCTCGGGTAAGACTTAAAAGACGTTAAAAACCATCTAAGTTATTTATTTATTTATTCAGTGCCAAATACTGGCAGAAGTTTCAGGAGTTTTTCAATTTATCCGAATATAACATATGAATGTCCGACACAAGCAAAACAAATAACAGATTACAGTTAAGTCCTTCTCTTTTAACGCAAAAAATCTTATCTTTTTAAACAATTATACACTTGAGAGCAATAAGCATCTTTTATATAGATTTTATTCCATACAGGTGATTTTGCACATTTTTTACTAAACACTTTCATTTAATAAAAGAGATTTCTTTTTAATAAAAACAAGCGTTTTTTTACATCGTATCACAAAACAAATATTCTTTTCTCACATGTAATATCCAAGTAACAAGATTTTTTTTTTATTTTTAATTAAACTGAATACTTAATGAAGACTTACACTTGAAATGCCATGATGCTTTAATAGAATACTTAGCCGACGAGTACGTTCTTTAGATGAAATTGGAGGTCCTTGATATGAGAGTTTGCGGTCGCTACTGCTACTACATCCTTGTTTTTTATCCATATTTTTAGTTTTAATTTTATATTCAATTTATTTATTTATTTTTATTTGAAATAAAAGCACAACATTATCAGACAATTATCTTTCTACAAATGACACCTAGTCGGATTTTTATGTTCAAGTGAAGTGTTAATAAAGTGAAAATACACTTAAATTGATCACAATGTGTTTTAGTCATAAAATTATTTTTTTTTGTATTAAATTATATATATATATATATAGCTTATGTCGTGTGTCATTACTTATTGGGTTAAGAGAGAGGTTTGATATGTGTATGTGTGTGTGTGTGTTTGTGCGTATGTGTAACAGAATTATTCTATTTTAACTCCACGGGTATTAAAAGCCTAATGTTCTCAAAAACAATTTTAGTCAGTGATGAAATAATGCAAAGAGACAGCAAATGTATTCAGCAAAGTACTTTCAATGTGTTATTTATAAATAAAATTTGTAAAATTTCATCTTAAATGGCATCAATAAGTGCATTTTCGTAGAAAATTTAAATGATTTCATTGAAAGCTACTTTAATTTCGAAATCCAAAAAATCTTGCTCACGACATACACAAAACACTGATAAAATCCTCAACACAATGCAAGACACTCTCAATTGTGAATTGAAGCGATTTCATTTTAATTTTTTATTTTATTTCCGCTTTAATGAGTATTTTAAGCGCAAATTGACAGTGTCACAAGTAACTAATAAACAATTTTATTTTTTGAATACACATACACGAGCACACTTTCATACGTTATTACAATGAAGCGTTGATAATTATTGAAATTTCGACCTAAATAACACAACTTGTTATCAGTAAACTTTAATTTAAAATTCATTTTATACCAGCATAAGTTTCAAGTTTTAATTTTATTTTCATTACGTAAAATTCCTTCAATTTCACAATAAATTTTCCATATTGAAAACGTGTAGAGGTCATTAAAGTTTTTCTCATTTTAATGAAAAATTCTTTATAATTTCTTTCTTTAGCACACATGAAATTTAAATTAAATTAAATAAAATAAAAGACAACAATTTGTACTTACATTAAGTTGCATGATTATTTTGTTGTATGCCCAGTGCCATCGCTCCTTCGCCGTTGGCTTTGGTTTCGGTTTTTCCTTTAACACAGTCGGAATTGGATCTATGGAGTCTTTTCGTGGTGGTGGCTCCTCGTGTATCATCTCAATTCCACTTTCATGTATGTCTTTATGCTGATTATGATCATCTTGATGATACATATCTTGAAAATGTTCAGGTTCCTCGCCTGGCAACAGTGATTCCTGTTGTTGAAGATGATGTTTATTTGTAGTGGATGTGGGTGGTTCACTGTGATGGTGATTATCCAATTCATGATCTTCAATGTATTCGGGAGCTTCACTTAAGATTGTTTCTTGTTTTTGTAACATACGTGAATTTTTATTATTTGTCTTTGTGTCATACTCAAGGTCATCGAATGAGTCTTGTTGTGGGAGGGATCTCTGATTATTTAGTGAATTTATATTATTACTTAATGTATGATTATTGTTATTTGTGTATGCTTGGCTGGTTGTCACAGATGTATTGTCTAGTGTTGTCATAGGTTGTTTGCTACTTGTTGTGTGTGGAGGCATAAAGTCCTCCTCATAATCTTCTTTATACTCTTCTAATTGTTCTTCGAGCTTTTCTTGCTCGTGATATTGGTCCTCGTCTTCCTCATTGAATACCATATAGTCGTTGTATGTGTTATAGAATGCATCTTCCGGTGGTTTCATCATATTTTGAGCATTGGGTACCTTTAATAATGAGAGGAAAGGAAAATATTAGTTTCATTCGAGTTAAATTTACATTAACATTTACCTGATTATCATCATAGTATCCATTCATGTACTCATCACCCAATTGATTACCATCCATCATATCATTTTGATGCTGGTGATTGTGAAATTCGTCTTCAAAATCTTCTCGATACGGTTCCAAGATTTCTGGATGTGCCGAATCCAACATATTATTGTGCATACTATCATACATCATTCCATTTGCCATTGTGTCAGTATTATGGTAAAGTGTATTACTATAATCCGTGGAATTCATCATAGGATCAAGAGTCGTGGTAGCTGAACTTGTGTTAATTGTGTTCATTGTATCAGTGTATGAATAAGGATTTGTTGTAGTTGTTATTGATGTTGTTGTTGTTGTAATTGGTGATGCATATAATGTAGATGAAGCTGTTGTTGTGGTTGTAGTTGAATTAAATTGATTAGAAATACCAAAAGCAGATCCGAAGCCTGATGGTGTTGTGGCAGCAGCAGCAGCAGGAGTTGCACCACTATTTGATATTCCCGTGGTTTTTGTCAGCTCAGCTGATTTACTTATCAAACTAGTTACACCTACACCTATCATATTACCTAAACCACCGAATAAACTTTTACTTTGTCCTAAAATACTAGCAGTCTTATTTGGTTCCTGTTGTTTTGCTTGCTCCAACGTTGGACGCACTGGTTGTTGTTGTTGTTGTTGATAGCTTGTGACACCTGGCGTTGTTGTCGTATAACTAGCACTATTAAGTGATGTTGTTGGAATTGTTGAAGTTGATGTTAAAATTGATGAATAATTATTATTAATATTATTATTATTCGCATATAAATTACTACTATTTGCTTGTTGTTTTCCTTTTTCAATTATATCACCTGATGCTAGATAATTTTCCTCATTTTCCGTATATTCATAATCGTACTGACAATTATCATAATAATCACTCGTATATGCACTATCGGTCATATGGTTTGTTGTCAGTCCAGTTGTTGTTGTTGCTGTGGTACTGGCAGGTAAATTTTGATTATTATACAAGTCATCTCCATATGAATAATCATTAAGATGGGATGTTGTTGTATCTATTAATGTCCCATCATAATCATGTGTGCCATATGAATGTGTTCCAACAGTTGTTGTGGCTGTAATCGAAGTCGTAGTTGTAATTATTGAATTCATGTAACCATTATCTGATGTCTGATAATCATACAAATTACTATTTTGTGTATCATATATCGATGAATTGTCTGGGATAGGTGGGAGCGTTTTTGATGGTACTACAATTGAAGCTGATGTTGTTGTTGTTCCTGTAATATAATCATCTGATATGCCTAATCTATTGTGCGTGGTCGTCGTAATTGTAGATGAAAATTGATTTTTATTATAAAATGAATCACCAAAGCCATCCAAATCACTTGATGTTGTTGTTACTGGTACTGTAACACCAATTATATCATTATGATTATTCATACCACTGCTATAATCATATCCCAGATCTGTTTCAGCCCCATACATATCACTTCCATTATCATATGTATTATGACCATACATACTCAAATCATTTGATGTCGAATATGGAACACTTTCACTCTCGTAACTATTAAAACGACTAAACATTGAATCATCATTTTCATTGGTACTTCGTGTCTCCATTATCATACTATTTATATTATTCACATTTGATGTTGTTGTTGTTGTGGTAGCATTAGATGACAACAAATTACTATCCATTCCATAAATTGAATTTGTAATTGTTGGAATCGGTGGTAACTTACTATTTTGATTATTATATGCTGTTGTTGTGGGTACTGAAGTTAAATTTCCAGTATTACTTGAGAAAATGCTATTACTTGTGAGACCGTAACTCGTATTAAATGATAATGATGATGTTATACCAATTGTTGTTGTTGTTGTAACTGGCGTAATTATTGATGTTGAATGTAGTGTTGGATGTGGTAAATTTTTTTCGACAGTCGATTTAAGTGCTGATGCTGCTAGTGAAAATTTTCCCAAAAAATTGTCAATTTTACTGTGATCATCATGTGTTGTTGGTTGTTGGTGTACTGAAGCTTGAGTTGTCGTGATATTTGATCCATATGTACTTGTATTGTTATAATTGTCATTCATGAGATATGTTGATGTTGTGATCAAATTATTATCATAGCTATAATCAGTTTTTTGATAAAGTGATGTTGCGGTTGGGGTTGTTAGGGCATTATAAACGTTAAAGTTGCTCGAAATATTATTATACAGGTTTGTACTGTAAAAGAAAAGGATTAAAAACTGTAATTTTCATAAAAATTTAATCGAGATTTACCTATCTGTAACACCAGGAGTTAATGATGATGCAATTGGTAAAGTGCCTTGTGGTAATACAGGTAAAGCGGCTGATCTACTTTTTCTACTTGTTGAATTGCCATAAGAATCGTAAAAGTTATCATTTATTGCTTCTGTCCCCTGTAAATCCAAATAAAGAAAAGAAAATTAGAAATTAAAATTTCCTCGCAATTTAATGAAATCTTACCTCATAAGCATAATTATAATCTTCATTATAGTTATAAGTGGAACTTGTAAAATCTGTTCTATGATAAGGAGAATTATTAAGAGTTGTCTGAAATAAAAATGATAAAAATATTAATTAATTTTTGTATAATATTCACATATTTTGTTGCACTGTAAAAAAAATAAAGTGTCGCAGTTCGGTGTCGTATTGTGACATCTTTTAACGAAACCTCACCAAATTGACTTCCAAAATTGAAATTTAGAAAACGACGGAAACCCGCTGAAATTTTAAAGCGAGTGGTTTTTCGAAAACCCCGCGATTTTTCCTCGATCCTCCACAATTTTGGAGTTTTTCGTGATTTTCCCTAATTAAGGAATTTTTAAGTGAAATTACTTTTTTAAAACACAAACCATCAAAGTATGATCACACTTAGTGTCGGGCAGAGGTGTCGCTATACGACCGAAAGCTACGACACTAAAATATATTTAAGTGTATGAATCTTACATCTGTATCTGAATAAATGTCTGCTTTAATTATATTTGGTACTGGCATTTTTCTTTTGCTACGATTAACAACACTACTACTATTAACATTATTAACTGGAATTTGTGGTAACATTTTTGGTGATTTTGTGACTGCTGCTGTTGGTTGTGGTAGGACCCTACTCGGTAATCCACTGGCCGTGTATCCGGTTGTTGTTTGACGCTTTTGTGGTGTTACCGGAAGACTAGCACCGCGATTATTTGAATTGTAATACAAGCCCTCTGAGACACTCGTACTACCTCGAACTGTGGGTGGCTCGGGTAAGCGTACTCCATATGATGTGTGACGACCTCCTCCACTATCCCATTGGCGATCTTCCGAAATGTAATCATTAGTTGTATCAAATTGATCAAAGCTATCATCATTTTGATAATGATTATTATAAACATCGGAATATGGTGCGGTTGAATCAATTCCATTATACATATCATCGCCATATAATGTATCTTGACGTTCTAAGCTCCGTTTTGATTGCAATCTACGATTACTCCATGATGTGCCACTTCTATAATAATAAATGATAATAATAAAATTTGATGATTAAAATATTTTTCGCAAAATTATTTGTGTTAATTTTATTTACTTCATTGGTCTGCTATTGTAGTACAAATCATCATCTTGCTCATAATCGGCTAATGTATCATCTGGATAACAACTATTCATATCAGGAACTAATTGATTGTTATAGCAACTATCATTATTATATCCGCTACCGTCATTATAATAGCCACTATAGTCATAAGAATTATCTTGTCTTGTTGTTATATTTTGATTATTGTATTGATTATTATATTGTTGATATTGTGTTGCTCCTCCAACTCCTACATTTTGTTGCATATAATTATTAGATGTATATTGATTGTACATCCCTTGACCAGTAACGGAAGATGTGGTTGATGCAATATTATTCATTCGTCCTTTTTGGCCTGGAACCGAATAATTATTAAATTCCGATGAATTAACATCACAATTGAGATCTTCTTCCTCAAAATAACTTAATTTGTTTGCCTTTGAAGGCAAATATTTTTTATTCTGATGATAATAATGATCATAATCATCATCATCATTATTTGCAGAATGATATGGAATTATTTTATTATTATAACTATTATTGCTGATGGTGGTAGTATTTGTAGTAGTGGGAGCTGAAACCGATTGTTGTGCATTATTTGACGATGAGGACGACAATAACGATGTGACAATGTGATTCACACTTAGATCTCCATCTAATTTATGATTATTATGACATATTTTTTTTTATTTAAATTTTTGTATATGTGAGCGTGTGTTTGTGTGTGTATGATGTGCGCGAATATGTGTTTCGATGAAAAAAAAAACAAGAAAAATTCAATAAATAATTTAAAATGCAAATTTTTTTATGATAATGTTATATATATTTTTTTAACTTTGCTGCTTATAATAAATAAATAAAATAAACATTGAATAACATGATAGAGAAAAAGTAAAATATCAGAAATAATAAAGGATGTCAGGTGCTGTCTATCACAAAGTTTATTTTTTTTTAAACCAATTATTTAAATTTATTCAATAAAAAAACTATTTATTTTTTTTCTAACAGTTAGGTGACAAGAACTAACATGCATTTAAATTTAAAGAGAGAGTATCTAACATAAAATTATTTACACTCGAAGTAATTTTTATCATCAGTGTCCTACCGTTTTCTTTCAGGAAAAAAAATTCAGTTAATGATAATTGACTGACATTTTTTATCAGTGAGTTTTTAAATAAACTTTTAATAACAGGATACAGTAAATAAAAGTTGGATCTTACATTCAACATTCATACCATCTGGAAAATGCATTGCGCTTTACCGGTCCACAATATTCAAATTTTTTATGAAAATTTTGTAAATTTATTGGATTTTTCATGATTCTAAAATCAATTGTTAAAAATGAGAAATTCTAACCACTGGGCGGTTTAGGAAAGTGCATTTTGAAGAAAACCGTCATTTTGAAAAAAGCGCTATTTCGAAAAATTACGCCTTTTTGAAATTTTTGGAAAAAAATTCACCATTTTCCAATGCCTGAGCCTAATCTCAGTGCCAATGATTTAAAGTTCATTTTAGTAAACTTTTCCATCCAACAAAACAAATTATCAATTTTTTTAAAATTTTTTAAACGACTTTTTAGGCTATGAAGGCTCTGGAACTTAGTCTATAAGCCCAATCTCAAAAACAAGTGAGTTTTGGCAAATCCTTATGACATCGTCTATCTTATCATCGCTCCGATGGACTATTCCGGAGTTATGGACCTGAAACAGTTATTTCTTACGAAATGCACTAAAAATAATATTTATGAGTACTCCTTTTTAACCCATTAACCGTCGCTGGTCGATTTTTCGATCAGTAACTTTGGAAACGGATTTCTCCTAGGAGTTCACAAAATATTTTTTCCAAATTTTCAATATAAATAATTAGACATGTTTCAAAGATGTCAGGCCAGTTATTTTGATTTTTTCGATTATTATAAGAAAATTATTAGCAGAAATAAGATGGAAAGTCATATAATTTTTTACTCTTCGTACAAGAATCCTGTATGTATTTCTGTGGTTTTATACGAAACTTTCAACCGGCTCTCCTGTAAAATTTTTGTATGAAACTCAAAATTTTCATCGAAACGAAAAGTGATCATTGTTACGCAAAGAACAAATCCTAGAAGAAAGTTTTGCTCTAAACTCAATATTTCTAGGAGAGGCGGTTAATGGGTTAAGGCAAAAAAATACAGTATGACGAAGCGATATCGACGAAATGGGAGAGTGATATTTTTAGACAAAAATGATCTTAATTCAATGCACTGTCCTTAATAGAGCTTATTGAGTCATAAAAACTCATGTTAAAAGCTGCTTGTTATTTTTTTTATTTACATTTTTTTAGCATATTTCATTTTTCACTAAATAAAATTGAAATTAAATATCCAAAAAAAAACGGTCCAACATTTACTTTATCAACGAATTCCTAGAAATGCAGGAACTTTATTTAGCATTGAAAATTTTACGCTATACCTTTTTTTACATTATTATTATTATTTTGTATTCATTCGTGTCATGTCATGTCATCAGGAGAATTCAAAATGTAATTCACTTAATTTTTCTTAGAAATTGGGTTAATAGGACATTTAAAGCTCATCAATACTCTTTTTTTTCTCCTAACATTGATAAGAAGCAACTTTTCTCACTGGAATACAATTTTTTTATATTTTATCATCTTATTATTAAGATTTTTATTGAAACTACGTAAAAAAATTTAACCAAGAGCAAATCACGAAAAATCCTATTTCACATTAAATAAGATAATTAAGTAGCGTATCACCATATTTTTTGTTGTCTTTGTGAGTCAGCTAAAAGTTTATAAGCGTAAAATACCTTTTTTTGTGTGAATTTTGAAAGAAAGTATAAAATTGCAGTAATTAGATTAAGACTTTTTATTTTTATGTATATTGAACATAAGATTAACATAAAGATATGAAAGGAAAAGTTATGTTAACATTAAAAATATTCCTTTTTTCATTATTTTTATTTGAAAAATTGAAGTAGATTTTTTTTTGCAAAGTAATAGTAAACATAAATTTATTTCTAGGGCAATAAAATGAAAAATGTCGAAAAAAGGTATATTTTTTCAATTTTTTTTTTGTTTTCTTATTTGACAAACAAACAAATAAGATGAGTTTTTTTTTGCGCCTTGTCTCACCTGACTCATTAGAAAACGGTATGTTTGTATACAAATGATAATAAAATGTGAAAAAAATATACATCAGATTTAAAATGAAATAAAACGAAAAGAAAAATGAAAATGGATTAGGGTAAAGTGAGAGTAAAACATGCTTGAATTGAGTGTGTGTACGACTGTCATAACATCAATATAATATATTTTTTAAGGAAAGTAATAAAAAAAAATCGCGAAAAGGCTGTTTTTTATTAGAACTCATTAAGGAAAAGATTGTGCAATAATGTAGAGAAGGATCAAGTGATTTCTACGTGTGCAATCTAAGAATAGTTTCTCTCGTTGTTGTTTTTATTTATTTTTTTTTTCTTGGGTTTTTCATTCAGGATACTATAAAATGAGTAAGAGAAAGGATTTAAGATATAAATACACACGCAAAAATGTGATTTTATATTTCAGGTTGCCTTTTTTTACATTTCTTTGTTGTTAAGAGAATAAAACACATTTATAGAGAGTGAGGAAAAGTTAAACGGAAGAAAAAATTAGTGCGAAGGTACCACCATCTACAAAAATAAATATCTACAAGATTGTTAGTATTATTATTAGTAGAGTAGAAGAAATTTATAAGACAGCATTTTTTTGATAAAAGGTGAAAATTTTCTCACCGTATGGTAACTCAAAGCGACAATCAAGCATAATCATGTGTCCAGTTGGATCCTTTGAGCCAACAACAGCTCCATTTTGTGTTATCAACTCCTTATCCAACGTATACCATTGACTTGTAACCTCATTCGGATAACCATATGGAATTGTATTCAACGGAATATACTTGTGTCCAATTGCATGATTAAGGATGAGCATTTCTTTTGAAAACACTTCAACAACTAAGCCAGTGTCACCACTTGTTGTTTCGCTATAAAATTAAATGTATAATAATATTAAAAATTTATTCTCTCATTATTCCATACAAACAATGATATAATCTTGAAAAATTTATTGTTATTATGATGATGTAACATTGTTCAAATTTATTTTAAAGAAGACAAACAAACAAAAAGTTTAACAATATTTATTGTGTTCTATCATCATCATCATTATAAATTTTTTGGTTGTCAAAAAAAATACGAGAAAAATAAAACAAATAATAATAATACTTACAAGACAAAATCTTGTTCCCAACATGGTTCTGCCCCCTTCACCGTCACAGTTGTCGACTTAACATTTTGTAACTTTAACGTTACATATGTATTCAATTGAGATGCTGCGAGAAAGAGAATAATAATAATAATAATAAGGTGAATTAAAATTTAACAATAAACTGAAATAAGAGGAAATATTTTAATTAACTGGTACAACAAAAAATAATGAGTTTATAACATTTATATGTAAATAATTTGTTTTGTTTTTGAAAATTTTACTAAAGTAGGAAAAAAATATTAACAATGTTAAATTTTAAAAGTTTTCTTTGGTATTGGGGATCTTTTGTATTTTTACTACTGTGAATCTCGTACATCAAGTCGATGTTTGATCCAATTTAACTTCATTAGAGTGATAAAGAATTTTAATTACCAAAAAGTATGCAATCAACATAACGTTTTAATTTTTGTTGTTTCTCGTGCGAGACATGAAGGAACATAAAGGATGATTTGACCAACCCGGTCAGCTATAAATTGTATTTTCAAACATATTTCTCATTTTTGAGTCATTTAGGACTTGGACTCGTTTAAATCAACCCTGCCAACTATTAACCGTAATTGCAATAGTGATTATCATCATGCTGAATTAAGAAGTAACCGCGACTGATGCGTTTACGCAACACCTACTTTGAAATCACTTTTCTCGTTCAAATCAAAAAATTTCTTTGTAAAGCGTTTTTAGAGTCTTTATTTAAGATATTTTATAGCACACGGTTGATTCGTTTTTGAATTTTAACCTTAAAATGAAAAATAATGAGCTAAACGTTTAAGGAAAGTCGCGTTTTTTTCTCTCTCGTACAAAGTTTCTGTATGTATTTGTGTAGCACTTATACGTATTTTGTTTTGGCTCTCCTGTAAAATTTTTATATGAAACCTAAAATTTTCACCGAAAAGAAAATTTTTCGTTTTAACCTAAAGAATAAATTATAAAAGAACTCTTTGTTCAAAACTCAATATTTTAGGAGCGGCGGTTAATGGGTTAAGAAGTAATTTTTGCCAGCCCTGTTGACTACAAATCAAGGTCATTTATAACAACCATGTAAAATATGTATGCTGCTTTTTAACCGAAGCTCTAATAATGAAAGGCTTGGAGGTAATTTAACTAATTTATTATTATGAGGGTCTTAAAATCATTTTTCCCAACCCTGTTGACTAAATCGTAATTTTCAACAGAAGTTCTGAAAAGAGGAGACTTGAAGTCATTTCGAACGACCCTGTCAAATATCAATCGTACTTTGAACAACGTCTCTTATCATAAGGGACTTGAGGTAGGACAATTAATTAACAATTAATTGCATACTTTAATGAAATAAAACTATTTTTTTTAAATTTTAACCGTATTCAAATTTTTATCATACAGTGATTCAATTAAATCAAAACATTTATGAATAAATCCAAATAAAATATATTTAAATGAATTCTCATTTGAAAATAAAAAATAAAATGTTCATATTTACCTTGGTCTCCCACGTATGAAGCTCGTTTAACTGAAATGAGAAGAGAAAAAAAATTAGTAGAACAATAAATTTTGAGTTAAACATTTATTTTATTCAAACCACAATGAAAACAAGGTATATAATATTTTTCTTTTCTTTCTTTGTGTCACACACACAATCATAATTATTCTATACTTAACATTTTTTTTTGTGTGTTTCAAAATTTTCTCTGTTACTTGTATTTTTTGTTGTTAACTTGTATTATGAAAATGAAAACGAGAAGATGATTATTCAGGAAAATTAAAGTTTCCTTCCCGTTTTACGTTTTGGTACTTTTTTTTTGTTTCGGATAAATTAATAACTGTGGGAAATGTTTTATATAATTTAACTTTACTTTGTTCTTTAATATTGTTTTACGAAGTTCTGCAGTAATTTAAAAACTTTATCCAAAGTATTCGACACTGTAAATGTTCCCTTATGATCAATAAAGAAAAAAATTAAAAACAAGAATGACTTTTATAATCACAGTTTAACCCTTATTGCCTTGAAATTCAAATCCAATTGAAACAATTATTTTCTTCATTTCTCATTCTTCATTTTCTTAACCATTCATCTAATTGAAGAGAGAAAAAAAAACTTTTCCACTAAATGTCATAATTGACGTAACCAATAATATTTAATAATCGTATTGAATGTAACTTTTATTTCATTATTTTCCAATTAGCTTGTAAAATAAAATATTAATCACAATTGAAAGGAAATTTCATGTAATTCAGATCCGCTATTGATTGAAAGGAAAAAAAAATTGTATCGCATTATTATCGCAATTTTGATAAATATTGAATTTCAATAGATACGAATCAAGCATTGAGAGAAATTTTCTATTATGTATTAATAATACAACAAAAAAAAAACACATTAAATAACATTGCAATGATAACACTTAGTCTAATGATTTCCGTCCTTCAATCCTTTCTTATTCTTAAATACAAGATGATACTTGAATTGAGAGAATTTCATTTCAAATATTAACACAAATTTGAGACGGATTTTCTATTTTTAGCGTTTTTTTTTACTTAAATTATAATAATATTTCACATTCATTTACATTTTTATACTTTATTGAGTTTTGTTTGGTTCCAACAGAAAAAAGTAAGCGATTGCGTGCTTATCAATGATTGTTGCTTACACACCATAATAAAAGTAAAATAAACTCAGCCAAGTTGGAAACGAAAATTTTGAATGTGTGAAGATTACATAATGAAAAAAAGTGTATATTTAGAGTTAAACTCAAAGATGATAGATGATATGTTTCGGTAAATAATACTCAAATAATTGTAATTTGATAGATAAAATGAGATAGAACTTTTACATTTAGCATAACAAAAGATTTGATGAAAAACGTTTTTTGTTGTGAGAATAAAAAAATTAACTTATTATAGCGGATTGATTACTCTCGAATAATATTATTAAAAAAATGGGCTCAGGTAAGAACGCAAATTAAAAAATTCCGAGGAATGGAAAGTTTTTAAAATAACATTTCCAAAAAACTTCATTAAAATTTAAAATAAACTCGTCGTGTGTCTCAATTAGACATAAAAATCCAAGAAATATCGTAATAATATTTAAATAATTCTTTACTTTTGAATATGCCTTAAATATTGACTAAATCTAGGCATGCCAGGTACTTTTGATGAAAAATCGGGACTAGTGAAATAAAAAAATTGGGATTTGAAAGCAAAAAGCGGGACAGTTAAAAGCTATTCATTTTTTACTAGACTGAAGTCATCGACGACCTCATCAACCTGCTAGTCAGGCTGGATGAGTTCGTTTAAACGACAAAATCAGCTCTCAGCGGCCTCTGGATTGTCTAATCGAAAAACCCAGATACAAGACACTGCATTTTTTGATTCTCTCGATATCACCAACGACTTTTTCCTTGGGAAATTTTTCAGGAAAGTTTTGTAGAGTTAAGGTCAGTTTTTAGAATTTCCTGATAATAACACTGCTTAACATTTTGAAAAAATTGTCTCCGAACTAAAATTCCTTCATATGGGCCCATTCTATATGTAAAAAAAATAGGTTTGGCGTTTCCCGTTTTTCATTTGGACCTCGTTTAAATTTTAGAGCAAATTGACGTTTTAGATCAATTTTCCAAAGAGATTCAAAAATAGGGCAACGTTTTTATGGATCAGTGGCCTTACTCTGCATCCAAAACATCAAATATATAGAATTTTTGGAAAGCTTGGACAATTTTCTTTAAGAATATCAATTTGCAATTTTTTTGGATCCATCTTTAACCTCAATAGGGGTGTTCAAAGTGAAAAAAACGACACTTTTCTTGTAAAAGAGTACATTTTACTGCTAATTTAGTCAAATAAAGACTTTGATAATGGGTTCAAATATAATATTCTTAAAGAAAATTGTCCAAGCTTTCCAAAAATTCTATATATTTGGTGTTTTGGATGCATAGTAAGGCCACAGATTATTAAAAACGATGCATTATTTTTGAATCTCTTAGGAAAATTGCTCTAAAACTTCAAATTGCTCTAAAATTTAAACGAGGTCCAAATGAAAAACGGGAAACGCCAAACTTATTTTTTTTATATGTAGAATGGGCCCATATGAAGGATTTTTAGTTCGGAGACAATTTTTTCAAAATGTTAAGCAGTGTAATAGTTTTCAATAATAAAAATCAGGATATTGATTAAAAATGGGAAATTCTAACCACTGAGCGGTTTAGAAAAGTCCATTTCGATTGGACTCGTTTCATTAAATATAACTAAGTTTCATTTTTAATAATTATAAATCAATAAATGGCTGAATGTTTCAAAAAATTTCAAAATGGCGGTTTTTTAAAAACTGATGGCAGCCATTTTGAAAATAACCGCTGTTTTGAAAATAACCGCCGTTTGGAAAATAATCTCCTTTTAGAAAATATCCGCCATTTTGAGAAATTTCCGCCAATTTGATAATTTTTGAAAAAAAAATTTGAAAAAATCGGACATTTTGGGCTTTTGACGGTTTTCAGGCTCTAGAGCCTAATCTCTTAGCCCAATCCCTAAGCCCAATTCTTGAGCCTAATCTCAGGGCTGATGAGTTAAAGTTTATTTTAGTAAACTTCTCCATCCAACAAAACAAGTTATCAATTTTTTTAAATTTTGAACCGTTTTTAACGGTTTTTCAGGCTTTGGAGGCTCTGGAGCCCAATCTCAAAGCTAATGAGTTTAAAATCATCCTTATGACCATTTTTTCTTACGAAATGCACTAAAAAATCGGGATTGTCCCACCCAAAAGTGCACAAATGGTATGCCTAACTAAATCTCTTATTGAGACTAATATTTTTCAGACAGTCACCATTGAAACACTTGTTATTTTCCAAAAAATGTACACGTTTCCTGATTCTGAGAAAATTTACTTAAGTTTGATGGAAAGAAACACTCAAATATAAAACTTAGATCTTTTACTTCCTACACTGCAAATTCAAAGTGCCCGCAGTACAAAGTGATTTGATTTGCAGACGGATATCTTTGATTGACGCTTACATGGCATTTGTTGAATGAATTAAAATTTTTTCGCATTTCCTTTTATAATGCGAGAAGGATTGTCTACCACATATCACTTAAAAGTAACCCACGCTTCAGTCTATTAGGTTTTTTTTTCTGATGATTTTTTCAATTTTCTGATGTAATTTTTGTTCTCAAAGCCTATGCATCTACACAGGAAAAGTATCTTTAATGCATGGAGAGAGCGATATAAACCCTTTACATGAAGAATGAAGAAAAACTGGCATTTTAAATTTCATCATTATTTTTTTAAAGATACAGTGCGTCATAATGTTTTTTTCTAGTCTTCTAAGGCGATCAAACATACTAGTAAAGTATTCTCAAAAATCAACCAATATTTACATTTTCTCTTTCAATAAATATCAAAAGTCAAAACTTCCCTTGGTTATTGAAAAACTTTTTTATAAGTATTTCTTTTTGTGTGTTTTTTTTTTGTCACTCAATTCACGTTTCATACTTTGTCTTTAATCAACAACAGATGACAGATAATCCAGATAATCTTGAAGAATTGAAAAAAATTACAGACAACTTCTCATCTGTTTTGAAATGAAAAATTCAAATTACTTAACATTTCTTATTCGTAGAATGCATTTTCTTTTTATTTATATTGATTCTTTGAAATGTTTTCACGTTAATTTATTTCAGGAAAAAAATCATTTAAGAAAACAAACCATTACACTCGTGTTAACTTCACAAACTTTGAAGTAATCACCCTAAGCTTATTACTTTATTTTGTTACTTTTTTTACCTTTACAGAATTTTATTGAATAATTACTTTATTTATTTCTTTTGATTAAACATTCGAGAAAATGTGTTAATAATATGTAGGAAGTGGCAACACAGTAATGTATAAATAATGAAATAATCAACAAAAATCTGAAACTAAAACTGATTTAATAATATTCATAGGGGATTTGACACGCATGAAATGAGCGCTCCACCTAAATTGCGGTGAAATTTCAAACTAAATCTTTTTTTATTGTTTAAACGAATGTTTCATAAATTAAAATGAAGGTAGCACAAAAATAAGAACAATTTGAAAAGAAAATTCACTTACACATTCTCATAATATTTCATCATCAACAAGACCTACATAACATAAAAATATGAATATAAAGACCACGCACAATAAAGGCGGTTAAATGAATTAAAGTTTATATGTGTATTCAGGATAACAAAAAAAAAGTGTGTATATTATAAATGAAAAATAAATTTTAGTTTTTTTTTGAGTAGCTGCTGCTGTTGTTATTTGCTTTTGTTATTATTTGTTATTCATTTATAGTGTGTGTGTGTGTGTGTTTTTTTTTATTTAGTTTTGTTGTTCATATAGTGGGAAAGTGCTGGCTTTTCTCGCTTTTGTTATAAAATTTCCCATGTGGTAAATTTCAATAGAAAATTTCTCTGACACTGATGATGACGCTTAGATATTAATTTATGAAAATGTGATTTACTACACTACATTTTTATGCATACACATAAATAAATACATTAAATTAGTGGCGTGGTGCATGAAAAATACAATAAAAAAAATAATTGAAGAGGAAAATTTAATTTTAATTTCATTGATTTAAAAAAAAAAATATGAAATGAAAAAATAAAACCGTTTAATCTGTTTTGTAATTTTTATATCATTTCATCATTAAAATGGAAGTTCCGGATCACAAAATGAACAAAAAATTAAACATATGACAACAATAAATAAGTCAACATCCGTTTTTATTCTCAATTTCTTCGTCTTTTTTTTTGTATTTTCAATGTGATATCAAGCATAATATGCCGAATTTGACCCATTTATTGTTATAACTTTTAAGGAAATTGAGCATTTAACATTAATACTGGCTATATATAACTTCAAAATAAAAGGTTATCAAATTTATTTTCTTTTCACCATAATTCTTTCTTTTTTTATTTTAAGTGAGACAGAAATAAAAAATTTCAAAGAAACCCTAAATAAACTTCATAAAAAAGATCAAAAATATTCAAGTTCTAACGAAATTTATTTGATTTCATCTTAAAAAGGAAGCACTTTGTTTTAATTATATACAGTATAATAATTATTGAGCAAAAAAACTGCCAAATTTGCGTCAAATTATAATCAGATATTGATATATTGATGGTAAAAGTTTTAATTTTAGATCTGTATGCGATGTTAGCTCAGTATAAATTTTGTTTTATGATAAAGGTTGAATAGACATTTTATTTTTTTTTTGGTTTATTCAAAAAGCACACGATTCATTAATAAAACATCCTTTCTTCCGTTTCATTTGCTTTTATGTTTAATCATTTAAATTTCATGTGTGATGTGAATATATTACATTAAATTTAGTACAAAGCAGACAAGGAAAATTTTTCCAGCTAAAAATATAAATAAATCTGGGATATCAGATAAAATTTAAAGTTTTCAATTAAATTTTATGCATTGCATGTGTGTGTGTGTGCGGGTGTGTGGGAGTTTCTAATGTTTACTACTTATTTATAGTTTTTTTTATTTCATATAAAAAGCCTACTTGTTGTATTTTATTTATCAGATCAACATCCACACACACACACATTTTAATACATTCAAATATGATGCATTTAATTCCATTTATTTCGAGCCAGTATAAGCATAAATAATGATATAAAACGATAAGTGACACTTGAAAGATTTGACATTAAATGTATACTTTTTTTCTGTGTAAATTTATGCTACCAGCAAAAAAAGATTATATTGTATAAAATTTTGATTGCAGGATTTTTGATGTTGTGATTTGTGATGTTTTTGTGTAGAATATATCAAATAATAGCAACGTCATTGCTTGACTAAATGTGTGTATAAAAAAAAACTAATTTTATGTTTATGTTGTTGAATTTAAGAGCTCTCATCATGATAACGAATTTTCTTACAATGTTTAACTGCTTCCTTTGATTTTATATCAGTTCTGCTTGATAATTTCCTTTACTCATTAAAAGTAACATTATGAAAACTATTAAAATGAAAAATGTGATGCTAGTTGGTATTAACAAATGGTTTTGATTACCCTTGATTTTGAAAGTTTCAAATTTATTTGAGTTGAAATTTAGAAACAAGGTAAACAGATAACCTTTGACAGCTTATTTTGTATAGATACACATACGGAAACTTCAAAAATTCTGTACGTTAAAAAGAAAACGTTAAACTTTTACCTGCGTACCCAGGAACCCATGAGGCCGGAACATAAAATTTGACACTTTAACATTTCGAAATTTTTCTACATTGACTAGATTTTTTTGACATTTCAAGATTTCACATACAAGATGTTGAAGATTTTGTAGGTGTTTCTATTGTAAATAAACGTCAATATCAAAAAGTATTCTATGGAAATTTTCAGCTGTTTAGTTGACATTAGTTTGACAGATGTAATATTGATAATCGTTTGACAGCTGTCATATCACTGAATACGCAGTTGAAAGTTTGACATCTCTATTTACGTACAGAATTTTTGACATTTCCGTATGTGCATCTATGCAAATGAGCTGTCAAGTTTTACATGTTTACCCAGTTAATAATTATTTGACAGCTGTCATTTTGACATTTGATTAAAACCTTGCAGGAAATATTTTTTTATCCAATTTCTGATGTCTATCGTTACACAAAATAATAACCACATAGAATGCTACACGTTGCGTATAGACAAACGTCATTGAAATGTCAAGTTCACCAAATAAAACGTAAAAATGTATAAATTCATGGAGTAACCTAACAAAAATTGTGTCAATAATAAAATACATGAAAATATCATGCTGAGAATAAATTATCATAGATGAGCCAAAACCACTCGAAATTTGTATCCTTTTAAATCACATTCATTGTGAATAAAAAAGTATAACAGCAGTTTTTAATATAAATTTGTTATTTTGTTTCAAATTTCCAGATGTTTCAAAAAATTTAAATTTCTTTTCATATTCATATACATCATTTTAATATCCCTTCATACCTAGAATGCACACCGAAATTTCAACAGAAAAACGATAATAATTTTAACTTAAGCCATGTAGAAACCCATTATAATTAATTGAATCCCTTTAATTAAATCAGTAAAACAAAGTTATCATCTATTTTACATGAAACATCAACCAAATAATAATGAAATGACTTTCCATTATTACAATAAAGTGTGGGTTTTAGTTGTAAAATATCCTTACTTGTAAAAGATTTTTCAATTAAATTTAGGAAAACATAAAATTATAGAGTTCCACAAAAACAATACAAAACGGATTTATATTTATTTGCACTTACGTATAATTGTGTGTTTGTTTCTGAGAGATATGATTGAAATTGGAATGAAAATGTCAATTGCATACACACATATAATTGTTAAAATGTACATGAACATAATAATTGAAGACATAATACTAATACATAATTTTCTTTTTTTTTTCATTTTGGCACACATAACAAGATGACATTCGGTTTGCAATGATGTTTTTTTGTTCTCTGAATAAAAAAAAAAACATAATGATAATAAGAGAAATAAAATAACTGATCTATTATTATTGTATTAGTATAATGGCGTTATCATAAATCTATGTATAAACAATTGGAAATCCCATTTCTTGAATATAGTTCAATTGTCAATACTTTTATTTTGCAAAATATTGATTTGTTTTCAAGAAACAGAAAAAATTACTTTATACATATTTTTTTCTTCGATACAAAATGTTACTTAATAATAAATAAATACGTATAAATGCTCCCCATAATCGTATGATGATAATCGTTCAAAGACGTATTTAAATAACAATAGTAGAAACAACAGTCAAACAAAAGTACATTCATTCAGGTGTAGAGGAAATAAGTTAAATGTGATATGATAATATTATTATACACATGTAAATATAGGTGAATCAGGTGTAGTTATGTGAATTTTTTTAAGATATGGAAACGTTTTGAAAAATGTTTTTTCTTTACTTTTAAATAAAAGTTTTTACACAATGAGAAAAGAAACTGATGAAATATTTGAAAGATACACATGTAACACAATGTCTCTCACTCAAAATCGAGACTGTTCAATTCTCCATTCAGGCAATTGTCATGAGCCTTCCTGTCACAAGAGTAACAAGTTGAAAACTAATGATCAAGTTCGATTTTCTGGGAATATTTTACACAAAAATGTTCCAAATCGTCTGAATATTCAATTATTTGAGTCCTCAATAATTCTTAATGGTCGTCCACAAAATGGGATGCAAATTCGAAATAAAGTATTTCATCCAAGACATGCCCTGTCATAGCATTTTGAATTGCTGCAATAGCATTGGTCCCATACCAAGCTACAAAAACTCCGCAATTGTATGCATCTCTTTGTCTGGGACGTTCAGGAAACTCAAGTGTCCATTCGGAAGGTCTATTCTCTAACACACGCGTTAAATCGTCCAGATATTTACGACTTTCAACTTCTTCGTCATCAAAGGGTTCGAAAAAGTAGAAAATCTTATTAAAAGTATCTGCTACGGCAAATAAGAAGTGACGGCGTTTTTCACTAAATATTGGCGGTAAAAGAAACCGTTTACTAAATTCAATATTATTACAACCAAATTAACAAATTGGACTAGACTGCTAACATCAACATGAAAACCTCCTGATCGACCTCCTATATCGCTGAACTTTCTTAACCATACAGCTTAAATAAAAACCTAAGACCCCCATCGCTTAACCAATTTTTCCCCTCGAGAGTCTTAAACTTACATTTTACAGCTAATGTCTAACTGGACGGTGCACAACGAGTAGGCTCGGAAATTGCATCACATCCATGCTAAGTGCAGAAAGCTCTCAAAGCTGCTACTAATGTAATATTAGGACTGCTGGGATATATGAAATATCATGCCTAGACTGTGATTCAAAGTATATTAGACAAAGTAGATGAGCTATTACCGATCATCTCAAGGAACATAAAAGCGGTAAGCAGTGTTGCTGAACACGTGATAGTGGAAGGCCACGAACTCGATAACATTTCAAAACGTTTGAAATAAAATCCTTATAATTATATTAAATTATAATTAAGTACATGGGAATCATTATTCAACTTCACGTCTTATCTTATCACCTCTCACTTACATGATTGAATAAAGTTCTCGAATCCAACTATGCCATTTAAAAGTTTTAGTGCGGTCAAATATGAAAGCCTTTTAGTTTCAAAGGAATCATCCTGACCTACTTCTATTCATCTGACCAGTTCCATTTCACCCACCAGAATTTCCATTATATTTCTTTTTTCAATGTATACACACATACGAATGAAATCCATTTAAACGATCAAAGTGAAAACAGTAACCTTGATTTAAAACCCAAGGGAGTTTTAAAATGTGATAAATCTGTGTTTAGATTTTCAAATTTGTACGTGTTTTTTTTCCTTTAAATTTTTAATCCACATCTCATAACACATTTTAATTTAACCTCTTCATACCACAAGTTAACAACATTAATGAAATTTAAAAAGGAAATATTTTTAATCAAAATAAAAAGTGCATTACTTTACCTGTAACACTTAGCAATGACATCATAAACAGATATTACAATACACAATTACGTCAAAAATATGTATGCGTTTTATTTATTATGCTATATTTTATCCTTTATACGATGATTTTTTAAAACAAAAAAATTTTTTTTGAACACAAATATTTTTTTTCTTTTAATTTTATCGAAACAATACAACGAATTCTGTGCACAATTTTACGGATTTTATTTTTATTATTTTATTTTTTTTTAATTATTTATGTGTTTAATTATAATTTTATTATAAATATTTTATCTGGATTATGATTAAATATATTTTTTTATGCACAGTTCATGACATATCATAAGTAATCGACGATGATTTTACAGTTTTTCGTCATTTTTATATTTTCTTTGTTGTTTTGTTTTATGATTATCATGGGTCATCCTTAAAATACTTTGATTCTTGTGAGTTGTTTCTTAACATTTTATTTAGGTGGTAAATTTTTATTAGTTTTTTGTTGATGTCTCCTTGGATTTGGTTCATTTTGTTTTTAAATTTATTATTTTGTAATTTAATCCTCTAATATTATTATTATTATTATCAATGCGCGTGATTAGTGTGTTGTTAAAAGAGATGCGTTTGCTTCATAAATAAAATATACGATATATATATTTTTGCCCTAATTCAAAGATTACTATCTTCTCACAAACATACGTGTAACCTAACATACATGATTTGATTGAATTGAAACTATCTACGCTTATGATAATTATAAACATGAAAATTTTTACACATGAAATTGTCCATTATTTCCATTATATTTTTTCCAAGTTTCATCATAATGAAAAGAACAGTATTTTCCCTTTCAATTTTGTCAACATTATACGTTTTGTTGTTTTAAATAAAAAACTTTTTTTTTCGCTTTTACACTTTTTTTCGTACACTTTTTCACTATAATATTATTTGTGTACATAGACAAGGGATTGTATAATGTTGCAATCTTCATCATAACATTTTTTTTTTATTTGCTCTTATTCCCAGAATTTACGTATTATTGTAGTGAGTTGTGTGATATATGTCATTATTTTCATTATTATTCTAGAGCTTGCACTAAGAATTAATGTTAAAAAAACGCATGAAACGGATTAAAAGTAGATGAAGAAAATAGAATTGAATTGAAAAAATGATATCACACACATTTGATATAAATTTTATATGTACACGAAATGTAGAAAATATATTTTTCTTTTTTTTCCTTTTTTTTCTCTTGTTTTTCTTTTGATCTCACAAAACTTTTATATTTAACTGCTCTTTGTTACTTTCAAATGATAATGAACACTATTTTTTTCACTATAATCTTAAAATATAACTTAAAATTTGTTATTTAATATGTTTTATGGAATTTTTTGTACTCTTTTTCCTATTTTTTTTAAATTTTATTTAAATGAATTTATATGTAAGATGATGAAAACTGAAAAAACTTGGTCACTGTACAATATTTTTCATATACATATTATTTTTTCATTTGACACACACAGACTGACGACAAGATATGCACCAGGCGTATAATATACCCAAATATAGTCTTTCTCTGTGCAAAAATGTATTCTATGCTTGTGTGTGAGTTTCTATGGAGGTCATACGATACCGATATGACAGAAGTTATATCTACAAATTTTTTTTGGAGACTACGCATGCGATATGGGGCTAAATTGATTTTCATATGGAAAGTGAGAACCATAACAAACACGTAACACAATCAGGTTTTTGTTGTGATAATAAAAGATATTTTCTGTGTTTGTTGTTATGAATGGGTATATGAAAGAGGAAAAGTCTACAAAATAAGGTATGGGAGAAGGAATTGGGAGTGAATTTGAAAAAATTCGTTAAAGGTTTTTAATCATTTTCAGGGATAAGCGGGATTTAATTTAAAAAAAATCCAATATGAAATTTATTCCTCTCAAATTGACCTGAAACTCCTCCAGGATAAAAGTGACTTCGTCTCAGATGACAGAACAAAATCTAAAATCTACTCTTAGACATAGGGTTAGCCCCCAGTCAATTCATACAAACTTTATTATACTAAATTTTAAAAATTTACATTGAAATCGAGGTTTATGGACTTATTTCAAATTCCATCTGGTCATTCACCAGATTCAATTTTTCAGCTCAAATAAGAAGGTTTCCCAGAAATTTTTTTTTTGATCACAATGAGTCTCATGAATTTTTATCGCAATGATGTGCGCTACTGACCGTAATTTAAACAATTCTCCAATTGTGAGTTCTGTGTCGCACATCATTCTTTAATTCAATAATTTTCAATATACGCATGATCGAAAAATGTCATTCATATCCTGTTTTTCCATTGAAAACATAAACATAGAGAATTCAAGTACGCTGCAAATAAAAACGAATTTCTTTGAAAATACCCTTATCCAAATATAAAATGTAAATTTAATATAATTTAACTTTAAAGCACTATCAAGTTAACAAATTCACTTAAGAGGCAGTATCTTTGAAGGCCACAAAATGCCAGATCAAACAAATAAAATTTATGCTCGTAAGATAATAATCAATAATAATATTGCCTTGACCAAGAAAGAAAAATTCATTTTAACTAAATAAATATTTTTTTTTGTTCTTTTCATATTCTAGCACTTTCACAAGCAATGGATTCAGAAACTGAATCAAACAATGCAAATACATTAAATGACTGTTCAATTGGATCGTTGTCGACTCTTGAGGCCGATGATCATCATCATCTTATGATGATAAGTGGAAAATTGGGTAATCGTCCAATGTCTCCCGGACGCAAATTGTGTTTCATTTCATCGATTGTTTTCCTCTTGGGACTTGTGATGATATTTTTATTTGTACTGCCATGTCCTGAGGGTGGAAAATGTCGTGGATTTGGTGAGAGCTTAAATTGGGTTAAGGATTATGATAAATTGGAGATGCGTGGTCCTGTAAATGTGATACGAAAAGAAATTGACAAAAATATTGAAACTAGTCTGATTTTTATGTATAAAGGTGATAAATTTATTGATGCATTGCTTAAGACAAATCCCAGACCACATGGAATTATATCGATTGTGAGTAAAACTGGGAAAATTGCGTGGTTTGCGGAAATGGGTGTCGAACCACGATATGTCAATTGTTCCATAATTGATGTGGATCTTGATGGGGAGACAGATTGTTTAATTGTCGATGCATTTGGTCAATTGAGTACACTTAAGAGTGTAACGGGACAATGGATATGGAGAACCTTGGAAACCAAATCTGGTAGAATTCCCGAACAATACGAAGATTTGTTCAATTTTCCTTTGTTACTCCCAGATTTGGATGATGATAAGGTTAATGAGCTACTACACATCTTCAGTAGTGGTTCTGATACTCAAAACAGCTTTTCATTATTATCAGGGAAAACTGGAAAACTCATTGGAAATTCCATCAAAGTAGACGAATGTATGTTCATATACAAGTTAGAATTAGCAGAATTGTACACAATCAAGTATACGTGCATCAATTCAACAACTGTTTACACAAAACAAGTTGGATTATATGATCTTTACAAGGCACTTACCCAATCGAATATCGATCTGGGACATCTCAATTCCACTAATTCCCTTCCCCAGTATCGATATGATCATGAACCCAAATCCAAATCAAATACAACACTGCAACACTTTAGTCTAATCATCGAAAATCAGGGAAAATGTCCGGAAAATTGTAATTCTAGTATTCAACTATTTGATAATAATGCTCAATTAGCAGAAGAATCATTGATATATAACTTTAGTGGTAGCAATATGTACACACATTTCCCAGAACCACTAGATTTTCACAAAACCTCACCACGTACTTATGGTTTCGTTTTTAAGTACCTTCAATGGAGCAATAACGAACTCAATACAAATGTCGTAACATTATTACAAAAAATTGAGGATAATGCTGCAGCACGTCTCAATAAAAGTGAAGTTATCAAAGTGAGATTACTCAAAGAAACTGTCGTGTTAATTGTCTTTACAAATTCACACGATTTAATGATTGAAAATACAAGTCAAAGTCATGTCATGCAATTTTGTCGGTTATCCAAGACGAATAACTCAAGTAATAATTGTCAACCAAAAATTAATAGTCTTGATAATTCACTGCTGATTTCCGATTTGGATAATGATGGATCAAAGGAACTTCTTACATTTTATACAACATTTTCAGTATTCAATAACAATGCTCATGTCCTTAAAACGTACGTTCAATTGTTAAACTTAGAAAATGAAATACCAAAGTTATACGGAGCTAGACGTAGAAGGAAGTAATCTTAAACTAACATTGATATAAAAATAAAATGTTATATTTTCATAGATAGATCGATTCCTTATTCAAATATGTGTAGAATTTCCACAAATAAACCACCTATGAAAACATTCATGACGTAAAATTATATATAAATATAAAATTAAAGCAATTTATGCTTTGGATTTTTTGTGATTCTTTTATAAAATTAATGTAAAATTAAAGAAAAAAAAAAACAAATAAAATTATGATAATGCTTTAATTGAATCATCAGCACATATACTTGAAAAAAAAAAGAGTATTAAAACTATTTAAATATTTAACTAAAAATAAAACAAACTCTAATGTTTCAATACTTTAACTGTAAATTCTTTAAATTTAAATTGTGTGGTATGATGAAACAATAAAAAAATATGATGTAATAATAAATAATAAAAAAAATATTAGAATAGGATAACACTTGTTTTACTTTTGTTACTCACATATAATATTTAGAAGTAAGAAAAAAAACACGTTTCATTTTTTTTGTATTCATTTCATCTTTAATTTACTACAATATTATAATTTCATTATAATCAATTTTCATTTTGAATAAATATATTTTTATATAATTATATAAGCAAAAAATAAATAATAAATTAAATTAAAAATAATAATAATATGTTTTCTGTACTAAGATTTTATTTATAATAATTATAATAATAATTAATTTTATTTAATGTTCAATTATAATTTTAATTTATAATCATTACTATCATCATAATAATAATCATAATATAAACTATTATTTTTATTTAATTTATTTTTTGTATTATACATTATATTATGTATAAATATAATATTATTAATTATTAATAAATAAATAATAATTATAACCAAAATTTTATATATTTAATTATTAATTTTAATTTTTTGTTCAATATATACATGTGATGTTTGTTTTTTTTATAATATTATTATAATGTTTTTTTTGTAGTAATATAGGTTCAACTATTTGTATTTTTTCACTAAATGACCTACTTTTATATGTTTATCAAGTCCTTTAAAATAGACTTTTGGTTTCAATTTTTTCTTCATAATGTTTATTATGAACATAATTATAATAAAATGTGTTTAAATTAAAATAATTATCATTTTACTTGTTTAATTTTAATAAAAAGAAAACAATATTATACATATAACTTATATTAAAGTTAAAGTTTATTTTTAATTATTATTATTAAATTTGGTTTTTTACGTTTTTTTTAAAAGAGATTTATGTTGAAAAAGAAATCTCTGTGAAACAGTTTGGAGTACCTTTGACAAGTAAAAAGTTTGAAAATTTGATTTTATTTAAGTGTCAAGATAGCACCGGTACAGTTTTTTTCGGAATTAAATTTTTGAAATTTGATTTTCGAAATTTCGATCTTATTACCATGAATGAAAAATCAGAGTCATACAAATTCAATTTCTTTAGTAAGACAACAATTCTAAGGCAGAAGCTTTCCATCATTCATTGAAAAAATTGAAGCTAAGGAGTGCATCTTCCTTGCAAAACTATACTTATCAATATAGTGCATTTATGATTTATTAAAATGGTAGACTTTGAGCTGCAATTGCGATCTGTTTCTCAATTTCTGATCAAAACTGCTTTTCAGCACAACTTAGGTTTACTGCATGGCCTTACAATACAAACTAAGTTTGAACTGATAACAGATAAACTTAAGTTAGCCCACTTCAGAGCTGTTTTCCCCGACAAACTCGATTCCACCATTTCAGTTGATGTTCTGCCTCAACTGATCAAGTCGAATGGATCCAAAATCCCAGGTATGTGCTTCCATTTATTGATATTATACCTTTAACTTTTGTCACTCTGTGTCCTACATGAAGTACCCATTCTTAGAATTCTATAATTGAGGATTATAAAACCGTGTTGCGATGCGTGGCTTTTTGCGTTTTATAGTTAAAATAAATTTGCATTTGATCATCCATATTAAAATTAATCAATAATCTTTTACAAAAACAAGTACTTTTTATTTAGTTCTTGATTTGGAATTTGTTGTATATCTCAAGATCCGAATAGATTGCATTAATTCCTTTTTTTGTCAATTCTAGTCTACAACGTGGTTTAACGAGCAGGTCTAATTTAAATGAATATAAATTAACTGCAGGATCAAGTACTCAAGGAGCAGTTACTTTTTTAATACCACTCAATGCCAAAATTCAATACCAAAAAATGGAGTGGTACCATTGCAAACATGAACAAAACCTAAAAGCTGTTTTGATTTAAGAAATATTTCTTACATCGATAAATTGAGGCTGATTGAAGATAAGCTTTCATAGGACTTTTATACTCTGAAATTTAATTTTATAAGTAAAAACTTAATATCGTAATTTCAAAGGAAAATTTCACAAGGGTATTTTTAAAAACTTACAATAATTAAGTAAGGCCAAGCAAAGTCGTTTCTACTTTTCCGGTTAATTTTGTCTCAAAAATCTTGGTGGGGGGGAAAGTATATATACACTCGGGAGTATATTTTTACTTGAAAAATTTTTTTTCAAAAAAATCATAAACTGATTATTTTTTATTGTTGCAAAACCTACAATTCTTCGTTTTTTCTATAATATTCTATAATATTCTGATAGTTTTTCTTTCTCAGAATTTTACCGGGCAAAAAAATATTTAATGAATATATTTCGCTGTTTGGTAAATTTTTCTTAAATATAATGATTATTTGTTTTTTTTTCATTATTTTCTTATAAGTTTATAAGGAAATATGAAGGGATTCGTGATTTTTTGAAAAGTTTATCGAAAAAACTAAAATTTCTAGTTAAAATGTTTATAGCGAAATTTGTGTATATAATTCTATAAAGCTATACGCATTTGATAAGTTGAGAGTATTATCTAGTAGAAAATAAAAAAAAATTAAATCAAAAAACGGCAGCTGAAACTGTTGAGCATGTCTGACTTGGATGGTTTACATTTTTGTAGAATTTACAAAGTTAGAGAAGAAATAACATTTTTTTATTAAAAATATACTTAAAAAATATACTCCCCTTAATAATTTGGGCAAATTTTAAGTGGGGAATAACCGGAAAAGTATAAAAGACTTTCCTCAGCCTAAATATTTAGTATATGAAAAAAGCCAAATTCAATAATAAATAACAAAATAAATAATTAAAAATATTATTGTTGATTCTTTTTTTTTAATTTAATAATAATAATAATAATCATCTTTGCATCCCTTAAAATGTATAATAATTATTTTTTTCTTTTTAATAAATTGATAATAATAATCAATTTTTTTTTTAATATTATAATTGAATTGAATATTATATAATATAATTTAATTTAATTTATTTTTTTTTACTTTAATTAATTAAGTAATATTTTTTATTTATTTTATTTTTAATATTTTTTTTTTATAATAATTTAATATTGAATGTTAGTATTCAGTTTTTTTTCATTTTTAAATCAATTCATCAAACAAGACTTTATGAGTTTAATTAATATAATTTTTTTGTACGCCAGTATTTTTTTATTTATTTTAATATGTTTAAGTACGCCTGTTTGTGTAGTTTGAGAGTTCATGTGTGAGGTAAAAATTTTTAATATTGATTAATATACTAATACATATGATTTAAGCATGAATGCAGTGTTAAAAGTTATAATAATTAATAATTCAAGAAATAATTTAACTTTTGTTTTTCTTTTTAAATTCAAATGATTCTGTGACAAGATTCATACTGACTAGAGTTTTTTTTTAATACACTGTTAAACCAATGTTAATGTTTAATATTTGGTTCATTTTCAATAATACATAAAATAAAAGTAAAATTCAAATTTTGACTAGAAATTTTAAATTTGAACCATAATCAGTTTTTTTTTATTAATATTAACTTAATATGGCAACATTTCAATTTCAATTATTAATTTTTGGTCTCACTTTATGTTGTTTTTAAATGTTTTGATTCAAAATTATTTAAATAATTCTTACAATAATCATAAATATGTTTTTTTTTAATAATTAAATTATTATTATTATTATTGTTATTTTGTGCAATTTTAAGGGATGAAATTTCTGTTAATAACTTTTTTTACATTTTATTGTTAAATTTCAATCAGTTTTGTATGTTAATGTAAAACAACAAAACTCAATTGAATATATGGATAAAAATGTACAATTTTTAATGCAAATTTAATAATTAATGATAAATTGTAACAAATTTGCTCACGTCTTGTTCTGTTTCCTTTTATATTTGTTTTATAATAATAATAATATTGCTCAAAAAATTTTCTCTTTAAATTTAAATTTATTTATTACTTAATTTTTATTTCTTTCTTACCAATTTTTTTAGTTTTATTATTTTCATTCACTTTTTTTTTATTTTTTAATATCTGTTTTATCATTAAAAGCACCTTAAATTTATTTTTTTATATATGTTTTGTGTTTGGTTTTTTTTAATATTGTTGGTATTATGAAGGGTACAGGTAACGTTGTACAGCACTGAAGCTAAATTGTTCAAAATAAAACTGTCAATTTTGTTTTTTTTTCATCTATAGGTACAATAATTTTTCACTACTAAAACACTACTGCTTCTAATTTTTTGTTGATGTTTAATTTATACCACATTTTATGTAACTATTGATGACTGTGTGTTTTTTTATCATATATCCATCGTTATTGCCCTGAAATTTATGAGAAAAATGATTACAAATGTCGGATGAACTTGATTTTAATATATACCATTTATACTATCAGTGCTTCTAGTTGATGTTGTATTATTTAAGCTATTATTATTTGTATCGTTACTATTTCTAATGCATCTAGGTATATCATTATTATTTCTACTATTATTATTATTAATTTGGTCACCACCATTAAAATGCAGTTCATCAATTAAATCAGTACTATCTCCTTCATTTGTTCTATTATTTGCACCGATATGATCTGATATAATTGAGTCATGTTGATGATTTTGATGCTGTTGTTGTTGCTGTTGATGATTTTGAAGATGATGATGAAAGTTGTCTTTGAATCTCTTATTATTACTTATTGCCGTCGTCGTCGTCGTCATAATTTCATGTTCATTATATTGTGAATTATTATATAAATCATAATGGTTTTTAGCATCATATACATCATCCAAGTTATTTAAATCATCTGACGTATTTTGATGAACATCATCTGCTGTCGAATAATAATCATTATTAGCAGTGCCAAAGTGATGTCACATTAAATCTGAATCATGACTTCGATTATGATGGTTATGATCAACTGATGAATCCATATCACTATCACCAGCCAAATCCAGATCCATTTCATCATCATCATCGTCATCAAAATCAATTTGACGTGAATTTGGTGATAAGCCACATTGACTTGCTGACTTTGGATCATCATCCTTCCATTTGTCCATTGAACGACGACGGGCATTCATGAAAAAGTTACCAACGGTTGTCGGTTCCAAACCTAATTGACGTGCTATTGTTACTTGCATCTCTTTAGACGGACGTTTTGTTTCCTAAATTAAAACAATATCCAAATAAGATTTTAATTAGAAAGAACGTTAAATTAAACATTACTCACCTTAAATATCGCTTGTAATGTTCTCCTCTGCAAATCAGTAAATACCAATCGTGGTTTCTTCTGATTCGGCATATGATCATGTTGAATTGGTTCTTCCTTTCTCTTCGGCACACCTGTGTGATGTACATCTAAATCAATTAAAAATTGTTTTTTTGTTTGGTTTTTTGTTTCACATAAAAATTTATTGAAATAATAATAATAATAATTAGAAAAAGGATGAAAATATATAAACTTACTATTGCCACGTTGAGGTATTTGAGCCGCTGTAAAAATATTTAATGTGAGAAATTAATTGATACTTGAAGTAATTAGAAAATATATTAAATTACATACCTGCCAATCTTAATGCTGACATTCTTTGATATTCGGGTTCTTGTAACCATTTGAACATGCGTCTAAATGTTTCTCTCCCCGATTTCAGTTTGGACCATGGTTTTGGATTTCTAAGCAAGTCAGATAAGGTGCCTTGTGATCGACATAAAACTCTTTGTGCAAAAATTGCTTGTGGTATGCTGTAACGTTTAAGTTCTGCACTTATTCTTTGAGCCAATTCTTTTGTGTTAATTTCTTCCACATCGTTAGCTAAACTTAATGATGATGCATTCACACTATTATTAGTTTGTTGCTGTTGTTGCTGTTGGTTAGGGTTGTGTGTTAGATTATTAGCAACACTATTAAGACTTTTATTATTGAGATTTATGTGTTGATTAGCTATAGTTATTGTATTATTAGTATTTGATAGTAGTGATGATGATTTAGGGTTAATGGAATTTGAATTTGTTGTTGCGGTTGTAAGTAAATGATGATGTACCTGTGACTGTTGAATTGCGAGCAAAGGAGGTGATGGAGATTGATTTGCTACTTGGTCTCGGTGAATTTGTGATATTTGAACGAGTCCTGGAGGAGTACCATGAGATGTCATGTTAGAATGTGATCCCATAGATTGCATACCACCATTCATTCCAAGACTACTTGAACAGAAGTTTGTCGATATTGTACCACCAGGTGAATGTAAGGAGCCTTCTTGCGGACTCAATTGTGGACTTTGACTTTGTAAATTATTGCGTCCACCCATCAAGTCTCGATGACTATAAGGTGATTCATATCCATTAGGTGACATACTTTTAGCAGGTGATTGTATTTCAGTTTGACTAAATGAACTTTGGGGTGATAATGGACTTGGTTGTTGCAAGCCCAAATTTGTGGGTGATGAATAACTATGGGGTGGTGATATACCAATTGAAGGCAGCTTATCAAAGTGATAGGGAGAATTTACATTAAGGCCTAAATTTATATTCATATTATTGTTTTGAAAACTACTATTATTTCCATGTCCACCGTACGCAAACTTATCCGACATTGTTGAAATGGGCGGCAGAGGTTGTAACGGTGTCAATGTGGCATACGACGAACTTGGACTGAAACCAGGAGGAGACATTCTACCATTAACTGAGGTTAACGTTTGATACGTTGGCTCATTTAAATTCCGAAAATCTGTATCAATTATCTCAGATGAAGGAGTCAATTTGCCAGGACTCAGTAGCTGTGAATCCCGAGAGTCTTCTTGCGGTTGTACAATCACAGATAAAATTTCTTGCTTGCTACTATGTTCTAAACTGATTTCCACCTCATCCGTTGACAAGTCATCACTATTATTTGTACTAATTATTTCACCAGCATTTGTGGCTCCTTTTAGCAACTCAAGTCCTCGTGCTGAATGAGCAATAATTCGTGTTCGTTGTTCCACAATATTATCACCCACTTCACGGTACTCGACAATATGCCTTAAATTATTAGATTGCTTATGACCATGCGACGACGATGAACCATGATTATGATGATGATGGTGATGATTTGTTACTGTGGTTGCTGTTGTTACCAGTGGCACGGAACCAATCATTACAACGGTTCCATGATTGTGTTGCTGTTGTGTCCTCGATGTATTATTCGAGGATAATGAAGACGAGTCGTCATGTGCATTTGTTTCAACAATTAATGTCTCACCAATTGTCTCCTGTTCTATAATATCCCCGATATTATCCATGCTTGATAATGTAAGCATTTAAGCGACGTGTTTTTTGTTCTTTTTTCCTCAAAACTTTATTCAAACAAATTACAAATTTTTCACAAATTCCATTTTAACTTCATTTAACATTATTTTTCATTTAATTATAATACTAATTTAAATAATAACCAAAGTAATGAAGAAACTCAATTAATAAAATTATGCTTTTTAATTATTTTTATAATATTATTTATCATATATATCATGTATATTGAATTTTAAAGATGGTGGTCGTCATTGCGTTTCATGTGTGTGTATCATAAAAGCATTGTCATAATATTTTTTGTCCTTTCACTTTTCACTTTCCATCTATAATCGAATATAAATTCAATTTAATACAGTTTATAATGTTGTTTTATTATTTTTATAATGATATAATGCTCGTGAATTATAATAATAATTTAAAACACCGAAAAAAATTATAACACAGGAAAATTATAACACAACTTAAGTGATGGATAAATTTTCTCTCCCTCACTTTTTTTTCTAGTTAACACACATCTATTCATGTATATGAAATTCATAAGCTCTTGTTTTCCTTTTTCATTATATATATTATTATTTTATATTAAACACAGTGTACATGATATACACACACACAAATACATTTAAAGAAAAAAAGTTAGATGTTCTCTCAGAGATAAAATTTGTTTCATATTTCCACAGCTTTTCACTTTATAATTTTTCTTTTACGCATGTCCAACTTTACGATTTTGCGCATTATTATCACCAAACAGCCATATTTTTATGTGTATATTTGCATGTATGATTAAAAAAATAATAAATTTTTATAAATTATTATTTCATTATATTTTTTTAAATAAATGCACAATTATTTTGACAACTTTTTATAATTATAACTTTTAATTTAATTTAAATAAGTTTAAATTAAATAATGAAATGTTTACTCATGTTATAAAATTGCGTGTAACATGAGGTGTACTTTTAATATTCACTATTTGTATGTTAAGTTTCTTGATGACGATTTTTAATTTAACTTTATTTTTTTTTATGTACGTGGAAATTTTTGGTATCAAAAACACATTTAATTTCTATTTTAATCAGATTAGATAATTTTTTTTCATATAATTTATTAAATTATATTTGTGTATATATATTGCCAATGTTATAATATGTTAATTTTATATCATTTAAATTATTATTGTTATCCTTATTTAAGTACAAAATGTTCCTTTGCAAATAATGAGTTTGTTTTAATATCCTTTTTTTTCACTTTTTATTTTAATTTCAATCGTTTTTAATTATTATTATTAGAATATGTAAGTGTATTTAATATTTAAAAAAATAATATTATTTATTATTATTATTGTACACACACCGCATTTGTTCGCTAGAGCAGCATTAGTTTTGTACTAAGGGTTGTGATACAAAAATTTCCCCTGCGACTCCCTTATTTGTTATTTTTCTTTTTTGAACACACACACACACACACATATTAATACGTATTTTATTGTATATGTTTTAACCTGCTGTGCATATATTACATAAGCATACTAATTTTATATACATATACATAAAGTGACACTATCAAAAGGAAAAGAAAAGCATATTTATATCATGTGCGTATCAGTCGGTAGTAGGTCGGTTGTCACATTTAAAATATACAATTTAAGGATAGTAAAATTACCAAAAAAAATACATATATAAAATAATATACACACAAAATGTTTTAGTAAACATGTATTATACAAATATAATGTTTATTATAAAGTATATTATATTTAATAAACACTAGGAAAAATCATGTGTTTATATAAAAAATATTTATAAAATTATTTTTTGAAATTATTTATTTTATTTAAATAAAATTAGAATAAAAATAAAGAATTTTATATTATTTTTTTAATATTACGATGATTACTTTATATATTTTTTCATAGTTAAAACATATTTAAATTAGTTTTTTTAATTAAAAATTATTCATTTAAAAATGTTTAAATTATAATTTATATTGTTTTTATAAAATTAAATTATATTTTTATAATACATATCTAAGTAATTTTGTTATTAAGTTACTATGAAACCAGATGACCTTTTTAAGACTCTCTTTTCAATCTGTATTATCAGGGGGTAAGCAGATTAAATTTGACAGTTCATTTTGTATAGATACAGATACGAAAACTTCAAAATATGTGTGCACAAATTCTTATTGCTTAATCTTTTTCTACTAATCTAGTAGCTTCTGTGGAATAAATATGAAAGTGACATCTTTTCTGAGGAAGGTAACTTAACTTCAAGGTGACAGCTATGAAATAACTGTCAAAATGACAGATGTCAAAGTAGCGATATATTGCATATCTTTTTAAGCTAAATTCCTTCGTGCGGATGAAAGTCAAATTCCATGATGATTTCCTTTATTATTATTGACAGAATGGCAAACAAACGTCAAGGTGACAGCTGTGAAATAACTGTCAAAATGATAGATGTCAAAGTAATCGCTATATTGCATATCTTTTTAGGCTAAATTCCTTAGTGAGGATGCAAATCAAATCCAATGCTGATTTCCTTTATTATTATTGACAGAATAGAAAACAAACATCAAAGTGACAGCTATGAAATAAATGTCAAAATGACAGATGTCAAAGTAATCGCAATATCGCATACCATTTCAAGCTAAATTCTTTAGTGCGAATGAATGTCAAATACCATGCTGATTTCTTTTATTATTATTGACAGAATGGCAAACAAACTTCAAGGTGACAGCTGTGAAATAACTGTCAAAATGATAGATGTCAAAGTAATCGCTATATTGCATATCTTTTTAGGCTAAATTCCTTAGTGAGGATGCAAATCAAATCCAATGCTGATTTCCTTTATTATTATTGACAGAATAGAAAACAAACATCAAAGTGACAGCTATGAAATAAATGTCAAAATATGAGATGTCAAAGTAATCGTTATATCGCATATCTTTTCAAGCTAAATTCCTTAGTGCGGATGAATGTCAAATTCAATGCTGAATTCCTTTATTATTATTGATAGAATAGCAAACAAACGTCAAAGTGACATCTGTCAAATGAATGTCCTAAATCTCATATCTATCTATCACTTAGCATAACAGGAAAATTTTAACTTACTGTTTTAAAAATTTATAATGATACTTATTTAAAAAAAAAATATATAAGAATAACAAACAACCCCTTAAAGGACCTTTACACTGTAACTATAGAAATGAAAGTATGTAGATGAGAAATTCACATGAGTAAAACATAATTATAACTATCTCTATGCACAGAGTTAATATAAAAGGAACCTTAAAACAAAACCATGTTTTCTTACATTTTATAATATTATACATTTTATTATTATTATATTACTAAATTACTGTTTCTATGTTTTCCTTTTCATTGTATACATGTATATTTTTTTTCATTATTATTTTACATGTGTAAAGATGTATGAAAGAAACCAACAATATAACATTGTACTTTTTTTGTTTGTTTTTCTATTTATTTATGATGAACTTTCTATATATTTATAAGTACATAATGTTTTTTTTATACATTACTTTTATATAAACACATATATAAATAAATAATATATTGTATAATATTCTTTATTTTATTGTTATTTTTCATATTCATATCTCATTCATCATATCTATGTCATACTTTTTTGTATGTTTGTTGGTTTTTTACTTCTTACTTTATTGTATTTGTGTCTATTTAGATGCATCCTTATATAATACAAAATCACCTTTCATTATTTTCATTTTAGGTCATTGCCCATTATTATTATTATTATTGTTATTATGCATTTATCATTATCATCATTTAATTTATATAATTTTTTTTTCATTCAGTCTCACAATATTTTGATCGTGATATGTCCTTACATGTGTTAATTATTTCATTACCGTACTGAAATTATGAATACGAGTAATGAGTTTTGGGAATAATTTACTTCTATTGATACCTAAGCCGATAAATTTAGTATTATGTTTTATAAAGGTGACACATGTTACAATTCACCGATGTTATGAATGTGTTTTTTGTAGGGTGTCTCATTTTATGTAGTATGAGTAAAAAAATTTAATGATGAAAATGTTATTGTTGAAGGAAATTTATTAGCATGATATTGAAAGAAAAATTCGTTGGTAGAAATAATTTTTTTATTATAACATAAATAAAAATTGCGTAAAATTGGAAAAAGTAATCGTAAATGATTTGATGAGCGCATTTACATGAACGCCATTTATTTCAACACTCTAAGTTGAAAACGCCCCGCAGACCACCCCGCTTCAAATTATCGAATTCTTGTTCCAAATTGACTGGAAAAATTTAGATAAAAATTTCATTCATTAAATGTCCTGTAAGCGTCAGTCAAAGATCTCCGTCTGCGGACCAAATCACTTTGTCCTTCGAGGCATTTTGAGCTTTCAGTGAAAAATCCAAATGAATCTTGAGCCTCTCAATTTAAGACTAGTGTCACCCCAGCTGCGCTTTTCCAAAACAATCCTAAGGGCTAACGAGAGTACTCAAAAGAAATGTGAATTGATGGCATTCAACAATATCGAACAAAATCACGGGTCTAAAATAGGAATAAGAAAATAAATGAAGGAATTATGAATTAAATACTCAGACAAGCTTCCATAATATTCATATTTTTTCAATTTAATAACATTTCCTATCGCACAAAATAAGTGATACCATAAAAATTTTTATGTCAGTAACACAAAATCATTTATATATGCGACATGATGAGCAAGTTTTATTTTATGTCAATTCTACAACCAAAAAAAAAAAAAATACAAAGTTAAAAACAGTAAAATACCACACATAAAAGACATACAGAAGAACATATTTTGGCAAAATCATTGTTCTGTGTTGTACCAAGCGTTAAACGAGGACAATCATGGACTAGGTTGTGCATATTAAAAATAATAATAAATTTTTTATTCCTTTAATTTTTTTGTATGTGTGTGTATGCGTGCGTGTGTGAGTTAGATATCAATATATAATATTTTCACTCTGATTTAATTTCAGACTTCCCTTTAATAAGTTTTACGATCAGTTTTTAGTTTGAATTTTACTACAACAACAAAAATGTGACAACGAGTAATATACCATTGTTACCCTTATTTTTATTATTGCATCTGAACAATTATAACCCTTAGCGTTTGTGATCGAGTGATGATCATCAAATTTAAGCACTTTCTGTATCCACACACACATGTATGACGATGATGTAATACATCACGTTCAAATTTGATCAAAAATACGAACCCCTTTGTAATTATTATTTTTTTTGTAATTTCAATGTGTTTGCGCAGCATGGAAGTGATATTTAATATTAAATAAAGTGTATGTATGTAAAATTCGGATATTGTCTGCGTATTTCAATTATTTTATTGTATGGTGTCTTCTATGTATGTCAATGACCCGATCCTTCATTCATAAAACGGAACAGAACGTGATCAAAAGAGAAATTAAATGTCCTGTATTTTAATAATAATAAAATTTGATATTATAAAATAATCGAGTGCAGTGGAGCATGCAAACACACATGAAAACAGGTAAGAGGAAATTTAAAGGGACAAATTTGGATATTTTATGAATGAATACTAATTTTGCTGAAATTTAAAAAGAAATTTATATGTAAAGTTTTCTCGTTTGTTTTATTCTCATGATATACAGTCAAATCATGTTTAATTCATTTTATTTACATTTTGAATGCAGCAATGCACTCCTTTTCCTACAGTTAAATGATAAACGCGTGTCTCAATTTTTATATGACCAGAAGGGAAAAAACAAAAATCACTTGCATGTTGTTTTCTTTTCATTTCTACTTTTATTCTCATTTATGCATTATTTGAATGCACTTTAAGTCCATTTCGTTCTACACACACACATACACACACACACACAAATATATTATACATGCAAAGGGGACACATGTTTCCTTTTGTGTACATTTTGTTTAGTTCTGCTGCCTAAGCAAAAAAAAAAAACATATATACATAGTGTGAATTTTGGAATAATATCATAATACAAAGGGTGCGCGTGCGTCAAACATCTGTTCGATCGATAAAATTATTATAATTACACATTTTGTAAGCAAATATAAACATTTTTTTTACTTTTTTTTATCATTATTATTATTCAAGTCTGTGTTTTATGTTATTTGTACATGGATACATGTATGTTGAAATGTAAAACAAGTATTTCAGCTTGCAATGCATGTGTTAAAATTATTACAATTTTCGCCGACACAACAAAACTTGGATATTCGTACTGATAACGTTCAGATAATGTATGATAAGGTTGTGCATTTTACGAGATTTAATTTTGATATATGATTATGATGATAGTCAAGATTTTTTCTTTTAAATGTTCAAGGTTTTATTTTCTTTATGAAATTGAAAAAAAATTAAACTTAGTTTGCTTCTTTAATTAAATAAATTTTTTTCTATCACCAACCCTAAGCGATTTTTCAAGCTGCCAATTTTTAATACATCCTGAAATTTGTCTCATTGAGAACTTTCTCTATTAGAATATAGCTGAAAAAATTCAAAGTTCAAGTTCATTAAAATAAATTCATTCGCACTGTGACACTTGCAATTGACAACATTAATCATAAACCTCGTTTTTTTCTTAGGAACCATGCCATTTTAATCTTAAATTTTAACTCAAAACTTCCACATAACATAAAATATATAACCGTCAAAATCACGCTAAGTTAACAACATACAATTTGAAAAGCAATACTCTCGATTTCAGTCGATGTTGTCGACCAGCCTACTTATATTTGAAAGGGAGGGAATATTTTTGAATCAAATGACAGTTAAATATTTTACTACTTTATTGAAATATTTTTATATTATTACAATTGAAGAAATTTGTTCAAGTAACCCATGATTTGAAATGAATAAGTAATAAAGTTAATAAGTAGTAAAGTTAGTAATAAAAAAAACATAAAAATATTTAGTCTGTGTTCAACCATTGAATAGTCAACAAATTTTATATTTTTAAAAACTTTTGAAAAATCTAATCACCGTATGATGCCAAGGATTTCCAGTCTATACACCATTACGTCCAAACCTACACTTTCGTCTACACTTACACCCGGATTTCTGCAAAATCAGGTTCATGCGAATGATCTTTCCCTCGTAACAAAACAATTTCATTTTGCACGTTGAAATTTGTTCTAACTGTTCCAGTGCACGTATTGCGCTCAACACAGCGCCAGTAAATTTTTGTCTTCAGACGGTTAGTAGAGCGACGTGTGTATCTGTGTGAGTTAAATTTTTATTTAATTTTTTTAATATTTTATATTTTATTATAGTTATTTTTTTTACCTAAATCCATTATGCTCCAATATCTGACCTCCCCTTATCGATGGAACAATTCTTGCCATGGTTCCAGCTATATTTTAATTATCAGAAAAAAATTATGTATGAAATTTCATAATTCATAATATTCATAATAATGTAGACAAAAATATATACTGGACGTATAGTTTTGGATGAAAGACTTGGAACCAATGCCAAGTCCCCAATTTGATGAAAAGAAGGATCAAGATCAACAGTGTACAAAATATGAACAGGAGTAAGTCTTTAAAAAAATAATAAATTTCTTAAAATTTTAATGATTGTTTTTCAGATATCTGAAGTGCAGCCAGCTATCAATAGCATCAACGGTATCGAATGACTCAAATTCATCAAATTAACGTTTACAAGAATTGGAATCTGACCTCAAAACACAATTGGATGAAGAAACTATGGAAATTGCACAGGAAACTACAGTGGATTATAATACTTGCTGCAGACAAATAAGTAAAAATGAGGTGGAATCAAAAAATAATGAAAACATGCCACAAATTGCTTATTTACAAAAATCAAATGCAATGAAAAAATTAAAGAAAATAAAATGAGGGGTAAATGATCTTTGAAATATTTTTCCATGGTTAATTTAATAAAATAATTTACAACTTTATAGATAATTTTTCTTTTCTCAGATTAAATATGATTTAAAATGAAGAGAATGAGGCAGGTGTTTTTCAGGTCCTCTTTACTCTGACTTTTTTGTTATTTTGAAATTTTTTTCTTCACGTGAATAACCTTTTATGTCCTAATTGAAATCTCTCTCGATCTATTTACTAATCAATGACATTTTTTGGAGTCAAAGTGATTGGAATGTTGCATCATAAATTATAACGAATGTCTCATGTTAACTAGATTCAATATATAGTGCAACGTTGTTGCATGATTTCATGGTAAAGTGCGCACCTTACTTTTAAATACTTACTGGAATGTTGTTGCACTTCGACCACGTGCTCATTTTTGAATGGAAATTTATGTATGAGATGGAAATTAATTCATAGCAATAAAAATATTCTGATTAGAACATAAAAAATTAAAATATGAGTTTCAGATTCTAATTTTTTCGCTTGTTTTATGTTTTTGAGTTCACTTTTTGAAAACTTGTGTTTTTGAAGTTGATAAACTTCAGAAGAAAATAAATTTTCATTTGATTTTGGACTATGATTTTTATTTATTGTTTTTGAGTGTTGATTACGATTACGAAAATCAAGCAATACATAAAGCACATTCCTTTAAGAGATGAATGTGATGTGAATGAAAATTTTATGTTGTGAGAAAAAAAATTTTCCTGTACAATTTAGATATAGGGTGTCTTAGGCAAAGTTGTTCAGATTCATATGAAGAAAATTTGAGCATGAAAATTTTCCGTTTTCCCGGAAAATTTCGGAAATTTCCACTTGGTCACCCTATTTTTTTGTATGGGCACCCTATATTTTTTGAGCTATAAACACTCCCACACTGAATACAAACATAAGTTTAGAAGATTATTTGGGTCTCTGATGAACCGTTTGGGCCCTAGCCTCTGTCGAAAAAATGGAGCGACTACTATAGAATACTAGTAAAAAAGCTCATAACTTTTAAATGAACAAAGATATGGATTTTTTTCACTTTATCAAACTTGTTCTTTTTGAAAAAATGAAAAAAAATTGCCTTTTACTTTAATCAGATCCGAGAACTCCCCATAACTAAAAAAGAGGCCGAAAAGTGGTAATTTTTGGAAACAATTTAAATTAAAAATTTGAAAAATTTATTATTAAAAATATCAAGGACGAATGCGTTGAATTAAATGAAAAATTTAAGTCATTAACTGATAAATGAAAGTAAGCATTTTTAAACCAAAATTATTACAGAAATTATCATCAACTAAATTAGTAATTTACCACAAAAACAAAAACAGAAAAAGTGCGTAATAAAAAGCCACATTAACCATAACATAAAAATTTATTTATTGCATTTTTTATGTTTATAAAAAATAAATACACATTTCATTAAGAAAAAACAGTTTAAAGCACACACCAAAATATTTAAATGCATTGAACGATTATTTACATTACAGAAAAAAAATGCCACACAGATAAAATATGATTAAATTAAAAAGAAAATTTTAAATATTGTACCGTTAATTACTTTCATTTTCGAATTTATCAGTTTAATATTAACAGACAACGAAAAAAAAGAGACTGTGTCATATTGATCATTATTGGAAGTGTTTAATTATTTTAAGGTATATTTTTTTTCTAATTTCTTTGAGATCGAAAGCGTGTAAAAAGTAAATTCAAACATTTTTCATAAGTTACATGATTAAAAATATAAAAGCTTTTATTATTCATAGAAAAAAAAGCTTTTCAATGAAAAAAATGAATAGAATGAAATAAATGTAAAAGAAATTAAATTCAGGGCTATTCAATTTTGTATTTTTACATTAAATTTCTTATCATCGTGATTTTTGAGTGAGACATCACTGATTTTTTTTCTTTTTTTTTGCATTTAATCCCATAATACACAATTACAATATTAAATGTAAGAAAACTCGTACACAAACATACACAATACGATGCATACAGAAACTAAACAGTTACAGTTGTAAGTGAATGTACTACATTAAAATTTTGTATTGTAAGCTCATTGCTCAAAAAAATCATGCTTTTGTTTATTTATCAAGTAGCTGTGGTGCAAGCAGCAACACATTTTTAATTCCGTGCGAACATTTTTTTTGAAAAAACCGCGAATAAATTAAGAAATTGCACGTGTTACATGATTCACTTGAAGTTTCAAGAAAAAAAAATTTCCGGGTGATATTTTCTTGAAACTGGAAAAAAATCTTCAAAGTTTCTGGTGTTAAATGTTACAAAAAATTAATTTTAAAAAAATTGAAAATAAAGTGCATATTTAAGCAATTTCGTGGTCAAATTATAAGATTATGAAAAATATTCATTGAATCAAAAAATTAAAAATAAAATCACTTCATATTCACTTGATTAAAATTAAAAAAAAAATCAAACAGAATATGATGAAATCAGCCAGAAAAACATACAATTTTATTTATTTTTGACAAATCAATCGCGCATGTAAACAATAATACTTGAGATTTATACAAAACAACTTATTTATGATTTTTAAAAAAAATTGTATATTCAAAAAATACAATATTTTTACTTTAAAAAAATTGAAATGTATTTATTTTGTTAAATAATATTATTCAAGTAAAAAAAAATACGAAAAAAATCTTACAAATCATGAAATATTATTGTTAAATGAATGGTAGTGATTGTTATATTTTTTTAAGTGTATAATTGTGCAGTTATTACAGAGTTTATGAGAAATACCAATATAATAATAAATTTACAAGTTAAGAGAAAACCATGACAGTTTTTATGGATTTTATGGATAAATTACCAAAAAAATAAATAAAATAACATAAAATTTTATGATAGAGTGAGTATCATTTTTTATTTTTTTACCTTTCTCTTAAAAAAAATAACATTTTATACGAAATAATTAACATTAACACCAATCTGAAATATGATACTTCAAAATGAATTCAGATTTATTCGTTGTTTCATCAAAAAAAAATTGAGGGAATTAAAAGATGACTTAAATCTTACAAATTCTACTGTTACATCAAATATCAAATGTGATATGTGTCATACAGTGTCAGAATCTTAGTTAATTCCAAATTGGAGTATTCATTCAATTTGAGAGATTGTACAGTGCAGTGTTTAACTTCTTGAATCATTAATCTTTGCAGTTCGATTCTCGCATCAGCCATGTAACTTAGGCTAGATTTTTATTTATTTATCTTTCTTCTAATAAAGACTACAGTCAACGAACTGCACTCCCGAAAGATCCGCCCAGGAGATAATTAGTGACTAATAATTACATAAATATACTTATATCTAGATCTTATTCTAATTTTAACATTTTTTTAAACATAAATTTGGACAAAGAAATATCATTAATGTCACAGAGTTCATTGAAAACCTTTATGCACCTGTTCAGTGGCGAGTTTGGTTCAATTCGGTTTCTATAATTGGCCTCTTATAGAATTCGTTGCTTTCCAGGTGATTACTACTATCTCTAATTTGAATACTGTTTGTTAATTGACTAGAGTTGATTCTGTGATTTAGGGCATCATGAACGAACGAACAGCAGTTCAATCTTTGTCTGTGTTGAATTGTCATCATTTCATCCTGTGAGTATATGGAGGGAGTTAAAAGCTTCGTCAACCCAAATTTCTCAAACAGTAGAGCATAGATTGCTTTTGAACTGACTTGAGTCTAGCATAGTCAACCTTATAGTCATGCATCCATATTATGCTACCGTAATATATTATTGGAAGCACAAGTGATGATAACAAGGACTTCAGGATGTAAATAACACGCTTCTACATATAAGGTCTAGTAATTTGAAAATGCTTACCAATCAGGGTGCCCATTTTAGCTCTTTCAAAGCTAGGTCTAGCTCTTTCAAAGCTAGGTCTAGCTCTTTCAAAGCTAGGTCTAGCTCTTTCAAAGCTAGGTCTAGCTCTTTCAAAGCTAGGTCTAGCTCTTTTTTGAATTTTTTAGCTCCCAACATGGTTCAAAAGTGCCTTGGAGCTTTTTTAGCTCTCTCATTGCAAAAAAAAAATGTATTTGAACATATTTTAGCTCTCATTTAGAAAATTTAGCTCCTTGCAAAAATGAAAGTTGGTCATCCTGTTACCAATCGTTCATAACTCACAGCATGTGTTTTAGAAAACGATATTATACAGTTAGAAGCTACTTCAGGAGTTCCACATAGAAGACACAGCAGAACGTTACTTTTTCTTCTCTTCATTAACGATCTTTTTTCGGTCATGGATTATGTTGTCAAATCCCATCCCTATCCTGAATCGTTGCATTGAATCGTTGCACAAGAATATAAAATGAATTTTGTTGCTCAGGTACAGTCATCATTAATGTTATCATTAACTGTCTCATCATAAAAGGTCATATTTATTTTAGAGTACAGTGATACAAAATGTAAATACTCACTGGAAAAAAAAAATATGATTAACATTATTTAAGTTTAAGTTAGCGGTCTGAAGAATAAGCAAACATAACTTTATTACAGGTGAGAAGATAAATAATTTAATTTTTTGTCTAAAGTTTATACACAATATGAAGTTCTGTTGTCATATCAACATGATAAGTTATTTAACTGTTTTATTTTCTTTTTGTTTACTTTTCTTGTTTGTTCTTCTTATTTTTAGAACAATAATTTTAACTTATCACATCATAAACAAACAATAATCAAAATTTACTTTAAACCTGTTCAATTCCGAATCCGCACCAGTCGTTCCCATTTACATAAAACCAATGTGAAAATATGAATTTCATAATCTCATATGCTTAGCGCTGTGATGACACAAAACAATTAATCATTATTTCATATATTTTTATTTTTGAATTTTCACATAAATTATTTTGTTTACTTATGATTTTTGTAGACATAATACTTATATTAATTAAAATGAGAGATAAAGCCAATGTAAGTGTAGAAAAGTGAAAGATTTTTATGATTTTAATTACAAAAATGTTAGGAGGACAATGATGGTGAGATAATGTATCAGTGTGTCAACGTTTAAAAAAATAAAAATACAAAAAAAAATATGATGTAACTCTGTAATTAATTTTTTTTTTGTTACTTTAACGGAAGGTGTTGGTAATGCATTATTCTTTTTGATAATGTACCATTTTTACTGGAAAAATCTAACAGCTTAAAATAAATTGTCTCTTGTTTACAATTTCTCAAATAAAAAAAATACAAAAATCTGTTATTTTTATGATTTATTTTAAAAACATTATAATAAAACATCAGTTCCACATCATGCAATTTTTCTTTCTGTTCTGTAAAAAGTCATGCTTTAAAATATTTTTTATTATACAATATTCATAATAATGTTTGCAATTTATTTATTTGAGAAAAGTAAGAGAGAAAGAAAAAAATAAAATGTTAAGTTTATTTACCATAACGTATCAAATATGATAAGAATATAATAAAAAAAAGTGTAATGTTATGATGATAACAACAATAAAAAGAATCATTTATGCAAATAGTGCAGAAATAATAATTAAGAACATCTCACACAACTGTTTATATTCACTTTCTTTTGTAATACTTTTTTTTCTTTTTTTATTTATATCAAGTTAAATTTGATTTACATTTAAAAAAAAAGTGTCAATTCAAATTATTTTTTTCTATTTGCTTTTTTAATAAAATTAGAGATCAACATCAAGGTTTGATTCAATTTGTATGAGAATGAATTTGAATTTGTACGTGAGATTTTGATAAATTTATTAATTTTTTAATGTATTTTAGTTTTTTTTGTTGTTTTGTGTATCTCAAGAGTGATTTTTATCAAGTTTCGGCCAAAACTTAGTTTTACATGATCGTTAGGAGGAGTAGTAATATGTTGTGGATATAGGCAGTAATTTTAGGATACATAATCAATTACAAATATTAATCAAAAAGGCTATTGACAGCAGGATTTTCCACTATGTTGTTCGAATGATAGTGACAGTCGTTCTATGAAATCATTCACATATTCTATGTTGGAATTCTGAGGTCGGGTATCTCCATGGGAGCTTTAAGATCATTTTGAGAAGACGGTTCTGGTATGCTTGGATTTTTGTTTGAGTGTGAGTGCTGTAATGTTGATTACTGGTGCTGGATAAGTTAGTTAAGGCCTAATAATGCTTTTAAAATGTGTAATTTTGTTTGACTTGTGCAACAGAGAATTCACTGAGAAATCATGGAATACAACATTTTAACGCATTTCCCATTCTTTAAATGCAACATCACATAAACAGATGTCGTTGGTCCAGTTTCTTTGGAATTCATGAGGATGTTCCTTAAATTCATCAAAAGCACAATTTAATAAACCCTTGCATTTTCTATGTAGTGTTTAATTCTAGTTCCGCTTTTTCCTTTACATCATTTAATTTTTTAACTTATTTTAGAAATATTCCTTGAATTATTTGAAAAAATATACCTTCCATCATCTAAAAATCAAAATTTGAGTTCATTTGATCGACTTAGGGAAAAAATGTAGTATCGTGCCATATTTGGTGCTTGATTTTAGATTTGCATTATCCACGATATTCACGATACGATACTTGACCTTATGAAAAAATGTAGTAGCTTACGATACTTGGTGCTTAATTTTCTCTGAAACTCTCTAATTATTTATGAATCTACACCGATGAAACAAGTATTGTTGATGTTTTGTTAACTGATCTATCGATTTTAGATAGCTCACATGAATTGGCAAATTTTCAATCCTTTTTTTCGAAACATCTTCCACAAAATCCCATTAAATGCACTAAAAGGTTTCGTCTTGTCAATTCATTTCAATAGAAAAGACAAATAAACCATTGGGCATTTTGACCAATATGTCCCTAAAATTGTTTTGATTAACTGATTTCAATTTTTTTTTTTTGGGCTTACCGAAAAAAAAATTTGAAAAAAAGATATGTTTGTAAGAGTAAAGCGATATTTTAATACTTTACGTACAACTTTTTGAGCAAGATGGTCTTTTCAACTGTCTTCCATTCTTGAATTACGTATTCGGATAGGGTTGATGCCTATGTTTAAGGTTGGATCTAATATTTTGTAATTTCGTTCGAGAGCAGTCGCATCCTGATTGTCCGAACAATTTTCAATAACGCTCTTGAATATTCGACTTCTGTTAAGTGAAACTAATAAACTGAACAAATAAAAAGTTACATTTTTATATTTAAAAGAAAATAAAATTTAATCAATTATTTGTGGATCATTATTTTCTTACCCCTTTCACTTGTAAGTTATATATCATGATGCATTGATATACTGATAAAAAATGTTATTTTATTAAAATTTTGCAGTTTATTTTAATACCGTGATAAACACTAATTGTTAAAGAATTTTAAATCAACAAAAGCAAAACTAATCACTTATTTTTGGTTTTATAATCCGCCAAATACACTTTTCTTAGTTTATTTTTTTTCTAATTATTTTATTTTTTTAATCGGATACAAGACTAGACAATTGCTTATTTAAATTTACTTTCACGAACATTATCAAGAAATGACTGTGATGGTTTATCATGCTCTAATTATGCTAATGAGTGTAAGCAATAACAATAATTGTACATTCTTGACTTGCTCTTCTTCTTCTTTAATGTTAGTACAAAATATTGAAATCAAAAAATCAAAAAAAAATTAAAGCGAAAGCATTTCTTTCTTTGATTTCATGAAATTAAAGAATAATTAACAAGACAAGGTTACAATTTTCATTTTAAAACAACTATAATTTTGCAAATCAATCACAATACACACGGAATTTGTCATGCATTTGTTTTATTTTATTTTACTTGACTATGACCTCTAAAATCAATGAAGTATCTTCGTTTTGTTTTTATTAAAAAAAGTAAGGAAAAAACTTGTTTGTTTTAATTTTTAATGTATTTTAATAAAGAAATTTAATATAATAATAATAACACTATAAACATACTTGTGCATCCACTCAACATATTATAATAACAATGTTATGATTCATTTTATATTGTTTTTTTTTTTTATTTTTAAAGAAATAATTTTTAATTATAAGTTTTTGTTCTGTTGAGTTAAAACTTGATTAAAGGTATTTACAAAGAATATTTTCATGGTATTTGATGTAACAGATACAAATCATCAATTTTTTTAATTTAATTTGAATGTAAATTTCATTATTTTTTATTTTTCCTTATACCAAAACCTTAAGGGAGCATCGAAAGATATTTCATTGATTTTTTAATAAAATTTTTCCAACAAAATATTGAATGGGATATCATTCATTTAAATTATAATTGTTTTGAACACACATTTCATGTAAATAACAAATATTTTAAATTTCACACAATAAACATTTAGAATAGTAAAAAATCGTAATAATGTGTAACAGTCAGCAAAAAAAGAAGTGATTTTAACAATAGCGTAAAGAATGCTTAGTATGAAAAATATTTTGGCTACACAACATAACAAAAAAAAATTAAAATAAAAAACAATTATTATTTATTATTATTAAATCTTAATAGCAGACTACCGCAACAATGAACCCAAACACCAGCAGTTTATGATACACTTTATTATTTGACGTGTTTTTACATTGAAACAATTACACATGTATGCAAATTAATAAAAAGAAAAAATTATAATATAATATTTTGATTATAACTTCCTACATTTGTAACAATTTTCTTTTTTTAAATAATAATCATCATAAACTCGCACTCACTTTTCTCATTTGAATAATAAATATGTAAAATGTATTATAATGGGTGTTTATTATTATTGTTTTTACAATTTTTTTTATTAATACAACGAATTAATGCGAAATTTGACTCTTGTCTTATTAAATTTCATGATATGTGAAGATTAAATTTGAAATTATTTATTATGAAATAAATTTTTTTGTTATGTAATTTCTAGTAGAAATTTCTCTCATCTTTTTATTATTGATTAAATTGACATTGATTGAATATTTTTTTTCATATGGTTTTCAAACAAATGTCCCAGGAAAAACATTTTACTAGGAATTTTTGGCTTGATGGAAACTCAAAATGTTAGATTTCATTTCAAATAAGTTTTTGGTTCACAGAAGAAAAAATATAAAAAGTGAGAGTCAATGAAAAAAAAATTGGTTTCAATCAAAAACACTCAAATAACCATTCTAAAAAGTTGAGGTTTTGTTTTTTTTTTGAAAATAAAGCTCAAACATTGTACTTGATCTCAAAAATTATTTTAAAAAAGTGTTTTGTTATTGCGTTATGGTATATAATTTTCAATAGCAATTATATTTATTAATAATGCGATCAAAAACCATTTCACTTTAATATAAAGTATGAATTAAACTTGAAAAAAATATGAAACGTAATTTTGAATTTAAATATAAGTGCATTAGCGAATAAGCTGAAATCGTTTTTGTATTTAAATTATTTGTACTAATTGGAAAATTTTCTGGTATCTTAGTGAATTTGACCCAGGGGGTTGTTAGGTCGCGCAAAATTGATCTTCCAAATGCCAAAACCGCCAAATGCCAAATTCGCCAAACGCCATACTGGTCAAATTTGCCAAATGTCAAATGAACAAAATGCCAAATTTACCAAACGCTAAATGGTCAAAACGCCAAATGCGCCACACGCCAATTACGCCAAATTCGTCAAGTGTCAAATTTGCAGATTGCCAAATTCGCAAATACCAAGTGCGCCAAATGTCAAATTTGCCAAATGTTCAATTCGCAAAATGCAAAATTCGCTGTATGCCAAACTCGCTGATTTTTTTTCTTCGCAAGTGACCTGACCTCCTGGTTTGACCAAAAAATATTTGAAAGCTTTTTCAAATTACCGTCACTGGTTTCCAAAATTGCAACTATCGCGCGTTCAAAGTGTTTTTGTTATTCAAGCGTAATATCAATTCAATAATTTTAGGCTGGTTGGCCATCACACCGATATTCTGCAGCACTCTTTGAAGAAGCTATCTAAATTCCAAGAAGCACCATAAATAGAAATGACTCATGTTTTTCCTTGCCCTCACTTGATCAATCATGAATGCTATCTAGAATTTCCAACACTTGCCTATGCCTCATTTTAAGTGTATTAATAAAATGCCATACCATATGTCATTGAGGTTCCATTATCGCATTTTTCGCAATTTCTTACATGAAACAACTCGCTAAAATATAATAAATTGATACGACACCACATAAAATAACAATTTATATGATTTTATTAATCTGTTTTTTTTTTTACTTTCCATTTCAGATTTAACAAAAACTTTGATTGTGTGCATCATCATCCCATCATCCATTTATTTAAGTTAAATTAAAAAAATAACAAATCAAATTATTTCGTGAATGTAACGTTTATTTAAGAAATGCATAAATTTTGTTGCCATGTTTGATCTAAAAATATGTTTACTTGACCTAATCAAGTCAAATTCACACAGCTCTTCATCGTCATCAAAGCACAAACAACCTAAACCCAAAAGTAGTAAATATGGTCGATATCCTGCCGTGGATGTCCTACAAAAGTACAATGACATAAATATCATACATTTCAATGAGAACATGTCAATGGTTAATCGCATGGACAATATAAAATTTGTTCCATATGCAAGGCAATTCAAGTCAAGTCCATCGTTAATGAGTAGTTTTCCTGCGACCGGCACAAATCGAAGTAAGTCATTACGTGAATGGGGTGTGGAAACGGTTTGTTTTGATTTTTCATCAGATGATCGAATGACACCAACAACTTCGGGTGAAAGTGCTGATGAACGAGTAGATTTTAGTGATTCAGCCATACAGACAAGCTCAGCAAATGACTCATTTTGTACTTTGTGTACGTCAAGTTTCAGTTTTGATAATTGTGACAATTGTCCTGATAACAGTTGTGGCTCAAAATGTAGCAGTGAACAGTTTCATGTTTGTGATTTGTATAGAAAAGGAAAAAGGTAAGTTTTACATTGAACACTAACTCTTATATTTGTTTTTCAATGTGCATTGCATACTTTTTGGATGAAATTTCAGTTTTGTATTTTATACCATCATTGAAATCATTTGTTTTTAAACAGTACTATAAGATTTAGTTAATTTTTTATTTCTTTATTTAAAAATTAAATTTAAATTTTACAGTTTTTTTTAATGAAAATGATGATTGAACACTGGGTTAATAAAAGTCGATGTTGACAATTCTTGAATTTCAGCCAAATCCTTTTCATCCATCATCAGGACAACATTTTCATTGTCTTGGCATTCCAATTCCGTGGCATTAACGACATCAGTTGCCACGGCATTAGCTGCCATGTAATCTGTCATCAGTTTAACTCCAGGACAGAACCATTCATTATTTTGCAATGTAACATTCGTTAAATTCCTCAAATATTTGTTCATGACTTTGACTCTCACGTAATGCATTAAATTGTTGTGTAGAGTTAACATTTCCAAGGCACGCAATGGTTTTAATGCACTACTCACAACACTTATTCGATTATCATTGAGAAGTAATGTCCTTAAATTGCCTAAATCTTCAAATGCACTTTTCGATAAATGTTTGATGTGATTGTTGTTCAATGTGAGTGTCGTCAAATTCCTCAAATACTTGAACGCATTATATTCGACTACTTCGATATTGTTGTTATGCAAAAAGAGTTCTTGTAAAGTTGAGGCCCGTTTGAATGTGCTTTTAAGAACTTCTTGCAATAAATTGTATGATAAATCGAGTGTTTTCAAAGCAACTGCATTTGTGAACGATGATTTCTGAATGCGTCGGATATGAAAATCAGATAAATTTAGATTTTGTAAGCCAGGAATCTCCGTGAATAGGGTGCTCGGAATCCTGATATGTGAAGAGTTCGTAAATTGTACTTCAGTTGCATTTTCAGGATTTAACACATAAAAAAGTGATGTCCCAGGATGAAAATTAGTTAAAGTACAAATTGTGCTGCCATCATCCTTGATTGAATATTCACATGAATACTGTGCTCTTGCAAATATGTTATCGTCTTGCATTACAATTCCATTGACGATTACAGCACTGATGGCGAAGAAAATAATTTTAATGTAATTGTCCATCTTCTTACAATTTCTAAACAGAACTGATGAAATTTCATAGGATAACATTGATTTTTATATGCAAAAAAAAAATTAAATCATAACCAGTATTTTCTTGTTCATGAAAAAAAGTATGCCGATGACTGTACAATACTTTTCAGGTAGAATCCTGACTAGACATAATTGTGCAAATGTATTAAATGACCTGCTCTTGTTTGGAATTGACTTAAAATGTGATGATCAACATTAAACTCAAAATAAATCAACACCTTAAAACTCATTAGATAATAAACCTGAACTCTTGATGACAAAAAAAATGATTGATGTCTCATTTACTCAATTTAATTATGATGCACATAAAATATTATCTCGTGTTTTTAGTGCAATTATAACCAACGACAATAAAAAATAAACTTGAATCGTATTATAAAACTTTAAAAGATAAACAATTTTGATTAGAAAGCCATTATTATTCAAGACAATTATTATTATTATTATTAAATATTTATCGTTAGCAAACAACAATTGTTTGTATTAATAAATGAAAAGAAGTAAAAAAAATAAACAGTTAAAGAGCTATTGACTCTCTTATAAAATAATAAATAAAACATGGTTGCATGGAAAATTGTAATTATTTTGATGGATTGTGTTTTGATAAATGCACTTCAGATGATGCTTTAATGAGTTATTAAACTAGTTTTTATGGTTGTATTAGGAAATTATGAAAAGTGTTTAAAAACATAAAAATTTTCTTTAATGATATTTTAATTTTCATGGCCATTGTTGGTTAAAAATTGATTTCTATTGAGCTTTTCATAAAATTTATAATTGCATGTTGATAGTTTTAATTTAACACAACCGTCAGTCAGATTTTTAATCCTACTTTCTTTACTTTACGCCTAGTCCATCGTCAGAGAGTCCAAACTGTCCTCATGTTGAGCAAAGGCCATCTACAAAATATCCATCTATTGGAACGTCGGATTGCAATTTGTTTCAGTTCCCCCAAGTTGTTAAATTATGGCTCATTTGACTCTCTCACCGAATTGGCATCAGACAGTGTCGCCTCTTTTATACCTACCTTGTGGGTTGTATACAAGGGCCTGGTGGCAAACTTCTGAAGGGTCTTTTCATAAGGTATGCCCAATATAACCAAATTTTCTTCTACGTATCTCCATATTTATGTTTTGTATCTCAGCAGTTCCTTATTCGAAATTCTATTCGGCCAGAAGATACACAGAATTCGTCTAAGACAGCGGTTGACAAATACTTGCAGCCTTCTCTTAATGTCCTCAGTAACGAACCAGGTCTCACAATCATACAGAAGGACAAAGAGTACGCACAATCTAAAGATGTTAAGTTTTACCAGTTTTCTACAGACTGAAAAGCACTATATACTGTTAAGTATCGTAAAAGCACCCCTAGCTTTTCTTATCCTGGTTTGTACATCTTTAGCTGTGCCGCCATCCACGCTCGCCACACTACCTAGATACGTGAATTCGTTGACTTGTTCTATTGGATTTCCATCGAGCATCAAAGCAGCTTGAGATTCTGAATTAATTCGCATTTCTTTAGTCTTGTTGACGTTGATCTTCATTCCAAGTTGGAATTTCCAACCTTACCCGATTGGAGGGCTAAGTCAGATAGTTTCTCTTGCATGCCAGCTTGCCTAAGAGACAGCTCACATTTATCATCGGCATAATACAGCCAATAGAGTCGCTCTCGATTCTCAATCAATTATGAACCGGTATTTACATTGAAATGTTATCAAAGTCTGTCAAAAAACAAGTCATGTAACTAATAAAAAAAAGAAAAAAATAAAATTTATCACCCACGCACCATTTCAAATCAACATTTTCTAATATTTTCGCCATGACCTTGACTGATCGCTTTTATTTTAATTTTTATCTTATCTCCAAACTCAAAACATAACATAGTGAAACTCAATCGACATAAAAGTAATAAATAAATAGGCGTATAATATAAATTTTATTAACAAAATTTGAACCAGTTTCCTTTTAAACCTAATGATAGTAATTTTTAAATTGATTCAATCTATTCGCATAGTCATTGAATTACAATCATATGCCTGAAAACGATTTAAAAAAAAAGTCAATGAACGACTTTACGCATACACACTCCAATTATAAATTTGCTAAAACTACTTTATCTTATCATGTTAAAACACAACTACAACCGTCCAAACGCATATAATGAGATGCATTTAATAGATTATGTGTGCAATAAAAGAGAGAGAAAGATTTGTTGCACAGACACATCTTGATCAAATAATGATTAAAATAATAAAAAATTGCAATATGTGTGTATGAAAAAATTTCACTTTTTTTCTTGCAATGTTGTTTACTTTTATTATGAATCTTGTTTTTTTTTATAATTGTATTTTATAAAAAAAAAATGTAATAGTTTTTCTTATGGTTGTCACTGCCTTGAGGTAGTATTTCATTTTAGACAGTCAACTAGAAATTTATTTGCATTTTTTTTTATCTTTTAAATGATTGGTGTTTTCATATTTGATGCATTACGACTTGAAACAATGTTGCAATGATTTTTTTTTTAACTTTAATTTAATTTTTGAACATTAAGAAGATAGAAAGAATACTTCCGTAATTTCCTTTCTTTCATTGTTACAGAACCACACAAATTTTTTTCTTTTACTGTAAAAAATATCCCGGAAAGATTTTACGTAATTTTAATTCGTGACCTTTTCCTAAACCAAAAATTGAATCAAATTCATATCGTTAAATTAAATTAGTGTTTGCATAAATTGTTAATTAACCTTTAAGCCCACGATTCCTACTGTTAATTTGAAAAATGAATAGATAAATAGAAATGATTATTTTTTTATATAATGAAATCGAAAACGATTGTAATCAGAGGTAAATTGATAGTGCATTAAACCTAAAGATGTTATTTGTAGCTGTTTTCTGTACAAATTCATATAAAAAGATGCGTTAAGTTTGGTTTTTGTACTGAGAAAAGTTTTTTTTTCTGCTCTTTCTCTGTATAAATTATGATACCAAATATGTTTTGTACGGCAACTCATATTACATTTTTTTTTAACCCATTGAAGCTTAAGCAATCAACATGGTCACATGAATTTGATTTGGCATCTAAGGATCTGCTTGATTGATCCATTTACGATTAAATTGTCTCAAAGGACTTGTTTAAAAATTATCAAAAAAAACCAAGAGCTCACCTGTCTCCATTGTTTTTTAAACTCACACCTAAAATAAAGGCAAAAATTGAGTTAAAGATAAATGTTGGTTTTTCTTACACATAAAAATTGAATTTCATCTCACCAACATAAAGTACGAACACTACCGAAAGTGTATGGACGATGATCACCATAAAACAACTCTATATTACTCGCCAATATAACCACCTTTCTTTTTTTTCTTCTTCTCTTTAATAATATCTTGAAATTTTCTTTCATCATACATATTAAACTCATTGCTCAAACGAATGCTGAAGTTATGATACGTTGTATTTGTTACATTTCCTAGAAGTGTATGAAAAATGTGTAAATTGAAGTCGATTTGGTGTCTTTTTATTATGAGCAATTTTAGACTAGACTGAAGTTATCAACGACTTTGGCAGCCTCGAGGAGGGAGTTTTTGGACCCTCCCTGACACGCTGCAAGTATCATCAACAACTTTTATCCTGACTTTTTTGTCTGTTGCAGTTTTTCAATTTTTTTCCCAGTGTAAACGACAAAATCAGCTCTCTTTCGTGGGTTTGTAGGATTTCCTGAAAAATTTAACATGAGCAAAGTCGTTAATGAGTATATAGATCGAAAGAGAATTCAATTTTGCAGGACTTGGTATCTGGATTCTCCGATCGGACCTTCTTGATGGTCCTGACAGGACTTTTTGTGCTATTTTGGTCGGTTTTAAATTCTAACTTTCTTGAAAAATTTAACAAGAGCAAAGTCGTTGTTGAGGTTGTTGATAATTTCAGTCTAGTCAATTTCAGTGTAAATTTCTCTCATTTTTTTATCCCTTTTAGTCCCTATGAACCGAATAATCTGAATCAATCTCTTGAATCACGATTTTGAATCGAATGCTTGAACAAAAATCTTTCAATTAGAGGGCTCTTTTATGAATAGCTGAAAAAAAGAAACAGTTAAAAAATATTAACAAAGAAACTAACACAAATTCAAATTCGAAGTAAATAACGGTTATTTTGAATTAACCGTTTCAAATTGTGCACAACGACACCAGACAAGCCACATGTAAAAGTTAATCTCTTACAAAAATACTCACAAAAACACTTTCACATTAAATTCACGATTACGTTTCAAATTTCACATTTCTCATCTTATGTGTAGTAAAAATAAAAGAAATACAGGTGTTGTACCATGTAATGTGCATTGACTGGGTGGCTTGTGATGATTATTATTTCATCTCAGAAAACAAAAATTAAACGTGAATTAACAATTGCACAGTTCAGACGTGATTTATCTTGTTACCGCGATTTTTCTTACAAAAATTACTTCATAAATAAATAAAAAGAAAAATATAAGAAGTAAAAAATCATAATAAATGTAAATAAATTTGAAAAAATCATTGTTTTGTTTTGTTTATCTTATTTAATCATTCATTTTTTCATAGAAAATTGGAATAAAAAAAATATATATATATTTAATGGAAAAAATTAACCAAGAAGAAAAAGAAAACCATATTAAATATTAACCTAATACACAAAAAAATTACAAAAGTAAAATAGAAAAAAGTGTGAATTAATGAATAATAATAAATAAAAATAAAATTTACAAATAAATAAACTCTGTTACAAATCTTTATGAAATTATTAATGAAAGTTATGCTATGAAAAAAAATATTCATAAACAAACAAAATCAGCATTGTAGAACGATATTGAAACATTAATGATGCATCTCTTTGTAAATTTTATCAAAATATACATAATTTTGTATGCTTTTAAATATAAAATAAAAAAATAACTCCAATTTTATGGTGAAATAGTGCAAAAATAACACAACACAAAAAAAAACATTGATTTTTATTGAATTACAATGGTGATAATTTATATTTTATTTACTGAAACATTGTAATTTCAAGTAAACTTATGATAATTTTAATGTAAAACTATTTTTTTCTTCTGATATTACACTGATAGCAATCAAACTACTTTCACTTATAAAGTGTAAGAAATTACAAATTTTAAACGAATTTCGCACAGGATTACAAGAAAAATTAGTTCACAAAATTTACGCAAATCCATTTTTTGCCTGTTCTCATTCAGGTGCCAAGCTGACTTCACGGTAAGTTGTCATTTGTTATCGTTGTTGATAGAAAAAAAATATTATTGTCAGAATATTATTATGCAATACTCTACTTAATACTCTTTAAATACATAAAAATAATAATCATCATCTGTTTTTCGTGATTTTCATGCTCTCTTTACCTTATAAAAGTAAAGAATTATAAATTTAACCATGACCAACAAAAAAATTCATCATCATACAAAAAATGCTAAGAATATGAAGTATGAATTTATTGCAGGAAAGAAATTTGATAACATTGTTAAATAAAATAAAAAAAAAATACGGTACATCTTCAATCGACACATTCTGAATAAAAAGTGAATGTATGTTAATGTTAATAAAAATTTTATATCAAATTTTAATGAATACCCTTCAAAAATACGTATTATATTTAAAAATACGGTAAAAATTGAAGAAAAATAGCACAGTAACATATTTATTATGATGTTCAAGCTCACACAAGCCGTTATCATGTCTGGATTACATGTAAAAATTGTATAACAGAGTGATTCCGTTGAAATTTTATTACCAAGGTACGAGATTGTATGAGATATTAGTATAAAAACTAATAATTATTAAATTAATTATCATAACAGAGAAGAATCTTTATGATGATAATGCAATATTGTTTAATTTATTGAATGTGAATAAACGGATGTTGACTGCCTTTGTGATGTATTATTAATTGTGGTTATGATAATGCACTGTAATCTTAATTTTGTTAAAAAAATACGGGAAAAATTAAAAAGTAAATTTAAATAAGTTATATAAGTGCATTCACCTCAAAGCCATTAAATATGGACTCAATGCAGTGCTTTGCGTCTTCGTGCTTCCATTTCCACATTTATTTTAGCGCGTTTTTAGTCGAGAAAATTTCAATAAAAAATAAAAATTTACATCCCAAGCATCAAGCAAAGCATCCCGTTTGCGGATGAATCGCCAAGCACTATTACGTGAATGATCAAACATTCAAGGGTTGTTCTAACCTTCTAAAATAAGAGATGGTGAAATGAACACACCCACATCGTAATTCATTCTTCGTATCAGACAGACAGAATTAAAACACCCCAAAGCGCTTTTAGCTCAGAAATGCATATTTTTTTAATGTTTCAATGTAAACCTTAATCAATAGAAATTTAATCTCTTTTCAATAATCAACTGAAACTATGTCACTTTATTATTAAAACCAAAAATTTCCAAATCAAAACAAAAAAAAAAACGATTTCCAAACAAAAAATAAATAGTAAAACTAATTAATAATTACTTTATGAGTAATCTTAACTTTTAATTGAAACTGTCCTCGTTTTTCTTTGTTTCATTGAAACTTGAAATTATTTCAGGAGTGGTAAAACATGGGAGTAAAAGTAAATTTTTAACCAAGAAAAGCGATTTTTCAAATGAATCTGTCAATCATTTCATATCTTGTATGGCGTCTAGTCAAATGACAAATTGCAACTCATCTTTACTATATGTGATAAATTAATATGATATGATATCAAAATACTTGGAAAAGCAATTAATATAGGTGAAATAGTAAAATAACACCCAATAAAAATACTTTACATGACATTACCATTTTTAAAGTATTTTCATATTATGATGTTGTGTCTGCTAAATGCAATTGAGAAGCAATTAACTCTCATCTTACTTTTAATTGCAAGTAATGTGTGTGTTGGCGTTGATAAAAAATTACGGTATTTTTAATGATAATTACTTTCATTTAATTCTCTTTAATTGTCTTGTTATGTACATGTTATGTATGTCTTATTACTGAAAAAACTTTATTTTTAATCTCTTTGAATGTTATGTTAATGCCATGGCATGCCACCACAAAAATAAAAACAATTAAATTTTATTTTTACTACCATTTAGCTTTTTCTCAGTGTATTGCATCTCGTTAAATTTTAAATGAAAACTAATATTTCCGGATAATTAAACATTTAGAGCTGTTAAATAAGTAATTTGTGGAAATTGAATTAAACATGAATGCATTGATGAATTGATTGACCGCTACTCAATGATTAAATTTACAACATAAAAAAATTAAAATTAAATTGAATTAATTGATTAATTTTCTTTAATAATTATGTGTGGTCTTAGTGATTTGTTTGTGTTTTGTTTATAAGAAAAGAAAAAACATCGAGAAACATCTATGAACATCTGATATGAAAAATAGTTATAATAGTACTAAATTTCACCTTTTCAATTAAATATTACAATTTTTATTATCAAAGAATTAGAGTTGTCGTTTACCCGGTTTTTTTTTTGAATCACTTATCATTTTTAAATGTCAAAATTATATTATACATGATGTTTTATTGAAAAATGTTTCTGCAGTCATACAGAAATGATTTTCTAGATTTTTTTGCAGAAATTTATTCACAAGATCAAGATCTTCTGCAAGTTTAAGATGTCTCGTCATAATTATTTTACACAATAACATTAAGAAATTTATGTCATAAAATTCAAAGCTTATAAATATAAATAGTAATAATCTTTATAGCTGTGTTTAGCTATTTACAATTTTAATGTAATTTAACTTTATGCTGATTTATCAAGGGGGTGTCTTTAAAGAAAATATAATGTTAAAAAATTACGTTTGATTCATTTTGAATAATTAGAGGAAAATCTCTACAAAATTCTGAATTTTCTTATGTCTTAATCTTACTTAGCCTAATTGAAAATCTTAATCTTGTTTAATTAGTGAGGGAGTAGTTTGATCTCAGTGTTTGAGCTTTTGTAGTCATTAGTTGAACATGATGTTAATAAGTCGGTTGTCAACCAGTCTACAGCGGTCTTCAAAGTGCAGAGATAACGATCCAATAATAAATAAAGATTTTCAGGATAGAACAGATATTTTAAAATTGAATAACCAATATACAATAATTTTTCTATTTAGTTAGAGGCATTATGTTCAAATATCACCGTAGCGAGATCTTCTTCCACAGCTTCTTCCCTACGATTCATTGGCTTTAAACTAGAACTTGGTTCTGGATCAATCGCTGGCTAGTTTACTGTCGTTTCTCTTGGAAATGCATTTTATCTATTAGTTTATCAATTTTTTCAGTTTTTCAAACTGATAATCGGTTTCGATTTCCAAAGCTTTAAATGTTGGAGCTAAATTTTCCATACTAAGTTTTGTCGAAAAGCTTTACTACGATTAGTGTTCTAAAGCACACTCAGTTAATATTATTCCAACTATCAAAATATTTATTATCTCATATTTTAATATAGTTTGATCAATTGTAAGTTGATATCAATCATTAAAATCCTTTAGAATCATGTATTAGGTCAATATTGATCAATAAAAGCCAAATGTTAGTGCTCCCGATGAGTTTAAAACCAATTTTAGTATATTGTCAGACTATCCTGACCTCGTGGGTTCTGGTAAATGGAACTCGGAACAAAACACGTGTGGAATTCTTTTAGTTTATTTAATTTTATTATCTAATTGTTTTTAAATGTAATCACTTTCTTAGTCTTAAGTTTTATCATTGTTTTATTAATTTTAAATGTCTTATTATGTTCACTCAATATTTTCTATTTATTTATTTAGTTTAATTAGGTTTTAGTTTAATTTTAAGTACTTTTAATTTTATTTAATTTTAAAGTTTTAAAATACACGACCGATCTCTAGAACTTTCTATATAGAACTGCACATTGTTTCAAGAATTGCGTAAGTGTGTGCGTGAGAGAAATGGATTTTGTTTCAGTGCAGCTCTCTCTTATTAGAGAGGCACACTGGGACAAAATCCTTACAAATGGCATTCCCTTGCGGGACAACATTCGCCCTCGAATGCGAACCCGCTTCTTTAATCGCTCTACAAAACAATCATGTAAGTTATCGAGGAACTGGGTCCGCTCACTCGTAACACAACATTGTTTGCTATTTTATTCCCCCCTTTACTTTTGCTCAAGTTTCTCGTATTGAGAAAAATTCAAAATTCATTTCACACACTTCGCTAATCTTTTACATATAAGTTCGTTTGAATTATCTATCTGGCCCTTTTTAGTTTTATTACCTAAATTCTAATCATTAATTTTTAAATCTATTTTTAATTGTTAAATTTTGTAAATTGAGTTGTTTTTAATTTTTCACAGTTTGTTTCCATTTCCTTCACTCTTCTTTGACGTGTTGTTCTATGATAAGGTAAGTTTGAAAATAGTTAGGTTCCTCTTGGTAATTATTTGCAGCATTTAGAAGTACAACTTTCCTTTTAATTACTGTAGTTAGGGGTACAACTTTATTTTCAATACCTTTATTTAGGGGTACAACTTTGTTTTTAATAACTGTATTTAGGGGTACGACTTGAGTTTTTCTTAACCAAGGTGACTGGTCCGCCAACACTTGATTATTTAGTGTTGTGAGGTGGGTTTCCATTAAACAAGGTGACTGATCCGCCAACACTTGTTTGTCCGTTTCATCCACTATTTTAAACTTTGCTGCTTTCCAAAAGTCGAACCCTAGTATCAGATTTTGTGGTTTTAACTTAATTTCTCTTGAATTCCATGACTTATAATTATTTCCAGCATTCTCTACTATATCCCATGCTTCATCGTTTTCTTCCTCTCTAGGTATAGTATTCCACGAGACCTGCTCCTTTTCGACTGATCCTTGCAGTTTTCGAGCTACATCATTGCTGTATCGGGTCTGGGTCCCTATGAGAGGCTGCTGGGTCTTGGGATATAGGACCCTACTGCGTGATTCCTTAGACTGCTTCGGAATCACACGGGTGTTCTCATATCGTGGTGTAAAGAACACATCCAATTTTTCTGGCTTAACGGTCCGACCGCCCTTTGTTCTCCAGGTTCTATTAAATTTGTTTTCCCATGACGGAGTGACTGGATCCGCCAACGTTCCGTTAGATGGGATCGGAAGGGATTCAATAGTTGTTGTGTCCGATATTGTTAATTTTTCCATTTTACCGAACCTTACTCCCCCTCGGCCGTTAATTCCAGGTTTAAAAAAATTCCAGTCTTAGTTTTTAAAAAGGGCTTCTCTTTCTCTTCTTTTAAAAATCATTTAAAATTTATTTGAAAATAAAATGTTTAATTTTTAAGAGGGAACAATTTATTTAACTTCACTTTTTTATGTTTTTCTTCAACACGTGTTGTTACACTTTTGACGTGATACCCTGTAGTTGTTTACTTCTTTATGTCTTTAATTTTTTATTTAATATTTTATGTTTTTTTTTTTCAAAATTTCAATTAAAATTCCAAACTACTAAAAGTCATTCAAACCACGTTGTGTTCTTTTAAATAAATAAGTTTTTCACTCCACGTGCTTCCCTTGTAACTCGTATACGTCACACTGTATTGTCTTTTATTATGTTGTGAGCACGTGGTTTCTTTTTATTTTTGTATATGTTTTTTTTTTCATAAAATTATATTTTATTTCCGAGGTAAATTTCCAATTTACCTCTGCAAGGGATGCCAATTTGTCAGACTATCCTGACCTCGTGGGTTCTGGTAAATGGAACTCGGAACAAAACACGTGTGGAATTCTTTTAGTTTATTTAATTTTATTATCTAATTGTTTATAACTGTAATCACTTCCTTAATCTTAAGTTTTATCATTGTTTTAGTTTAATCTTGTTCTTTTATTAATTTTCAATTTGTTATAGTCACTTATATTTTATTTTTTTTTATTTAGTTTTATTAGTTTTTATTTTAATTTTAAGTAATTTTAATTCTTAGTTTAAGGTGTTAAAATGTACGACCGGTCTCTAGAACTTTCTACATAGAACTGAACTTTGTTTCAAGAATTGCGTAAGTGTGTGCGTGAGAGAAATGGATTTTGTTTCAGTGCAGCTCTCTCTTATTAGAGAGGCACACTGGGACAAAATCCTTACAATATTGAAGACAATAAGTTTGGTTGAATTACGAAAATTTATTTTAAGAAAGCTTATATAAACTTCGTTGTGTTCTCAACTGACTCTTACAAACCCACTGACGAAACGGTTTTATGAATCACTTGTATGACACCACTGTTATTCAATACTGGACACTCACCTGAAACAGAATCATAATTTTATCAAATTTGAACAATTATCAGACCGTATCAGTCATAATTCCATATATTTTATACAATAATCATCACGATTCAAAATTACAAATTATTGTCCAAATATAAATAATTTATTAAAAATAATAATAATAACAAATGTTTTGTAAACTGAGTAAACTGAGAAAATGTGATCAAGTGAAATTTTTTCCTAAAAATGAATGGTATCAAAATATCACACTTTCATGAAATAACAATAATAATAAACGATTGCTTACTTTAATATGGTCTTTCTTTCATGCTAGAGTAAAAAGAAAAGAAATGAAATGAAAGAAGAAAAATTAAACAAATCAATCAGTCAAAAATCAATCAACAAGCAGAAAATCGTAGCGTATGCTTTATGAAAATGAGTTTACTTTTAATTTCAAAAACATTTTTGTATGTTCAGAATTTTAATATTAAACTTGAGCAGGAAATTTTGTATTAAAAAAAATAAAAATGTATTCAAAAGAAAAAGACTTAATTTTTTTGTATCATTTAAAATAAACATCATTTGCTCTTAATCTTCATGAGAAGTGGCAAAAAAAAGTATGAATGAAAGTAAAACTAAATGATGTTAATTTTTTTGTCTTTATAAAACTTTGATAAATATTTCCATTATATTGCTTTTTTTACAGTTAAAATAAACATGAGAAAATAATCATTATTACTATTTAAATAATAAAAAAAAAATAATCAAGAGAAAAAACGTGTTGGAAGTCGGTAAATAAATGAAAAGTGAAATAAATAAATCAGGTAATAAATCATACCCTTATAAGAGAAATGAAGCATTTAATATGATTTATTTCGTTTACAATGTTGTATTTTGATATGAAAAGTAATTGAAACTGAAACCTTTTCTAAAGGAACTTAAAGTTTGTAGTCGTGGCTTCTGTTTTAAACTGCTCTGTATTGTTTTGATGAGTTTGTCTGAACTCTTAACATTCATTGACAACAGTCAAAATAATTTCCATAAGATTCAATTCACTTCCAGTTATTTCCGAGTTCCTCATCAAATGAAATGTAAATTAGCTCAGTGTGCAAAATATTTCTCTTACATTACACGCCAATAACGTAACACGCAATTTAATATCTTTATATTCAAAACCTAAATATGAATTAAAAATTATTTTAATTTAATTTATTTTTTTTTTGGAATGCGGAATAAACTATTAAAATAATAATCGATTAAGAAATTTTAATTTTATTGTTTAATATAATATTTTCTTTTCCATTTGATGCATTTAAAACCTGATAACGATTTGATGACTTAATGAACAACAATGTTGCAAATCGTGTTAGACAAAGGCTCGGCATCTCCCCTTAAAATTTTCAAACTTATGTTTAACACCGTTCAATCAACTATAACATGAAATTACTTCATCGTTAATTTTTTTTTTCTTCTTTCTTCTTTAAAACAAAACACAAACTTTCATATAATAATAATGATAATAAATATTTGACTTGAGGCTAAAAATTCACTTTCATTTATTGTTGTTACTTACACATTATGAACAAAAAAATGTAGTAAAATTGTTGTTGCAACACACCATCATCATCAGCAATAGAGCCAACTATTAAATAACAGGTTTCAATTAATGTCTCGATTAAGTTATTATCGCCGATTACAATGTTGGTGTTTGATCATGACTTTTTATGTTTAAACTTTTTTTACAACTTACTGAAAAGTTATTGACTTTGACTTTTAAAATGTAACTTTTGGTGTTAAACGTTATTGTTATTTGAAAGTTAGTTGGAAAAAATATTGGTATGTCATGTGAAAAGTTTTCATTGAATTTATATGTAAGTTTACATAATTAAGCCACACCTTTAGGATAAGGACGAGCCTTAGCTTTTGCACATGCCATCAAAAATTGTTCGATTCTCGCTTCGGCCATAGAACTTTACTATCTCAAATTACCCTTTTTCCAGCTATTCAATTTGAATCAAAGGCTAGTTTAAGATTGTGACTGATGGGATAAAAGCTAAGACTCTTTTATAATGAAAACAACAAGGCGTGACAAGGCCTGAGTGATGGCCTCAGTGCAGGCTTGATAGTCGCCCTACTTAGATGAGCACACGAATCGATGTGATATTTTTTAGTGATACCAGGACATAGTAATATTGATGGTAATGAAGTCGCTGATAGGTTAGCCTGAGAAGGATTAGCATCTACATTTGCAGGAGAAGAACCTTGCTTAGGTATTGCACTAACAATAGCTAAATCTGCCATATTTGAATGGCTTATTGACAAATCAACTTTGTATTGGGAAGATCAAAGCAGATATCATTCACAATTGTACACAACGTTATACCTAAAAGGTCAGTATCACGCACAAGGGAGTGGCTGGGAATGAGTGTGGTTCAGGTAAGGGTATTGGTTGAATTCCTAACAGGTGCTCAAACAGTTGAAGAACATGCATCTTAGGAATTCAAACTTGTGCAGAATTTGCGAAGTAGAAGAAGAAACTGTGGAACACATACTGGTCTTATGTAGAGAATTGGAAACCAGAAGAAGAAGGTATTTTGGTTGTCTGAACGGACCAATAAATCCAAAAGCTTTATTTGAATTCAACTTGTATGAAATATACAACTTCTTGAAAGGAATTTCAATTGTGAAAAGTGAATATAATTATTTAAGATTATAATCTTTAGTAAGTCGCAAGACAGCCCACAAAAAGCCCAACACTAAGTGGCTGAGGTGGGCATACCCGCTTATAATCATCATCATCATCAACTTTTCAGAAATGGTTATCGTATCTTGAAGATACCTGAAGTAAGATATCGATGATGATGAGCATTCTACATTCAATGTCATAGACCTTATTTTTCTAAAATTTTGCTGGTAACTGAATCAATTTCATTAAATCGTTACATGAAATAAATAAAACAAACGGATCAATTAATAAATCATAAAATTATAAAAAAATATGTTAAATTAAAGTAAAATTTTACTTTCTTTAGACGAACATAAGCACGTTAAAATAATATGAAAAATAATACAAATTGAGTGCAAATAACTGGTTCTTTACAACGTATTTCTATTTAAAACTGACCCATACTTCTTCTCTGTATCGAGCACCTTTTTATGAGTATTTTGAATTAAATTTATTAAAGATCCAATAAAATTTATTATCTTATTCAATTTCATTAAAATTAGAGTAAAAATACTAATTACAAACACATGTTTGCTTTCTTTTTCAATATTTTTTTATCTATTCAAACAAAAATCAATTTAAACACATAGCAATTGAATCGTAAAACACACTCAATTGATGTCAAACATTCAATATTCAAAGCGAAATTTAAATTAATTATCACAATAATATAAAAAAAGAGTTAATTGATCAGAGTCTCCATTCAAAATGTCCATTATCTAACATGAAACACAGGTGATTGCACTTTATCTATGGAGTTTTATTTAAAAAAAAAAAAAGTATTTTAAAAACAATATCACTTAACACGCTTGAGAGATATTTGCTATAGATAAAGTTTATACCGGTAATGCCGGGACTGAAAAAAGTAAAAAAAAAAATAAAGTTAAAAGTAAACGATATGGGTGACATGTTAGGTGAAATGACATTGAAATTTAAAAGACGGGTAAATGCTTGAGTAATCTTGATTTTATTTTATTTGCATTAATTTAATTTTACATTTAAAAATATTTTCATGATACTCTTTTTTTTTTAAATGTTAACGGTACCGAAAATGAAACAACTTTCATATGCGCATATACAAATCGAGTACTTTTGATTTAATTAAAATTTTAAAAAGTTAAAAGTTCATCAATTAACGTTATTTTACTTTTTTTAAGCTGACAAGTAACAATAATTATTATAATAAACAAACATTTAATCATTTATTTATTTAAATTTTGCACATACACAAAAATATAAAAGGAGAAAAATAATGAAAAATAAGACAAAATATTTAACGGTGCACTTTTCAATTGTGAGAAAATATTTAATGTAAAAACAATGTTAAGCTCTAGACAATAGATGATGTATGCCATTAGTATGCTAAAAATTGTGAGTCAGACAGAAGATGAGACATAGTTTTTTGTTAAGTCTACTTTTATTCATTGTCCGATTTGATTTCAACTGGCGACTGTCTGTCTGGACATTTAAATAGAAAAAAAAGGTAAAATTAATGTTATGAAATGTCTTCAATTTATGTTGGGCCTGAGAAAGAAAACAGTTCAATCTTTGACTTCTTCCTTGGTTAGGCATACCACTTGCGCACTTTTGGGCAGGACAATCCCGATTTTCGATTTGTCCTTCACTTGTCCCGATTTTTAACAGTGAAAAATATTATTATCAGGAAAGTCCGAAAACTGACCTTAATTTCAAAAAACTTTCTTGAAAAATGTTGCAAGGAAAACGTTCGTTGATGAGTTTGCAGATCGATAGAGAATCAAAAAATACAGCGTCTGATATCTAAGTTTTTCGATTGGACACTCCAGAGAGCGCTGAGAGCTGATTTTGTGAGTTACACGAAGAAAATAGTTGAAAAACAGCAAAAATAAATAGAAAGTCAGGATAAGAGTCGTTGATGACACTACGAGGGTCCGAAAAATCCCTTCACGAGGCTGACAAGGTGGTTGATAACTTCAGTCTAGTAAAAAATGAATATTTTTTGCTTTCAAATTATTTCGATTATTTATTTCACGATTTTTCATCAAAAGTACCTGGTATGCCTATCCTTGGTTCCGTTTGTCGGCGCGTGTGCATTAATGATGGAGTAGTTCTTGGATCTGATTTTAATTAGCAACACAAATTCGTTCATCGATTGGTTGGAAGTTCAATACAAGGTGTTTTTTGCTGTTGGCAATGAGAAAGACTGTACTAAGTTGATTCGATGGTTGATTCGATTGCTACTACGGTATTAGTATCCATGTGGCACCTGGTCTCTAGACTGATCACACATTCCAAGTCACCTAGTCAAAGTCCTAGTTTCTTCCAAATTTTAAATTAGAGAAAATTTTAGTAAAATTTGAGTAGAAAATTTTTGGAACTTTGTGTAAAATTTCATTTTTTTAACCAGCGCTTCGGTAAACATGTGACACAAAATAGAACTATAATCAGAATGCTTTGAAAATAAATTTGAGCTCGTTTTTCCCCGCTCTTGTTGCTAATGCAATTCGCTTATGTCGCACATATAAATTTATTTGAAACTTTACACACGTGCTTGAATTCAGATAAGATCTAGAAAAACAGATTTTTCTTCAAAATGTGCTAAAAAAACGTTAATTTAAATTTGTAGTTTAATAAACACTGCTTTCTAGCTATTTTCAGAGATTCTTATATTAAACTTGAGTATTTTACATAATTTCATGTAAAAGTTGTTCTGATCATTGATATGGAAGAACTATAAAAGACAATAGGGAACCTGCTAAACTCATATTCTTGAACAAAGTACACATCAAGTAAGAACGTTCTGTTCCCATGAATGAACACAAATTATTCAATGAAAGATGAAAAAACTTTCTCATCACTTTTTGTTCTTTTCTCATTATTATTCTAATTAAAAGCTCAAATATTTAGACAATTAATGCTCTTTTTCTTTTCTCACCCATGGTGAAATAATGAAAAATGATTATCGGTTTTTTTCTCACTTTTTTCATCAGAAGAGTTCCATGTGAGTTGTAAGAGGAAGATTTTTAAATAAATAAATAAAATAAAAATTATTAAGTCATTTCCTCATTAAAATATTGAAATATTAAAACAAAGTAACTCATATAAACTTTTAATTATATACGAATATTATAAGGAAATGAAAAACGAATTCTCAATAAAAAAAAATAAAATAACAATTTATATTTAAAAACGCATGTATTTTTAACTCAAATCCATTAATCATCACTCATTAAATCATGATTTTAACTAAAATTTAATTTTAATGTTTTTTTTTTCATCGTCCAAGCATAAAATAGCAAATAACAAACATTTAAAATGATTTTTTTTGCAAGTACTTTGTTCATTTAACAATTGATGTGCAGGGCAGCTAAACAGTGTGTGTGTGTGCTTGTGAGTATTTCTGTAGTTTTTGGGTGCTCTTTTACCGTGTGTAACAACAACAACAACAACAAAAAAAAACATGAATGAACTCAGTTAAAGCTACATATAAATTATAGTTAGTTTTGCGTGCATGTGATTGGAATGGGACTTGGCTGGTAATTTAACTGGCATTCATTGTTTAGTCGTACTCGAATATTAGACTCGATAGTAAATCGTCTAGATTTGATGTGGATTTTTTTTAATACCTATTAAATTAGAATTAATTCGGTGAATCGTGTTTTTGTGAATTAAAATAATCCGGAAATATGGAAATTTAAATTCAAACTGATCTCAATCAATGAAAAAAAAATAGTAAAATCAAGTTGAATTGACAGAAAATTGACGATAAATAATCAAAATAAACGTTAATTGAAATCACATGCAGTTAAAATCATGATAACCTAAATACGACATTTAATTGGATACAATTGCATAAAGAATTATAAATTAATTATAGCTATAAAATTTTATCACACAACGAGCTTACATAAAAATATTCGGAAATTCAACAACCGGCATCCGGTTCACTGCAAAAAGATAAAATCAACATAAAAATTATGAAAATCATCATTTATTTTTTTTATTTTAATTTAGTGTCAGTATGTCTATAATGAATTTTTATACCAAATGAACAACAAAAACAATAATGACCACATGCTTTGGCTTATTCCTAAGTCAATGGTGTCAAAAATTACGAAACTTAAGTGATACACTTCAAAATATCTCATCACAACAAAACACATATCCCGAAAATACAATTTACGAAAGTATTTTATCCGATATCCATCCAAATCCATTTACACATGATCCGATTCGATCACTTGATGTCATAATTCCAAGTAAATCGGGCATTTTAGATGGTGATTGGTATTTGAAAAAACAAACAAATCCAAAAATAAGTGAATATCCCTGGGAAAAATCAAAAAATTATATCAATTTCGAGCTTGTTCCGTGGCGCAAATCAAAACAACCCGCGAAATCACCCGAAGAAATTCCATCGGTTGATATGAAAAGTGATACAATTATAAAGTGGAATGAACAAGAAGAGAATAAAATTTTAAATAAATTATGTAAATTAAGTCGTAAATGTGATAAAAAATTTGACAATAAAATGAAATTGCAACAATTGCATCAGCAAAAAAAGAAAAATAACGTTAAAGTTAAGTTGATATTCGAAATGGAAATGAATAAGAAAAATCGAGACCAAAGTACACCAATAAAACCAAAGATTAACTCCCGTAAATTTCATAAACGCTCAAGAATTCCCGTGCTTCAAGATAAAATCAAAGAACATAGCTATGATTCGATTTATGAACGATGGCAAAAAGATACGGAAGATGATGCGGTTTATGTTGCAATCAAAGAACTTGAAACCAAACGAAATCATTGGGGTTATTTTAGCCAAAGAAATATTAATATTAACGAATTATTAATAAAAAATGATAAATTTTCACTTAGTACAAATGGCACAACGAGTGTCACAAACTATTACAGCACAACTGGTACGAATAAAAGTAAGATGAGTGAGAACAAAAGACTGAGTGGCAATAAAAAATTGAATAGATCGAAAGCGATTGTTACGTATTGTTTTGTTGATAATGGAAAATATTCAAAGCATTTTTGTTCAAAATGTAAAAGGTAATACAAAACGATTGAATTGACGATAAATTTCAAATCGTTTTAAAAAAATCATTTTTATCCTGAGAGTATGCAATGAATTCAATATCTAATAAAATATCGTTTTATTTTCATTTAATAATTTGAAATTTTAATATTATTTTTCTATTTCAGTACAACCGTGGGCTGCAACGGCCTATCAGAGTCCAGATACCATTCCCATCTGGACTCTTCCCTGATTCCTGGCTCTCTTCCATACATGGATTCAAATTATGAACGTCCCACAGGAGGAGCACTTGCATTACATTATGCAGCAGCTAGAGTGAGTATTAAAATTAATTTTTTTTTTTGAACTAGACTCATTTCTTTTAATCTTTAACTGGACATCTGTGCTTAGTGTGATTTCCAAAGCCGATACTAATGTTCAGCGGAACCAATAGGACTAGTCAAAAACCAGTGGGACATCAAGATTTATTAAACATTCAGAACTCTGGCAAGAAATTCCTATTTTTTGTTGAATTTTTAATAAATTCAATGTCCCACACTGTAAGTTGAAAACGCCTCGCAAACCACCCGCATTATGCGCATAAAGTAAAATAGTGCCCGAACCGAAAATACTGTTGAACAAAATTTTCCGTTTATGAGTAAAATATCATGTTTTTGTATGTTTTAGGTAAAAGTGATCTGAAGCAAAGTTGCAGAGAATATTTCAAGTTACAATTTTGCTGAAATAACCAAGTCAATATTTCAAGTATTAAGAGGCCAAAAATGGCAAAATACACAATTTCTAGGTTATTTTGAGGTTTTTGAGTTAAAAAGCATTCTTCATTTTATTTTTGAGAAAAATTATATCAAACAAAACAGTACGGAATATTATAATGGAGATGAAATGTTCAAAACAAGCTTTGAATTGTCAGAAGTTTTGTCATATTCAAACTTTTACCTCAGAAGTTTTGTTTTTGAAGTTTGTTTTTTTAACAAATTTGTGCTCAAAATTGTGTATTTTGCCATTTTTGGCCTCTTAATACTTGAAATATTGACTTGGTCGTTTAAGCAAAATTGTAGCCCGAAATATTCTCTACAACTTTGATTAAGGTCACTTTTACCTAAAACATACAAAAACATGATTTTTATACTTAGAAACCGAAAAATGAGCTCAAAATTATCTATTTTGCCATTTTTGGCCTTTTAATACTTGAAAAATTGACTTGGTCATTTAAGCAAAATTGTAGCCCGAAATATTCTCTACAACTTTGCTTCAGGTCACTTTTACCTAAAATTTACAAAAAAAGGGATTTTTTACTCATAAACGGAAAAATTTGTTTAAAATTTATATTTTTTCTTCTGAAAATTCCCGTGACATTTCCCGTCGCACTAAAAATTCCCGTCGCCAGCGAAGGGAAGCCGCGACGGGAAATGTATTAAGAGCGCGTAATTTTCGAAATTTTTATGGAACTTAACAGGAGATGCGATAGAAATTTCAATCATCAAACGCTAAGCGTCAATCAAAAATATCCGTCTGCGGACCAAATCGATTTGTACTGCAGGGCGTTTTCAAATTAAAGTGCACTGATCTCCCACTAGTTAACCCAAATTTTACCGCGCTAGTTTCAGTCTCACTGGAATTTTTCACTGGTTTTGGGTTGACAGTGTAAATTTATGGTCTGTTGGGCCAAATCAAGGCAGAATTATCAGATTTCTCTACGGCGACGTCGCCTAAACCTTAAATAAATTTTTAAATAGATCACACCATTCTAATATTTAAGGCATATTTTCATTTTTTCATCATTCCAGGGCTGCCTTGATTGTGTTAAACTCCTTGTGGAAGCGGCTCCTGATATAAGGTAAGAAATTTAAAAAATGTTTTTTTAAGCAAACAAAATCTCTCATAATCACCATAATCCGGATGTCCTTGATATTGAAAATCAATCAACCTTCAATCAGAGTTTAAGAAATTTCAGCATTGTCACCACAAAAAGAAAACCTCCTTCTTCCGTTTACTTTTCAATATTTTTATTATTCAATATTTTATTATTATTATTTTACTTTTATCAATTAAACACAATCATTATCACATCATAATAAAAGTAAAATACAAAAAAATACTTGAAAATCAATTGTCCATTTCATTTATTTGAAAAGTAAAACATTAAATTGAGTACTCAACCGTATCATGTTTTATTTTAATTTTTAAATGCTTTATTTTTTTACTATTCATTGATTCCATTTATACATCAACATAAAATTGACGATGCAATTTTTATTTTTTTATTTCCTTGCTAAATTTTCTTCACCACACAGATATTACTTTTATTTTTATTATTTTTATGTTTTTTTATATTTATTATTATTATTGCTGATGATTTGCAAGTAATATGATAATTCATTATAATATTTATGATTGTAAATATTATTATATAAAGAGTGATCGTTACATAGTAACTGAAGAAAAAAAAATAAAAATTTAATAATGAAAGTTTTAATTATTATTGAATAAAATCATAAAAATGGCATGGACCAAGTATTATTTTAATTTGTATCAGATTTTATGATGTGATAAATTTGATGTGTAACATGAATGTGTTGAAATTGTGCGATTTTGTTAAATTAAAATAAGATTCGCGAATTTCTTTGATGACATTCACGTGTCTGTAAGTGGATCATCTAACATGAAATGTTTATTGAGCGTTGAGAGCTGATTCGCGAAAGACATCATTTATCATTTTATATGAAAATTTTTCAGCCTTGAATTGCAAATTTTTAAAATGTAACGGTTTTTTAATATTACAAAGCTCTCAACTATAATTTTCGCGTCAAATCCCAAATCTGATAACTGATCGGAAACTCAAGAGCTACTTTTTACAAATCAAAATACTAGATCTCGTTTAAGAATTTTTGTCTAAATAACAAACCGACGCAAGAGCGGATTGAAAATTATTAACAGCCCTGGCATTCTGCATGATTTTCTCTAAAATTCACCATTTGACAGATTGCTGAATGGTCAGTCCACCACTAAACCAACGTATCATAAAATAACAACCTCGTAATCGGTCTTTGAGCCAAATCTTGAATAAATATGTCAAGTAACGGTCCTCATTTGTCCTAATTCTAAGATCAAGTTACTTGTTTTACAACATTTACGTTTACTTAATGTTACAATTAAAGCATAAAATGTAACCCAATCAAAAATAACAGGAATTTTTACATATAAAAGTAGATCAGTTAAAGCTCAACCAACAACACGCATGTAAAACAGGAAACATTCCATTCAATGTCGTCTTTAATCTAACATCTTCATAAAAATAAGAAAAAAATTAAATCAAATGCGTAAAGAATTGTAAACGGGTATAAAATTGACTAAATTTTTTTTTATGAATTAAAGTTACTCATTTCTACTTCTTTTTATTAAAATTGTTGATCGATTCAATCCATACATCTATTGATTCAAGAAAAAAATTACATTTTTACCGTATATCGCTTTAAAAACATCAACAATAATAATCATCATCATTGCATGTGGCTCACCTACATTAATTCTTGTTTTTCTCTATTTATTTATATATTTTTTTTTAATGATAATTCACTTCAATTTAAATTTAAAGCCCAATTAAATTTTCCATATTAGTTGCATGAAGAGAAAGAAGAGCCTTACATAATCAGATATAAATCAAATCAAATGTAATTCATATTTACTTATAATCAGTTGCAATCTAGAAAAAAAAAGATTGCTATTCACAAGAAATACGAGAAAAAATAGACCAAATCAATAACACATAAATGTGTGTTGTAGAAGTACTACAATGTGTGATGAAAACCGTTAAAATACTGTCCATTTATTTTCTTATTATTATTATGTTATTTTCATGGTATGCTATGATATGCTATAAAAGCCGGTAAAATTCATGCATGTACTGATCATAATTATATAGAATTAAATGATGCTGCACAATAAATAATGAATAAAAAATAGTTACTTTAAACAGGATTTTCCTGTCTGATGAAATTGGAGCAAATATAAATTCTCGATCAATGTTAATGTTTGTTTATATTGAAAGTATTGTAAAGAGGTTGTTCTGTTAGGTGACCAAGTTAGATAAGAATGGTGAGATGTGACCCATTTAGAAGGTGGACAATGTTTAAAATAAGTTTTATAACGCATTTGAATAAGTTTGTTAAATTTTTTAATAAAACTCAATGTTTGCGTATGTGTTTTTGATAATTTAGAGCCATTAATGTTGATGAGGGTGAAAATTGCACCGGTCAAATTGTTTTATTTTTATTTAATTGTATCTTTACAAAAGATTTTCGTTTTTGACTTTCAAGTAAGAAACAACTAAAACATATTTAAAAATGGTACCAAAAAACCCTTAAAGGGAGGTGTTCTTTTCGCTAGCTTGGTGCACACTAGTTCTCTAGTAGCTTGTAGAAAGAACATTTCAATTATCCTTTAACAAATCTCCACGTTGGTGAAGGGTGGGAAACGCTAGCTCAGAGTACCAACTGATGACTAGTAGGCTAATAGTTAAGGTGATGTGTAAGCCAAGGTATTATGCGTGTGTACTTCAGTTAACTTCGGTTAGCTGCGGTGCACAATCCGTGTCGATGACTGAATGGCTGAACAGAGTCAATCGTGAACGAAGCCTAATGAGTATCAGGGGGAACTCATGCAGTAATTACCCCGAAGCTCGATGATCGGGGGAAGCCAGAGAATGGATTTATACAAACCTCCTACAAAATATGAGTACAAATAACAACAGAAACAAACGTCAACTATGAACCAGTACTTTCCTAAGATTATAAGTGATCGAGCAAGTTTGCAAGAGAGCCCCAATCCTGAAGCCAATAGCCTAATAAACGTGGACGCCCGAAAGGTCTTAATATAAATCTAATGCATGGTACAACGACAAGAGTTGACTCAGGAGAAAATAATGACGACAAGACAGAGACTACAGCAGAGAATGACAACGTTAAGTTGACTCAATCCTCCATGGCCTCCTCTATCAACACTATTACTGAAAATGCCCTCTTGGAAGTTTCAAGAGACGTCGATGAAGTTTCAAAGGCTATAGACAACCTTGGTATCAATCAGCCCGAAACAAAAACCAATGGGACTAAGAAGAATATGACTGAGAACCAGAGAAAGAGCATCTCCTAAAGCTGGAACTAAGTAAAGAGAAAGCACTAGAAAAGTCCAAGCAAAAAGTACCATAGGCAGATAAACCAAAAGCTAATCCATCTAACTCCACGACTCCACAACAAAGGGCAGATAAAAGGAATCGCTCTGACGCCTATATCACCCCACAACCGAAGAAAATAGTGAAAGTTGGTACAGGAGCAATCCCAAAAAACAAACCAAAAGGGACCAAGCCTTCTTACAGTGAGATAGTCAGTGTTCACAAAGTAGGCATCGTCCCAGCGGAGTACCCAGACAAAAAGCTGAGTACTGAAGAGTTGCAGACTATCAAATGTTCAGTTTCTGATTTTCTTGAAATTTTAGTCAACTTTTAAATTCAGGTGACCCCAATAGGACTCTTTGAGACCGCGATGGTGCGCTTGTAAAACCCAACCTAAAACCTAAATTCAGTTGTCCTCCTTCAAACACTTCATGCACGTATTTGACAGTACTATTGACATTGGCTATTTTCATCAATTTAGTTTAGTATGATTCAATTGATTCAATTTGATAACATTTATTCTTAAAAATTCTGTTTTACAAAAAAATCGAAAACTTTAACCACAAGAAATTTACCATATCGCAAAATCAAAAGTTTTCTTTTGTAATACACCACAGAAAAAAAAATAGAAAACAAAACAGAAATATGTGGTTGATAATTATTGTTCAATATTACAATTTTCTTATTATTATAAAACATGAATTTCACATGTTATACACTAATTTTTTTCTTTTCATATTTTTTTTAAAACCAAATTAAAAATAACACTATTTCAGCTTAATATTATTATTTTTTTTTATCATCATCACTAATATTTTTTTAAAAATTTGCTACTTGGTACAACAAACACCGTTTTCTTCATATTGTATGAATCGTATCTATGTATGTTGCATTTACTTGCACTATGCAACTAATCCACAATAATAATACAGTTTTTCTTTTGCTTTTTTGTACGAAAGTGCTTTTATAACATTTATATTTTTTTAGTTGTTGTAAAAATCATTCAAATGCTAGTCCAATACTATTTCTACTGTAAGCATCACATTCACAATTTACGTTTCGGACGGTAAACAGTATTATTTTCTATCTAATTATTATTATTTTTTTTAACACAATATTGAACGGATTTCAATTAAAATAAAATAAAATAAATATTTGCGTGTACTTCTTAAAAAATATTTACAATTATTTACAAAAAAAAACGAAATTAAATAAAATAAATTGATTAAAGTACTTTCGTGAAATGGACTTTCATATAAAAAATAAAAAAAAAATACAACAATTAAACACAATTACCCGAAATCGAAATGGAACATTAAATTTTGAAGAAAAATAAAGTTAAATTTTTCCATGATTTGAAAGTGATTAGAAATTGTGATAAATAAATAAATAAAAAAAGAGCAATATTACAAATGAAAATAAAATGTGAACTTAATTTTGTGATCTACTGAAATTCAAAGTACCTGAAAAATTAAAATAAATTTAAATAATTTTAAATGAAAGACTGAATATTATTTTTTAAGTTTGAATTAGAAAATGAAAAATTGCAGTCAAAAGTTTTGTTCTATATGCATTTCAATATAAGAAATTTATTTGTGTATGTATTTAATTTTCATGAATTATGAAAAAATTAAAAGAAAAATGAAGATCAGGTGTTCAAATGTTGAAATTTAATGGAAATTTTGAAAATTGTTATGAAAATTAATTTAGATTGGAAATTTAAATTTGATTATTGTGAACTTACCTTAGTAATACGTATTAAAAGTCATAAAATTTATAATTTTAAACAAACATTAGGGATAACGGTTCGAAAACCCCTTAGCCATCTTAAAAGTAAAGGCATCGATCGTAACTTTAAGACATTGAATGCGATAATAAGCCAGTTGAAGAAACTGTGCAGATAAATTCAGCCTAAATTAAGTACCAAAGACTATCAAAATTTATTTGCTCCTGAGCTAAAACACATTTGGTTTTACCTTTTTGTACTGTGTCTTGGCCGTTTGTCATTTCACTACTTCAATTCAAGGCCAAATTTCTTTTAAAAATTGCAATTTCTGAATTAGACGAATTTTTCTTTGATAATTTGAGGTACTTTGAGTTTAAATCGACATAGACCATACCTCTGCGCGCCCTAGGTCCATACTCCAAATAAAATTGGGTGAGAAATGATCGATTACCGTCCCCGACGTAAATTTCTATGTTGGGTTTAGTCCAAATCTCGTAGGTCAATTTTTAATGCTAGTATAAAGTTGATTTTAAAGCTTGTCCTATAAATTGACTTCTTTCTTCAGTTTCCATTTAAAAAAAAACCGTTAAATTATTCTTGAACACCTGAAAATACAAAAAAAAAATCACTGAATTAAAAAAAAAGTATTTTAATGTGATTTTCTTTTTCCTTACATTTTCATGCACTTTACGGAAAAACAAATAAATAACAAAAAAACATTAGCAACGTCTGTGAAAGCAAATCCAAACCATTGTCTAATCGAGCGTGCAATTTAATTGCAAATAATTTTGTTAAATTGAAAACAAAAACACAGGCAATTACAATGTCAGCACTTTTAACTAGACGAAAAAAGAAATCAAACAATAATAAAAATCAATCACAGACTGAAATGAAACTTCCTAAAGTGATTGATGAAAGTGATTCCTATGAGGAAATTGGAAGTCCTCTTAGTCCGTTAAGTCCATTGAGCTCTAGTGAAATTGTAGCTCCAATTAGTTTAGAATCGTCTTCACATCAAAGTATCACATCGATAAATGAATTGAATCAGATTAATGATTCAATTGACTCAAATATTGATGTTGAAAATAATAAAGAGTCACATCAGTACATTTCATCTTCCTTAGCACGAGCTAATTATGTGAGGTAATCATTCATTTATGTAATAATGAATTTTCATTTAAATCATTTTAAGACATCTTATGTGATTATGAGAGATTTTTTTTTGTACCAATTTTTGTTTATCTTCAAGTAAACATTTATTTTTTTCCGTCTTTTTTTTAGTGCAAATACTCAAATGGACAATGACGTAACACCAGTTTACTTGGCGGCACAGGAAGGTCATTTGGAAGTACTGAAATTCCTTGTACTAGAAGCCGGTGGATCGCTGTACGTTAGAGCTCGTGATGGAATGGCTCCTATTCATGCTGCATCGCAAATGGGATGTTTAGATTGTTTAAAGTGGATGGTATGAAATTAATTTTTTTTTTACTCATATGTGTCTGTTTAATTGTGTGATTATAAATTTAAAAGAGAAATAGATATAAACTAGTATTTTTTTGCTGTATTATGATGATCTACTTTTTCCTTTAAATGTAACATATGTGTGAATTGTCTTTTCTTGTTAAGTTTCTTTAAAAGGAAGAAAATGTGTGTTAGAAAACTTGTTTAATTTTTTTTTTTATAAACTCACTGACTTTAATTAATAGCTACATTGTATTGATAGGTGGAAGACCAGGGAGTCGATCCGAATCTCCGTGATGGAGACGGTGCAACACCATTGCATTTTGCAGCATCACGTGGTCATCTTACGGCAGTGCGTTGGCTCTTGAGTGTCGGTGCTAAACTTTCACTAGACAAATATGGGAAATCCCCAATCAATGATGCTGCTGAAAATCAACAAACTGAATGTCTTAACATCCTCGTTCAACATGGCACAACACCGGATTATGGTGATGTCAAGCCACATCATCAGACAAAACGTCCAAGCAAAAAGAACTCTAACAATCATCAAGGTGATAAAAGAAATGGGACAATAATGAGCAAGAGTTCATCAGGCTCCTCAGATTCTGAGCCATTTTATTTGCATCCTCCCAGTATTAATGGAATACAAAATCCAAATAATATTAATACACAAAATAATCGCGCTACAATTACAAAGGAACCTGTTTATCGTAAGTCATCAGCCGAATCATACTATCATGCTGCCGTACCTAATGACGGACTTTTCATAAATCCAATGCGTAATGGATCGATGTCACCCCAAAGTCCAAGTGGAAGTGTTTCGGGTGAATCATTTTTCTTGCATGATCCACAAGAAGTCATCTATAATCGTGTTAAAGACTTATTTTCATCAAATAACAGTCAAACTAACACAAATGGCAATAATAGGAATGTGACAATACAAGCACAAGTCCATTCAAGCAGCAGTGGTGCAAATTCGGCATCTGATGAAGACATTTCAGTTGAGTCAAGTACATCAAGTTCGGAAAATAGTCCAATTATCACACATTTACCTGTCAAACGAACTGGAAGTAACAATAGTAAGATCAAAACAAGTAATCGAAGTGATCACGATTATGAGGACATTTATTTGGTACGAGAGGAAGCAAATGGCATGATCAAAAGTAAAATACATGGAAGAAGTAGATCACGAGACAGTGGATCACACAGTCGTTCGGCAAGTGCAAGTTCAAATCGTAGTGAAATTATTGGAATTGGAACGGTAAAGTCATTTTAATTTCAGTTAAAACCCTTCATTAAATTTAAATAATTAATTTTTTTTATCAGAAACCGACAACAACAAAAGAAGCCATTCTGTTGAGTAAGAGAAATAAAATTTATGAAGCACAAAATAATGTGAAAAATAGTTATGATTTTCCACGTAAATCCAATAATGGAGATCAGCGGTTCAATAAAAACAACAAACATAATACGTATGACAGTGTTTGCTCGCCTGATGATGTTCAGGAACGTAATAAAATGGCAATGAAGAGTAATAATAAAAATAATAGCAATAATAATAATAATTTGAATGGCAAACATCGGAATAATGGAGAATTTGAAAAACACAATGGCAAGCATAAGGAAGAGCTAACAGAACAAGGTAATTTTTTTGTCTTTTAAATATACAAAAAAAAAATAACCATGGTGTGAGACATTTTTCATTGTAATTTGGTTCATGACGAGCTCCATTCACTAAAAAAAAAAAATATAAACGCAAAAAGTTTTGTTGTTTTTCAAATGTCGACTGAAAAGTGTAGAAAGTCTAGAGAAATTAAAAACTGATTTTATTTTTTTTACCTTAGCTTTTAAAGGAGGGTATCCCGGTAATTAAAGTAATAGAGTAAAGTTTTTGGCCTCATAAGACAAGTAATTGATAGGACAATGAAACTTCAATTCACCACTGTGAAGTTTTACCGATTTTTTTTTAGAGCATTTCGTAAGAAAAAATGCACTATTATAGACGGTCTGTCCGCCGTTAGTCTGTAAGATCCATAACTCCGGAATGGTCCATAGGAGCGAGGTTTATTAGACAGAGGAGGTCATAAGAATGATTTTAAACTCATTAGTTTTGAGATTGGGCTCATGGATTGGGCTCCAGAGCCTCCTAAGCCTGAAAAACTGTTAAAAACGGCTAAAAATTTTTAAAAATTGATAATTTGATTTGTTAGATGAAGAAGTTTAACTCATTAGACTCAAGGATTGGGCTAAATGATTAGGCTCCAGAGCCTGAAAACAGTCAAAAGCCCAAAATGTTTGTGGAAAACTCCCAAAAATTAATTTAAAAATGGCGTTTTTTTCAAAATGGTGTTTTTTTTCAAAATAGCGGTTATTTTCAAAATGACAGTTATTTTCAAGATGATAGTTATTTTCAAAATGGGGCAAAAAAGGCGTTTTTTTTCAAAAAATTTCAAAATGGCGGTTTAAAAAAAAATTAAAATAGCAGTTTTTTTCAAAATGATGGAAAAAACCGCCATTTTGAAAAAACAGTCATATTGAAAATAACCGCCATTTATTAATTTATAATTATTAAAAGTAAAGCTCAATTATACTCAATGAAACGAGTCCCATCGAAATGCACTTTTCTAAACCGCCCAGTGGTTAGAATTTCCCATTTTTTTTACACTGTTGAAAAATTATCTAAAACAGTGAAAAATCTGAAAAATAGTTATATTATTCGTTGTTCATTTATCCGGAAAATCCGAAAAAAGGCACGATATTTTATCATATTAACCCCTTAGTTCACATACTCTCACAATTTTGACTCAAATATAGTGAAAAACAGAAACTTTAAGAGTAATATGATGCAGGGAGAGTTTGTTGACCTTTCGATTTTCAAATACTTTTCAATTGACATTTTAAATATAAAAAGACTTTTTGCATTGCGAACACCCAAATTCTTCTTTCAATTCCATGTCATTGATTCCTTTTAAATTGTAACTTTCAAGCTTTATTTTAATTGATTTTTTTTGAAAATTTTCATTGATTTAAATTTTTCTTTCTTTATAATAATTTCAATATAGAGCTATTAAAAGAGATTTTCTTTGGCATAATCACTACCATATTATAGTTCATTCAACAGTACAAAGTGTGCCTTAATTTAATTAAATAAAATTTTAAAACATTCATTTTCTCACCTATTTCAATCAAAATAAATCAACATAACATAAATATGATTAGTACACTTTTAAAAGTCAATTAATTTTGTACAAACAATTACCCATTTAAAACACACATGTCTTTTGTTCCAATAATTATTATTACATTATGTATTTATTTTTCTTTATAAAAACAAAAAAAAAAGTGAAATGAAATTACATATTTTTTTAATTTTAACTTCCGTACAATATTTAATAATCATTTAGTGTCCGGTCCACCCCCTCCACCATTGCCGCCACCGTTAAAAGCACCGAACCATGGCTTAGTAAGTAACAAGAGTTTCTTACATCAACATCACCAACAGTTTTGTGATGGCAATGATGAAAAAAGCAACGTTTCAACTATGATGACCACATCTGGAAATTACCAACAGCAACAAAATTATAACAATGTGAATAATAATTCATCAAACAGTCCTGAAAGCATTGAAAACATAGATTCAGATTCTGGATTGGAAGTGGTTGAGGAACCGACCCTTAGACCATCAGACCTTGTGAGAGGAAATCATAATAGGAGTATGTCGATTATTTCAGGTAAATTTATTTGTATTTATTTTTTTTAAATTAAACCTCAGAATGTTCCATTGAATGATTGTTATGTTTATTTTTCAAATTCTAAACGAGATTTCGTGTTATTTATTTATATTTTTTTTTGTTTCATTTCTCTTTTTCTTAAAAAAATTTTTTTTTTGCGGTACAGCGAATAAGAAAGCTAAACTCATAACCACAAATAGCAACAATAATAACAACAGTTCTGCAACATCTTATCATAACGTTAACTCTCAACAACATTCAATCAAATCTTACACTCCAGTCGATGATCAGCAACAGTATTATACGCAACAACAACAGCAGCAGCAGCAACAACATCACGATATTACACGTCCTGGTTCTAGTGCTAGCAGTATAACTGGACCCAAATTGGTTAATAAACAACTTGTACTTCCATTTGTGCCACCAAGTTTTCCCAATAATTGTTCGGCAGACGGTGCGAATCATCTCATAAAACCGTCTGAATATCTCAAAAGTATTACGGATAAGAAATCAAATGCTGGATCGTCGAGGTAAGATTAAATTTAACAAAAAATTCTTACCAAAAATTTCATTTTAAAAGTGAAATTATGTGTCTTTGTGTCAGTGATAATAAATGAATTTTAAAACGAAATGAAATGAAATTCAATTCAAAAATAAGATAAAATAAATCGAAGCGAAAGAAAGTAGTGCGTGTGCATTCAAAATTAAAATAAATATTAAACACCTTTTAAATTCATGAAATTAATTTCATTTTGTGTGTGTTTAAATCACGTAAACTTATCCAATTTATATAGACCGTAACCATGTGTTATGATTAATTTTTTTTTTAATTATTACTTTACTTGTTTAATTGCCTTAAGACTCTCATTTACTTTTTAATCATTATTCAGATCGTATTCAAGCTAAAATTGATTATAATTTTTAAAAATTAATATTTTATTTTTTTTATTGAATCAGATCATCGGATGCTGAAGATTACATGCCAGTTATAATATCAGGTCCTGGCAATACAAGCCATTTAGCTCCTCCTTGTCCACCACCACCTCCTCCTGCTTTGCCATCATTTTATAATAACAATACATTGCAAAATAATCAAAATTCATCGTCCACATCATCATCAAATAATCAACAAAATAATAGTAATAATAACAGTACTGGACCTGGACTACAAGACTTGGCTGCGAGAAAACAACAGCAACCACTATCAGCTATTTCAATACAGGATTTGAATAGTGTTCAGGTGAGAGGTTTTGATTCAATTGATTGAGATTCAATTTAATTTCAAGTTTTCGTTTTAATTTAATAGCTACGACGCACTGATAAAATGTTATCAAAGACATTTTCTGCTCCCACTCGTAGCATCAGCATGCAATGTCTGTCATCAACAACTGAATTGTTCATGTCACAAAAAGTTGATTTGATTGCAGAATTAAAGGCGTCAAAGGATATAACGGGAATTAAGAAAATGAAAGTTGAACGGGCTAAACTCGAGTATCGACACTCAAGTGGTATCTATGGTGAAGCAACCAGACAATTTACGCCAAATAATTTCGTTGAAACGGTATCGAATCATTCTACTACTTCTACTAGTTCTTCTTCTCCATTTTCCATAGTAAATGCACACATTTTTAATTTTATTATTATATAAAATTTGCACAAAATCCAATGTTTTCACAAATCTGATAATGAAATATTTCTTTTCTAGATACCTGAACGTGATAGTTCCGGTAACGTGATACCTGATTGGAAGCGACAAATGTTGGCAAAGAAGGCCGCTGAAAAGGCAAAACGCGAATTTGAGGAACGGATGCACAGAGAGGCTGAAGAAAGACGATTATCCGCAATTCCTAAATGGAAAAGGGATTTAATTGCAAGAAAAGAGGAGGCTGAACAAAAGTAAAAATTTAATTTAATTTAAAAAAAAACAAAAATTATATTTTTTTTTCAATTTTAATAACAGACAAGGCGTTTACACACCACGCGTTGAGGAAACATCATCACCCCGTTTCTCCGCTAATCCACACAATCCACGTCAAATGTCCAAACGTGCAATGTCAATTGATAATCTGAGTTTTTCAATTCGTGAAGAGGACACGATTCGATATAACAAGGAAAATAATTACAACAGTAATGTAAATTCGCAAAGCAGTTCACAAGACCATTTGAACAAATTTGGAGTGAATGAAGATGATCCAAGCACAAATATGAAAAATTCATCTGATCAAAATAACAATTCCAATAATAATGAGGATGAACAAATTATACCGTGGCGTGCACATTTACGTAAAACAAATAGTCGATTAAATTTAATTGGATAAATTTTATAATATTTCTTCCCCCTTACATATAAATTATGGTGCTTTTCTTAAATTTCAACTTCAAAAAAAAATTAATTACATGAAAAATATTTCTATATAGTATTTAGGATGAATTGATAAATTGTTGCCAATAATAACACTTATTATTTTTATTAAAATTTAAAATTAAGATCAAAATCAAAAGTTTCTCAATGTAGAAAAATTATATGAAAAAAAATCCTTTAAATCAATGCTAGATAAAAAATTATAAGTAGAAAAATAACTTTTCTATCTTTTGTAGTAAAAAAAATTAAATTTCAAAGATTTCGTTGCAATATTAGAATTATAAGAAAATTATCATATATCTACTATTATTTTGTTAATAAAATATTTACATTAAAAAGAACTATTTTTATTCAAATGCAAATTAGCCTCAAAGCCAATGGTGGATTGGCCAAATGCCTCAGTCGATCGTCTTGTAAAAGTTAAGTTTAGCGTTAAATTTAAAGAAAATCATGCAGAATTCCAAGGCCGTTATTAATTTTCAACCTGCCCCTGCTCACAGCTAATATGACGCGAGTCCATAAAATTCAACACACATTAATTTTTGTTTTAACAACGAGTTGCTGGAGCCTTTCCACGGAGGTCTAACGTTTGGAGCTATATCGAGTTATAACAACAAACTAAAAATAAAAAAATGCCATGTGAAAATTACCACCTTAAAAATTTTGACCAGACTCATAGCTGATTCAGGAAAAAATAAAGATCTTTATAGCGATTTTCGTGAGTTCGACATTTGAATTGAAACCTTTAAAATTTAATATGAGACGAAAATGAAAAAAAGGCATTTTTTCCAATAAAATTTTATATATTCGATTAAATTTTAATTAAATAATTCCTTTAGTAACACTTATCTTAAAAATTGTAATAATTCTGTAACTACGGTTCTGTAACAAATTTAGTTGTAAACTTATATGAGCTTATCAAAAACCGTGTGACAATTCGTCGTTATTTTCATAAAAAATTTATTTATATATATTTATTTTCTGTCTATAAATAAGAAAGTAAATAGAAATTTCATGGTATTAAGTAATAATTCCTCAGAGATTACTGAATTGCATTCTTATTATGTTTTTTTTTTGTATTTCTTAATTTTAACATTGACCTATGAGTCGACCTGATAATTAAATTTTATGTACACATGTTTCACTTTCATTTAGATAGGAATCCATTTAATTTTGTGTATGAACTTGTGGCTCTGGTATCGTTCCTTCAATTATTGTTTCCTTTTTGAGAATTTTACCACCGGAAAATCCCAAAAATCCACCCGTTATACTTGCCAATCCACCAGCAGCCATTAACGAAGCTCCCGTTTTCATTCCAGCTATGAGTCCAAGGGGACCAGCTATACAAGTTCCTATCACAGCACCAACAAGTGGATATGCAGCTTTTTGGTATTTGAGTGCGGTCCTTAAATGAGCTGTTCCTTCTTGAACACTTATCTCAGTTTCAGTCACATTATTACTTATTCTCTCAACGGGTTCAGCTTGGTCATGAACCATGTGATGCACTTGTTTAAATACCTCAAACAGTCCAGCTAATTCATTTTCGATATTTTCCATGTCGTGTAAGAGGGATGCTCGTGCCTTCAATTGGTACTCGTCTAATTCGAAATATGTCTGAATTGGTGGAATATCTTCAAATTCATCCTCTAAGTCTGGTACTTCTGGATGTGAATATGTCTTTGGAGGTGGTCTCAGTTCCATATCTATTGTTTGAAGTAAATTGATAAAATGCAGTATTAATTTAAATGACCTTCGACTGTAATTGCGTATTCAAATGATAAAATATTACCTAAGAAACTTTTGATTTCTCGTAAGGCCTCGTCTTTATTTGAAGATATTCTTTGGTCAAATTGTTCAAGATCATCATCTTTTATCCGTGATCTTAGCTGTTGTATGTCCAATATTGTGTTCTTGATATTTTTAATACTACGAATAGCTCCCACTTCCTCTCTTTTAATTGAATCACTAAAATTTTCCATAAAAAAAAATTAATCTCATAAAGTTATTCCAAATCTATTTATTTAATTTGAGTGCATTGATAAAATTTTGATGATTAATAACTGCATAGTGATATCACTTACTAATCGTTTTTCTGGAGAAATTTTTTGATATATAATTTGTGTTCTTTTAGTTGCTTTAACTGTTTTTGTACTTGATTATTAAAAGTTTCTATCGCAATTTCTGCATGTTTTATGCTTAATGCCATATTTAAACTAATTCATCGAGTTATCAAAGGTTGAAATTAAATTTTTTCTTTGTTATTTTATTTTTTTTTCTTCCTGGACACTTTATGTGTTGTTGTTGATTTGATGTTAATTTAATTGTGTTGTTTTTCTTATGCAGGAGCCCTCATATACGACGTACAAAAAAAAGTATGAAAAAAGTGAACATGAAATTTGATTGTAAGCGCACTTTCACAAATTTCTGAGTTTTTTATTTTAATTATGAGCAACATGAAATTACATATTTTTCGATTATAATCATTTTACAAAGCCTTCCTTTGTTCATAAACCATCCAGCATAGCTTTCATTTATTAGCATAGCATGTGTAGACATAACGATGCTAAAAGAGCATTTTTATTTTAAATTAACAGTTGTAATTTTGAACTTGTATGCATAAGAACACTGTATGGGCCCATTCATAAACAAAAAAAAACATCAAAATTGTTTAAATTTTTCATGGATTTTCTGTTGTTCAAATTTTATTTAAATTTCTTGGAATAATAACAATTTTAATAAAAATATTTCTTAAGGAACTTCTGTTTAAACTTCAATCACGTTTCTCTATTTTGATTATTACGATTTTTAATAATCAAATTCACTACTCAATGGTGTAAGTCCATGTTCGAGCATGTAAAATGTTGGAATCTTTAAGGCGAGACTTTGTTTCCCTTGAACACTTTCAGTTAACCCTACATCGTGACACTTTACTGCCAGATATTGTCCAATATCGACGTCCTTTTCGGTATATGTGTGTAATAGGGATAAAAAGTGACACTGGTCATCAGGATCAAAATGTTCAATTTTAGCATACAAAATACATCCGTTAGTGATTTCCTCGAATTTTTCTGATGCACTCATAGACCATCGCATACGTTTAGGTTTTACGTATGCAAGACGACCGCGATACACTTGTCGAGGAATCTTTCCAAATTGTTTCATCAGATATTTCATGAATTTTGGATTGACATGTACGATATCGCCCTGATCCAAACGGAATACCTTAAAATCACCATCACTATTTGGTTCATCAGATACAATTTCAGCACGACACCATATTCCTTTGAATCTTGCAGCACAAACTCGCTTGGTTTTGATGTCGATTTCAGGGAGTAAAAACTCATCATCACCCAGTTGTTCGTAAAAGTCTTGTAACTCTTCTTTCAGTTCATTGTGTTGGCCCTCAAATTGAAGTGTAAACCAAAATTTATAGGGAGTCCGAATATGTGATATTTTAACTGGATAAAACCCATTAATTGGTTGAATAATGTCGGATACCCGTTCATGAAAATGAATGTCCGAAGCTCGTCTTAATGCTTCCAGGGGATAACCAGTGTAAAATATCTCATTATCAGAATCTATGTCTGGTATTGCTTCGCCTGGAAATGATTCCGGTATTGTACTGGGTAAACTTGGAACTGAATAATCTGAATCTGATTTCTTCGATTTTGTTTTTTGAGGCACCGGCGGATTCCACAAACGTTCTTCATTTAACTTATTTATGGTATATTGACTTGAATCACTCGAATCAACTTCACCATCCAGTGCCTTGTATCGAAAACGAGGCCTTTTCTTTGTCGGTTTACGTTGCTTTTGCACCATGAAATCAATATGCTCAGTTTCTCTTGTGACAACAGGATAAGCAGTTGCATATTTGCCATGTCCGACAATCGAGAGTGCATCAGGAATTGATTTGAGGAATAAGTGGAGAGATGAATATCCGAAACGTCCATAAGGGATGTTTGATCCTGTGATGTTCTAAGGAAAATAAGACATAAGTAAGTATTTGTAGTTCAATTTAATAAAAGTTAATCATAATCTCACATAATAATCTTTATCAAGTTGTTGTATTGATAAACCATTGCTTGCCGATATCAAAAGAGCGCGCAGATCTTCTTTTACTTCTTCCATGATCCGATTGTAATATTAAAGGTTTTCATTAATTTCAGACTTATTTTAAAGTATTCTCTTAATTTAGATATATTTTTTCCTTAAATAATTAGAATTTAATTATCAAAAAATTTTTTTTTTATTTGTATGAAAATTCTGCAGGATTTTTGTTTCAATTTGACATGAAGCCTTTGCAAATTTGACTTTCAACTAAGAATCAACCAATAAATTTTTATTTTTTGGGGTAAAATTAGATTAAAATTAATTTCCATAATATAATTTATTATAGTCTAATATTGTAAGAACCATTTTTATCAATATTTGATGATAATTAATTCATTTTTTACAATTAAATTTAACTAACCAGAGCATTCATCACACTTGGAACGGCCTAATTGTCAAAATTTGTGTATGTAAATATTTTGATTCAGTCACACGTGTTTTAAATTGTTTTGATGTGTGATAAAATTCAATTTTACAGTCATTTTAAAAATATTTTAATAAAGTGATGGCTGAAGTTCTAGAAGTTATCGTTGGAATTTATGAAGGATACGTTTGTGGCTACAAATTAACAATTGATCGATCGGTATTTTAATTGAATCTCAAAAATTTTAATAGATTTTCAAATATTTTATTTCTTCCGCAGTCTAAATTACCATCAGTGCAAATATCAAAAACATTTGCCGGGCCATTACACACCCAATCTGTCCGAGCTCTTGGAACAGCAAGTCACTATTTCGCTAGTGGAGGTGCTGATGACCGTGTAAGGGTATATGATTTGAAGAAGCGCCAAGAAATTCGTGAGTTGCTTCATCACAAAGGCACAATTAATTCAGTAGTTTTTGTGGATAACGCAAAATATTTAATAACTGGTGGCACAGATGGTCAAATTGCGTTTATCAATACAAAAAAATGGCAATTAGATAAGGTGTGGGAAAAGGCTCACAAGGGAGCAGTTACATGTATTGCAGTACATCCCGAAGAAAGTCTCGCCCTCACTATTGGTACAGATCTTGTACTGAAATCATGGAATTTGATCAATGGAAGAAACATTTATTCCACAAATTTGAAAAATAAATCTGATTATGGGGGCATAGTTGAATGTATTCGATGGTCACCAAATGGCGAGCATTTTGCTTTAACTGGCGCCCGGTATGTCGAAGTACTTTCATTAGATACTGGAAGCGTAGTAAAATCACACAAATTGGAAAATCGTGTAACAGATTTGTGTTGGATTGGAGACGCCGACATTTTAGTGGGACAAGATAGCGGTGAAATGTTTTTCTTCAATATCGAGAACGATGAAAGTAGCGTCATACCAGCACATGATACACGACTTAAAGCCATGTTTTATGTTGATAATATTCTTGGGACCATTTCAAGTGGTGGTGATTTGAGTATTTGGCACATTTCAGATGATTACACGGAAATCATACAATTGAGAGAATACAATTTGGATTGTAGACCAACGTGTTTGTGTATTGTTGAGACATCAAAGTTGGGCCTGGAAATTCCAAGTACAGTGAGCATTGAGGAAGATTCAGAAAAACCTAATATTGATTTCCTTGAAGAATCGGAAGAAAATCCAGATTCTTCGAAAATCGACAATCAAGTGGAAATTGAACGAGTCATAATTGAATATGAAAATGATTTGGAAATGTTATCTAAAAATACCAAAAAACCAAAAAAAGGAAAGAAAAAACGAAAACTTGAAGAAAATGAAACGGAATCGGCTTTCATTGAAAGTACTTTAAATAATGATGAACCAGAAGAATTTAAAGGACAGAAAAAACGAAAAGTTATAGAACAACAAATTGAAGTCATGAGTCAATCAGTGAATAAAAAGAACGGTTTGAAGAATCGAAGGAAAAATAAATCTAAAGCCAAAGCGGCAGCCATGGAATTTGAGGTGACTGATGACGTTGAGGTAGAAAATGACACAAATGCTCATAATGGCTCTAGTTCCCAAACAGAAGAATCACCCATAAAAAATAAAAAACAGCAGAAGAAAGTGAAATCTAATCTTAGTAAATCGCTTGTGGACAGTGTAAAGACGAAACCTAATAAGAAGAAGCGAAGTCTTTAAATAATCTTACAAAAATTTTATTTTCTTATCAAAATAAATACAATTATGAAAGTTGTTGACGATCATATTTTCGCTTTGTTAGTACTTTGTTGTCTTTCAAGCTGTACCTCATTTTATCGATGTCATCCAGAAGACCTGTTACAGATTCGTCGGTCATTATCGAAAGATAATCTTCTTTGACTTTAACACCTTTGTAATATACAATGTAATACCAGAGATCTGAAATTCTTACAACTTTATCACACGCATTCAGACTTTCAGCATCAAAACGCGTAAAAGCCATGAATTTCATATCGGGACACCGATGAATTCCCCAAAGTTGAGATGGAAGTTGAACTCCGAAAACTTCTTCGTACACAGAAACAAAATCTTCTCGTCTTTGCTTCTCTTCTTCTTCAGTGAATCTCATTTTTGTGACAGTATCTGTGTCCGTTTTCTTAGGTGTTTCAATTACGAATTTATCTTCAGCTATTATTTGGATTTCAATTTCTTCATCATTTTCATTATCAGAATTTTGTAAAATCACAATATCATCAACTACAGTCTTCTTTTCAATTTTCGATTTAATTTTTCTCTTTTTCCTGGTTTTGAATTCGTCTTTTGTACTTTCACATACCAGATTTTGTGAGGGTACAGCATCCGGTTTCAATTTAGGACGATCTTTTAACATTTTTGTTATGACACCATTGATATTATGCTCCCAGTACTTTTCAATTTCATCTTCACGGAAATGGCGATCACAAATTCGATCTTGTTTTTGAAGTGGTCGTTTATTTTCAGGAATCACTGCTGCCCATTTTTGAAAAGCAATTTCATTCTGTAAATGAAAATTATTTGATGTAACTTTTAGCTAAGAATGAAATGTTTTTACTTACACATGGAACAGAGAACATGCTCCGATTAGAATTATAATTATTGGCTTTATCACAATTTGCGATATAGCAATTTTTCATGATTTTGTTTTATAAATATTTTTAAATTAAAGTAAAAAAAAAATCTACCCTCCAAATTTGCTTGGAAAATCAAATCAGATTGTTTGTAAACAAAACGAATATTTTGACGTTTAAATGACAGAGCAAAAAATAAACAAAAAAATGTAAACATAACCACATGAACTGAAAATAAACACATCTTGAAAATTCTGAACACAATAAAAGGATTTTTAATTTAAAAAATTATAATAATGGATAATGCTGTAATCGAAACTGAGAATAATCAATCAAAAACTGATACAAATCAGACAATGAATGAGTCCAATCAAGATGGACCTAAATTGTCGAATCGTCAACTGAAAAAGTGAATAAATTTATTAGTTTGTATTGTTCAATGTCTAAATTTCGTTATTTTTATTTTGATTAGACTAAAAAAATACCAGGAGCAACGTGCTACTCTTATGGCACGTCGTATTCGTCACCGAAAACGTCTAAAAGCACGCAAAGCTAGTGGTGAAAAGGTTGGAACATCCCGTAAATTTCTCAAAAATAATAAAGTTGATCCAGTCAAAAGCAAAGTAACATTTGCCATAGATCTTGATTTTGAGGATTTGATGATTGATCGTGACATTGCAAATTGTTGCAAGCAACTGGGACGCGTTTATGCAATCAATCGTCGTTCAAGTACTCCATGTCCCTTATTTTTTGCTGGTTTACAACCCGATTCACGAACGGAAAAGCAATTGAGTAAAAATTCTCACTCAAAATGGGATGTAAATTTTACACCACAAAATTATTTAAATATCGGATTTGAAAAAGACAGAATTGTTTATTTGAGTTCCGAATCTGACACAGTCTTAGAGAAATTAGAGGATGATACGTGTTATGTGATAGGAGGATTAGTGGATCATAATTTTCATAAAGGTTTGTGTTTTGAACGTGCCAAAAAAGCTGGAGTGAGAACGGCAAGACTTCCATTGAGTGAATACATTGACATAAAAACAAGAACTGTACTGACAATTAATCATGGTAACATTTTTAATTTTAATGGTTTTGGAAAATTAATTAAGTTTTTATCATGATTTTCAGTTTTTGAAATACTCTCAAAAGTAGCTGAAGGTCAAGATTGGCAAACCGCCATATTGGCAGTTATTCCTCCAAGAAAAGGAGCGATCCCAAAATCAAAGTCCGAGGATGAAGCTTCGAGTAATGAAAAATCTGTGTCTTCAATTTCCAACAATGAAAATATGTCTAATACTGACATCAACTCATAACGAAATAAATTGATTAATTTAAAAAAAAAAATTGTTTCTAAAGTTCACCATCTTAGTCATTGAAGCTGAAACAGATTTTATTTTGAAACTAATTTTTGTATTTTAAACTCACCAGTACTTTGTTGATCTACATTTATATTTAAATTTATTTATCGTAATTTGATATTAATTTTAATGAAATGTCACAAAAGTTTTTAACGGAATTCAAACAAATATCACGTTCGAATCCTATCATGAAAGTATTTAAATCAAACATTACGAAGACATTAAAACTAGTCCTTTGTTCCTCTCGAATGAAGACAAAAATCAATTAAAATGTTGCAAAAACATTTCGTTTTAATATTTTTAACAACTTTTATTTTGACCGTTTTTGGTCAAAATTCCACTCGTAATCGTGGTCAGTATGGAATAATTTTTGGTGATCCTGCAACTGATATCTTCAATCCAAATGAATTGGACTTTTATCTTCGATTGTATGTTCAGTGTAATTTGATATTTGAAATTAATGTTGTTGAGTTCTTTTGTGGTGCATCGTTGATAACTCCAACAAGGTAAATTAAAATTTTTAATCAAATATAAAGTTTTTGGATGATTTCCGATTTTTCAGAGGTGTAACTGCAGCACATTGCCTATATGGAGCAGTTGAAGCCTATGCATGTGGAGGAGATCAAAATTGTGGTAAACCAGGAGATTTTCCAAACTCACCAAATTGTCGTCAAATCACAAAATATTGGATCAATCGAGGATATGCTGATTATTTTTTGATTCAATACCGGGACGATATCGCAGTTTTTGAATTGGAATCGAGACTTGAATTTAAACCAATTGCATTATGGGATTTTAATAGATATCCAACACAAAGAACATGCGAATCATTCATCGCTAGTAATGATTTTATGGATCCTTCCCTTTTAACAGTGTTTGGATGTGGTATTTCGACTGTGGCAAGAGATCAACAACCACAGGAGTTACTTACATCAAATCAGACAATTTTATCACAAGCTGTTGGCAGAGCCGTGTATTCAGGAGTAGGAAATTCTTTCATTTATACACAACCATCGCCATTAATTGGTGATAAGGGACGCACATGTTTCGGTGATTCTGGTGGTCCAGTTGTCAAAAAAATCGGCACTGAATTCTTTTTAGTGGGCTTAGTGTCCTTTGGAAATCAAAATTGTTCCAATGTTTCGGGAAATACGTGTGTCCAAAGTTATCTGGAGTTCATAAAAAATCCAGAAATCAACTCTTATGACAATGCTCAAATTGAAACACAAATTGTACTTGTAAGACAACGACTACAAAACTGTTTTAATCCATTGGCAATTTTCTATTTACCGTATTGTATTGCATTTGAACTTTATAAGAGACTTTTGAATTTAATTGTTTCGACTGGTGTTCAATGTACCGGGACTCTCCTTCTCGCAGTTTAACTGGAAAAGTGCACAGATTTCCATTTTGACATATATTTTCTAGAGAAACCCATACGGAAACGTCAGAATGTTGTATGTGGAATTTTCAGCTTATGGACTTTGTCTGTAAATTTTCACACATTTTCATGATTTTGAACAATAAAACAAGTAATAAAATGCAATTCTTCTTTCTTTTTATTGAACACTGACTGACAATATTTTTTTTTTCAAATTCTTACATACATTTAGAGAGTACACATGCCTTTTTTAAAATTTAAATAATAAATTTAATGAAGCGATTCCTATTAAAATTGTATTTTATTTAATTTATTTAAATTTAAAGGAACAAATATTTTAATTTACAATTGAAAATTAATCAATAATATCAATAAGTGAATTGAGGAAAATTTATTATTTTGAGCTTTGTCAAAAAATTATATGAGAAAAATAAAATAAATGGAAACGACTGGTATTTTTCAACCAATTTCATTTTAAATTGCTTAAAATAATAATTAAAAACTAATCACTTTTTAATCACAAAATTTAAGCAAAATGACACTAATTTAATGTAGAATCACGGAAATTAAAAAATTCAGGAAAACAAATTAAAAGGTGATAAAAGGTATTATTTTTTTATATCTTATCTAACAAACAATATTATTGACGTATTTTTTCTATTATTTTAATTTTAATTCTTTTTTTGTGTGTCACGATAATTTTTTTTTATTATCATCTAAAATTATTAGAGCTTCTACAATTCATGTATTTTTTGTGTAATATTTTCGTTATTACTGGTAAAATTTATATTCATTATTTTTTTTTTATTTTTTGTTGTATTTAAATATAATTCAAATTTTTTTGTTGTTGTTTTGTTTTGTGTTGAACTATTTATTAAGTGTTGATATTCAAATCATCGGTATCAAGTAATTCAAAGTCACTTTCGTCGGAGGACAATTCAGCTGTCACACTTTTTCGGTGTGTTTGAAGGGATGCATGTGAAGGTCGTTCTTCAACTGTGGTTGATATGATCGCAGGTTGATCAGATGATTGTGGAAGTAGTTTTTGTTGTTGTTGTTGTAATGAAGGTACAACACTACTATTTACGGCATCCCACAAATTATTGACAATATTCCAGGTGGGTGAGATATTTTTCTGCTTATCAAACTCTTTGTCTTGATGATGACTAGAAGATGTGGATTTTGATAATGGGAGACGACCCAAATCATGTTGGAAACTACCACTCCCACTTGATGTTAACTGAATACCCTTAGCACCACTGCCGGATGCATCGGGTAATGAAACATCTTGGAAGTTGAGTCCACGTGAAATGGAATCATCACTATCTGAGGAATCGTCAATTGGTTGGTGTTGTAATTTAAATTCAATACCTTCAGCAAATGGATCGTAAATGACTTTTGTTTCGTGTGTTCGAGGCAATTCAATATCCATTGGACTATCCATCGGACTAAAACCTGAGGGGAAAGTCACTTCTTCATCCTCAATTTCTGGAATTTTGTCTGAAGTCAACAACAAATCAGATGGCACCTCTGAATCGCTATCTTCCTTGTCTTCATCACCTGTAGTTTTACTTGTATTCGTCTTGTACAAATAATTACTCACATCAGCATCTTCTGCGACTTGTTTCAACAATGAGGTATTAAAGTCATCACTTACATCGGGTAAAAACTCATCAGGGACTTCATATTCTGTTGCTGAGCCGCTCCACGGTGGATTTCGTTTCACTTCACCTATAAATACAAAAAAAAAATACAAATTTGTTATCAATTAAATTTAATAAGAATTAATAATTTAACTAATCCACCTTGACTTCATCAACCTAAACACAAATGTATTCTAGTTCATATTAATAAGGTATTCGGTCAACAAAACACGCATTTACTTGAAAAAAAAAATCAAAATATTAGAGCAATACAAGTTTCATACTGTAAAATCATAAATAGTGCGCAAAATATTGTGATAATCGTATGACGAGCCCCCTTGTCTTGATAACCTTGTACAAAAAAAAAAAATGTAATACACGATTGTTTATTTAAAATTTCTCACAATTATTCTCGAAAAGAAAAGACAAAGAAATTATTTTTAAATTTCACTTTGAAATGATGACTCACTAGGAAATTTATCCATTAATTTTTTTTTTTTGCACAAAAACAGAATTAAATTAGCAAAAAAACTGTCAATTTCGTATTATTATTTACAATTACAGTCACAGTACAAAAACATGTGATTTTACGTTTAAAATTTACTTCATTCAAGCAAAAAATACATTGATTCTCGACTCATATGATTCTGTCGTCATTTCAAAGACACACGTTTAAAAAATATACATTTTCAATAAGGTGCGATTGGTCATTCGATGTACATTGAAATGTAATCGTGTTTTTTTCATTTTTTGTATTTTTGTTGTTAATTATTATTGTTAACATATGATTTAATTAAATTTTTAAAATAAATAAAATTGGTCGTTAAGTGTTTGTTTTCATGAAATTTGTGTTTCGAAAAAAATTTACAAAATTTTATCTGCTTTCATCTCAGAACTCATGAAATTCGATTATAATATTTCGAATTTAAACTTTAAAAAAACTTTTGTTGTGAATTAAGCCTCGATTTGAAGTTGCTGAACAAAAATGAGTTTCCGTATAGCTCTACAGACGTGCCATAGACACATACAAGTTACGCACTAATCCTGAAAGGCCATCAGAGCCAGTGAATTTTTTTTTAGGCTTAGAAGCATATTAATATTGGTTATTATTGATACTCCAAGCAATATGAATCCACGTGTTTTTCCTGCGTAGAAGCTTTAAGTCTCCTATTTATATCATCAATTTATCATGTCCAGGTCATTGAACCATAAAATTTTCAGGACGTCTCATTTACATTGATGTTTTTAAAAATATTTTCTTACAAGTTGAGATTTTCATTCAAGCGACCAGAAAAAATCATATTTTCACTGCGATTTTATAATTTTTTTTTAAATTTTGAGAATTAAATGATAAAAAACGTGTTCTATTTCATTCATTTCATTACACTGTGTGTGTTCAATTCTATAAATAACTAAATTGTTGCATTCACACATGCATAACAATCTGGGTGAGATTCTTGTCATATATCATTTAAAAACAACAAAATGTAATAAAAAAAGAAGTAGGTAAATTAATTTTCACTTTTAAATGTATCTTAATCATCATGTGTCATTTATTTAAAAGAAAATCTAATTTTACTCAAGAAATTTAACATCTTAATGAGCTCCAATTTAATTGAGTACCAATTTTAGTGAGTTCCAATTTAAATGTGAGTACGAATTTAATGAGTTCTAATTTCAATGAAAGCAAATTTTAGTGAGTTCCTTAATAAGACGTAAATGCTAATTTTTATTTAAAAAATTATTTATTTCACATGAACTAGAAATTGAATCAATGTAAATACAAATAATTCTCTTCTAAACATGATTGACCTACATTAAATCCTTATCAATTTCAAGAATGAAAATCGTTATCTCATTGAATTGTTTTTATTTTGTTATTTTTTTTTTAATTTTAAACGAGTATAATCTTATGTTATGAGGAATTTAATGAATGAATCTTTATTGAAAACGAGATTAGTCAAGAAAGTGGAATGTGGGTGTTTGATCTTACTTCGTAAGTATCTTGTTTTTCAAACTGATTTAAATTTGTGAATAAAAGGAACCTAAAATATGTTTCAGGTTATGGGTAGCTGAAAAATTTAAAGTAGAAATTCAAATTTGAAACGGAGAGGTAAGAACGACTGCGATATATAAAATTCGATGCCTAGAATTTAGGTAAAGTATGGTTCTGTAGACTAGAAACACTACTGGTTTCACCCTGAAAATCCAATTGGTAATTCAATAAAAAATATTTATCAAAAAACCGCTACAGGATAATCAGTCCTGAAGTATCAAAGCCTAGAATTTTGTTTTGAATTGTGGTTTTTATAATTTATTTTTCTTATAAAAAACATTGAGACCTGGCTTGGCCCCGTTTCTTAAAATAAGGATAAAAAGTTATCGTTAAATCCTTGTGCCCTTATTGACACTTATGAACATGAAAGCTTTTGAGATTATTTGCAAATCTTATTACAGTAAATAATATGGGTCAAAAAATAACCAGAAGCATTATGCTGAGGTTTCTCAAGCTTAATATAAAACCTTTCTTCAACTTTTCGTCAGTCACGACCCTGTTCCTATTATTTTGATTAATTTTCCTTAGAAATCATAACACACTCACAATAAATTACATTTTAATACTTGTAAATGATGAATTTATCATGTTTTATTACTCGTTCGATTTCCAGTAAATTATTCTTTTTATACTCAGTAACTGTGTGGGCGATGATTTGCTTATAACTATGGAGATTCAGTATTATTATTAAATGATAAATACTGTAACATGGTAAAATCGAAATTGAAAGTAAAAAAACAGGTTATTTTTTTAAACAATAAGTCAATTCTAACTTGATTTTGATCTCATTTAAGCAGCAGTAGAAAATAATTTTCGCACCATTTAGACACAAATGCGGTGAGCTATTTAAAGTTAAAAAGAAAAATACGTATATTTAATTTTCCCTTTTTAATACATGCTTAAAATCGTTACAATTTCCATTTCCATTAAATAGGTCAATGGTACCTTGTTGAACATTTTTTTGCATCATAACCAGCACACTGAAGTATCCTTGAACTTTTGTGCAAATATTTTAAGTAGGTGGAATTATTAAAAAAAAATGTGGATCAATTTTTTGTCCAGAAAAAGAACAAAATCCACAAAACAATGCATTTCAAGCTGAGAAATGTATTTTTTTTTTGCCATGAATGAAAAATTTAATGAGAGAAAGAACAACATAATTTTCCATCCCACACTGTTATTTTTATTATATGATGATTAAAGTGACCATGAGATGATTTTCTTCCTATACATTATTTTGTGTTTTATTATTTTCAAAAAAAAATTTGTCAACTTTTTTTTTTGTTTTTCATTTTAATATAATTTTTGTCACAAGATCACCACAACTATAGCTGTGTGTCTAGTTGTCTGTGTTAAATTCAAATAACATTTTAAATTTAATATTATTTTTTTATGAATGAAAATTTGAACAGTCAAAACACGTAAAAATTAGTATTATGTTTTTTTTAAGCCTGTTTCTTGAGAGTTTGACATAAATGAGGACATTGAGGGCACTTTTGTTGTCTGTCCATCGATTGTTGCCACTCTTGGATAATAAGTTTCTGTATACAAACACTATTAAACAGATTTTTGTTGTCAAATTTTCCAAAATCATGGAAAAATTTCAACTTGAATCTGAAATGTGGTTTCTGGAAATGCGATCATGTGAATCATTCACGATCACTTTGAACATTTTCTTTTAATATTGTAAAAAAAAACAAAACGTTTGAAAACAGGATGACGTTTTGTTTATTAAAGAAATGAAAAAAAATAAGAACAAATTTGGATGCTGATCAATTCTACATGAACTTTTAATTTTCAACTTCTCTCAAGGGTTCAGATTTTGAAGTGCAATAAGCACATTTCATTTTTTATCTGAAATCTTCATATGTCAAAATCAATTCTAGTCGTTGGACTTAGTTTCAGAGCCTTAAATTATGGTTAAAAAATACGATTTATATTACTTGAGGGAGCTCTTTGACCGAGTTGGTTAAGTGGCTGGTATGATTGGTAAGAATCCTGCGCCTGGGGTTCGAATCCAGTCCCGAACATGAAAATTAATTTCTGGTTTTCGAGTTCCACATTTTCTCAAGTTTAATTTAAAATACATAAAAATCTTCCTGAGGTTTTTGAAGGGCGCTGAATGAAACCTGAGGGCGACTGGATGACAGTATAAATTGTAGTCCCACGTGGTTAGACCACAGATAAGAGGCGCTTACTATGGAAGCTTCGGCTGGAGTAGTATGAATACAATAGGACCATAAGGTCCGCGGTGGAGCTACTTGAATGAGGAAAATGGAATAAATCGAAAAAAAATTTCACTGATGTCAAATTTTATCTCGTTCAAGTTAATTGAACTAATTTTTCTCTTAAAAATGCCATAAATTACAAGTGAGATTAAACTCTAATTTATCACATCACATCAAAGTGATTAAATAATAATTTTATTATTTACACAGTTACTTATAATGTAGAATTTTATTACATTCCGCAATGCATACACAACAGTGATGTCAGATAACAACAATGACAGATTGTAATAAAATTTGCACATGATAAAAATGAAAATACACAAAAAAAAATTCTTATCAATAAAGTTGTTTAAACAACGTTTGGTTTTTAAGGAAATTACTGTTTTGAAATTTTTTTTAGTTTAAGACGTAAAATAATAATAAAAAAAAAGTACACAAATATTTTCTTTTTCATAGAGAATATTTCATCAAACCACATTTTACTTTAAATTGAGTTTCTTAACCAAGCTTCATTTCATAATGAATTCAAAGAAACAAATAAATAATTCAAAGTTTTTTTATTGATTTTATTATTTCATAATCAGTACTTCACTGGCATAATAATTAAAAAATGTAACACCTACTTGATAATGACCTACACACACGTTCATGAAAAAATAAAACATATGATAATCAAGAAGCGGAAGACGTTTTTTGTTTTCAGTCGTATAGCAGATAACTTGTAATGTAATAAAACCCAATCATTGAATGAAATAAATATTTATTTAATTCTTTACAAATATAAAATAAAAAAACTTTTATTAGTTTTCAAATGACACACAAAGATTAAAAGAATAATTTATTATAAACGTGCTTGAGGTTTTTTTTTTATATGATTTTTATTTTGTAAGGAATTTAATGAGACGTTGAAAAATGTCTCAAAAATAATAATCTAATTAAACTTTTACATTGTTGTATAGGTACTTTAACATGATTATACTAACACGTGGCTTATAGCCAAAATACAAGGAAAAGATTTTAAGATTATTGTAATTATTATCGGACAATGTTGTTTTAGGATTATTTGGCATAAAATGATGGGTTAAAGAAGTATAAAATATGGTTTAATCATTTTAAATTTTAATGTTGGAAGTCATTGTTCGTAACAAAGTTTTATGCTTGAGTGAGATTTTGTATTTTTTTGTGGTTGGAGCTTTATTTATAGTCAAATCTCCATATAGTGAAAAATAAACTGTATGTAATGATTCTATATAATGACAAGTCAGTTTCTATGGATCTACAGATTCTATAGATACTGACTTGTCATTATATAGAATCATTACATACAGCTTTTTTCACTATATGGAGACTGGACAGTACTTGAGTGATAGCAATATGAGGTGTATCACAAAAATACTTTATTCTAACTTAAATTAACAATCCCTACAAGTCTTGTTACGAATGTAATTAATACTGCAGCACAGGATTATTTTAAAATCATCAATTTTATTTTCTTGAAATTTACAATTGTTTAAGCCTGCGCTTCAATCTGTAAGAGGTTCAGTTTTAATATTTAAGGGAAAACTCGTCAGTCTGTAAATGTCTGTAAACTATCCGTAAATCTGTAAAATCTGTAAATCCGTAAAGTCCGTAATTATTTTGTATGGAGAAATATTTACGAACATTTACGAACTTTACAGATCAAATTTGATCAGTAAAGTCTGTAAATAATCTATAAACTTTTCTGAAATTATTTTTTCCGCTACTTTTGTAGTAAAAAACAACAGATTTTGAAAGAAATAAGTAATTATCGAAACATTTAAAGTTTTTAAGTATTTTTATCGTATTAAATTGCAGTAAAAATAAATTTTGTGTGTTTACGGAAAATAACTTTACGGAATATTTACCGATGGACAAACGCGTCAAGCATCAGTAAATCGATTTACGAAGTTTATAATTCCGAAGTTTACAGACTTTACAGACTTACGCGTTTCCCCTTATTTAACTTAAATAAATGTGAAACTGTCTTACATTTGTGGTTTTTATCGATTAACAATTCTGTAAAATATTTTTTTTTTTTTTGTTATCTTAAATCCAAATTCCTTTCTGGTGAATGTCCTAGCTTATGAAATTCCTGACTTTCCAAATATGATCCTTTGGATTTTAGTAAATTAATGTCTGTCGTTATGTTGGTCTCTTTTTCGCAAATCAATTTACTTTTATTTATTTGTCTAATTAAATATATACAGTGGCGACAACATAAATAGCACAGTTAGTGGTTTTTTATACAAAATTCCCATTTTGAGGCTTAATTTAAGTATATAAGGAGTTGTCAGAATTTTTTCTAATCTTCTACAAAGTTGTTCGTATACTCTAGGAGAACATTTTTCTAATAGAATACACTTTTGTATTTCCACGCGTTTAAAAACTGTGAATGATTTTGTGAAAAATTGTCAAAAAAGTGCCATTTTTATATGGAAATTGAAATTTGCTTCAAAAAAAGCCCCACAGCTTTTAAACGCGTGGAAATACAAAACTGTGTTCTATTAGAAAAGTGTTTTCCTAGAGTATACGAACAACTTTATAGAAGACTAGAAAATATTCTGACAACTCCTTATATACTTAAATTGAGCCTCAAAATTGTCATTTTGTATAAAAAACCATTAACTGTGCTATTTATGTTTTCGCCACTGTATGCTGGTTTTTCACGTCCTTTTCTTTACACGTGCCAAATCCTGTTCTTACTTTTGACAGGTGTCAATTTGGGCCCTTACTAGGCCGGCATTATTGACAAGTCTCATGTTCAGAAGTTCGTGTCTCTTCATCTGTAATGATTTATTCGACAACCCTGCATCCTGGTCATGGGCTTATTGTCACAGTAACTAATACGATGAGTAATTATAGATAAAGGCAGTCTTCGTCTGGTTGGGAAGGGATTATGATTAAATTTGACTATATCAAGTAACTGAGGGGTGTTTAGAGATCCGTCAAGCAGTTTCAGAAAAAATGAGAAATCAGCTGCTTCACGCCTGTGTGATCTTATTATGTTGACGTGTACTGGTGTTGCATATTTCAGGAGTTGACTGAGTAGGGCTTTTTAAAGGAGTATTTTATGGTTACTGTCAGGTGTCTTGTTAAGTGAACTGTAAACAATTTTATTTTAAGTAACTGAAAGTATGTGTTGTTTAAATGGACCATTGGCAGTTTATTGTATCGATATGAAAAAGACAGCCAGGCAGTTATCCGGTTATCTCTTGTTGTAATAAATATAGCTTGACTATTCCTTGATTATGTTTATTCTCAAAAGATAAATTTATTACGAAAACCATAAAAACAATGATTTTTAAAACGTAAAATAATAATTGGCAACATTCCTCTTCAATTATTAAGAACGTATTTTAATGAAAAATTGAAAATGTGACAGAAAAACAAGATCAAAATACATATTAATATGTATATTTGAAATATGAATGAGAGAAGGAGAGCTAGTGATTCAAATATTAAAATTTAACTATATTTTCATGAAAACAAAAATATTTCATAAATTTACGGGTTTTCATGAATGGATTTGAGTATCTGACGATGATAGTTGAATTTGACGTAAAAATACAATTAATGAATTTTATTATTGTGAATACTTTTCATAATAATAATTAATGATCTTTTTTTCATTTTATTTTACAAAATTTTTCGGTCAACAACACAATTTTTTTTTTATAAAAGAGAAGACAGAAGATCACTCAATGTGAGTCACTTATCCAAGATTATATTTTTTTCTGCTAGTCATTCTTGTCTTAATTTTTTTATTAACAATATTTCTTTTTTGCTTTGTTTACAAAAAATAATGAGGTTTTACGTATTTCACGATGTCTAGGTCATGTCCGTTTAAATGAATAATGAGCAAAAAATCCTTGATTTCTAGGAAATTTCAGTAAAAACTTCTTCAAAACTTTTAATGATAAGGAAAAAAACATTACAATTACAAAAAAAAAACATAAAACAAAGAAAATCGATATCAAAATTTAAATACAAACACAACATTTTTCTATAACAACGACTGTAAACACTAAACCGACAACAAGTCATTAACATGTAACAACAAATGCCTTTCATTCGGAAAAAATACTGTTTTAGTTAAAAAAAATAATAATGAAAATATTATTCAAAGAAAAAATAAAATGAAAGAAAAAGTAAAAACATGTGATTGAAATGCGTTGAATGTTATTTTGACGCCAGAATACACAAAGTTTATACATTTTCTTTTACTACGATGCAATATTGGTGGAGAAATGTACATTGTACATAAAAATAGACAACCATTTATTATGAATATGATTTTTATTAACGAAAGAAAATGCATTAAAAATTAAATCGGTACCATCAATAATAATAATAACAAGTGTAAACAGGTATATGAGAAAATTATGCGAAATAATAATAGAGTATTAAAATGATTTTTATTCGAGTTGAGCAGCTTTCATTCAAATTATAAGTCATGTATGGTTATTTAAATCAAAAAAAAAAAAATGCTACATGAAAAAAACTTGTATGATGATGATGATGGCTTTTGAGTCATATGAGGTGATTTTTGTTTGTTTTTCATTGAATCAATACATCATTTGGCTATTTTTTTTTGATTTTATGGTTAAATCTGAATCAATGGTGCACTGTCATGATAGTACCGGTACCGAGAAATTGGATGTTGATTGAACTCCAAGAACCTGTCACTTCAAGAAGTCGCTTGACGTGATTTATCTCAAATGTGTAGACTCTGAATAGCAGCGTGCGAAAGAATTCTAAATGATCTCAGACCCATATTCATCACATTGACTTAAAATGATATCAATTTAATTTCGATCGTCAATCATTTTCAAAAATATACCGGTTTTTTTCATTGATCAGGTGATGTTTAAATTTAAATTTGCTATGTAAATAACGGTTAAGATCAAATTTGTTGAAAAAAATAAACAGCATGTCTAGACCCGAAATTGCTTTTAGAATAGTAAACATTTTAAATTGAAGATAAATAAGGAAATGAATGTAAACCAGTTTATTTAACATATTTTTAATTTTAAATTTTTTATGGGTCGGTTCAGAATCAGAATGTTGTTTGAATGATAATAATCCTGTCATTTCAAGTATTTTTGAATTGAATTATTTTTTTTTTTAAATTTAATTTAAGTTAACAGCTGTTTCTTGTTTCTTTTGTCTGTGAATTTTTTTTTTTAATTTCATGCATGCGTTGTAGTAAAAGAGCGGTAATTTGGCATCTGCAATTTACTTTCACCTTCACTTCACTTCATGACCTCATTTACAATTTTTTTTTACAAATTTGATGAAAAATATTCCTTTTTTATGTTAAAATTTAATGTGAATTTGTTAAAAAAAATTAACACGGAAATATTTAACAAATCAACAAAAAATTACTCAAACAACGCACATTTAACCTTCATATCATCATCTGATCTGTTCCGATCATTGAACTTTCTCTCTCTCAAAATGATGTTTAATTTTTTTGTACGTATGTTTTTGTATTATTTCATTTCATTTATTATTATTATTAAATTATTATTGTTGTTTCTTATTTGCACACTAACCCGGTACTCACTTGAAAAAAAATTGTATTTAATTTATACAAATTTAAAATTTGTTAAATACTCATGTTGTTGTCCATCATCAAGATATTTTTATTTTGCCAGATTCAAATTTGAAGCACAAGTTCAAGTAGGGTTTGTTGACTTATCATTATTTTAAATAATTTCAAGTGAAATGAAGACATTTTTCATTTGCTTTGATTTAAAATGAGAATGTTCTCTTATTAAAATGTATTTGTAAAAAACCAGGCGTCTCCATTTCAATATATTTTTTTTATTAAAGTACTTATTTTATGAGGGAATTAATTAAATTAAAATTCATTCTCAATTTTTTTTCCATTCGTAGAAATTCGGATCTTTACCAGACGTTTCATAAAATTTAAGTGCATATTCAAACAAAATACCAGTCGCTTCCATTTTCCATAATTTTTGTTTCAATTACAATTGTACTTATTGTAACTTATTCACAATTAACCAATTCAACTTCAATTTTCATTATAATAAAATAGTTATTTATTTATAAATTGTGAATCATTGAAGCGAAATGCATTTTATTATTATTTCATTTTACTCTAGATAGCATTCAACAATTGTGTGTTATATTTATATGAAACTGTCAAGACAAGACTCTCATCGTCACAGTGACGACTGTGACATTTTCGGATTATTTATACGAATTCAAATGAAAATATGTTTTTTTTACAGTGAAAAACTGACCTGTATCATCGAATTTTTTACTAACATCATCATCATCATCTTGTCCACTGATTTCACCATGAACCAATTTGACTTTATATTTGGCACATAGAAACAGTATTCCGATTAAGGTTCCCATGACAAGCCATGTGCCTGATATTAAACTGCCAGCAATTGCAAGGGTAACTAATCCAGCACTTATTATAACACAAAAAGCACCTGGTTTATCTTTTCTTAGCTCAGCAAAGTTATTGATAAGGGATTTGAGATTATTTTGCACCTCATACGGTATCTGGACACGGGCATTTGGATAAAGTTGCTTGTATGAAAATACAATGAGAATTGTAAAGAATATTATTCCAAGTGGGCGACAATTTAACCTGCAAATAAAAAAGAAAAAAACAAGAAAAAAATAAAATATTTTTATTATGATAAAAATTTTTTTATCAAAGAATTAGAACGAAAACAACAACATTATAATGTGAGTAAATAGTAATGACCTTGAATAGTGATTCAATATGTTTATTCATTCAGTAAATAAATAGAAACATATACGAGTACACGCATAAAGTGTAGTATATGGTTGGTAGTAATTTAAAACTACGAAATAAAAGAATTGGGCGTCTAAGTACAGTCCATATGGTCTTACAATGCAAGAAAAAAGTAAAATCGAGCCAGAAAACCTTAATTGAGTTCATATTCAGATAATTTCGTATTATTATTATTATTTTTTGGATGAACTTTCATTATTAAATTGAAAAGAGTTCAAAATTTATCAGCACATGTAATGAGAGTACTCGTATCTAAAAATAAATTTTAAATAAATAATATTTGACTGCCAAAAAATGCAATTGGTGTGAAAATTTTAAATTCAAATAATCTTGTTATTCCAGTTTCAAAATAAAAAAAAAATCTTACCAAGTCATAAGACCAGCGATGCCCAAAACTGAGCCAGCTTGAATTTTTACTTCATTTGAAATCATAATTAAATGGATTTTGTTTATATTTTTATGTTATTTTGATATTCATTTATTTACAAACAACTTTTATTTTTTCTGGTTAAGACTTTTTGATTTAATTTGTGTATTTTTTTTTGCTCTCTAATCACTTTTCTTTGTTTGATTATTTTTTTCTCGTTTCTAAACAACAAATATTTTGGTTAATCCTTTTTTGGTTTCTTTGTCATTTAGTTCTTATTGGAAATCAACACACACACAAATTTAAAGGATTCCAAAAGAAATCAAATTATTATCTATAAAATTTTTGTTGATTATGTAAAAGCCTTGTTGTTTTTTTATGAGTAGTCGTTCATGTATGAGGGCTGTTATCACTTTTCGCAACTTTTTTCTTCTCAAACTATTTTTGTAATATGAAAAATTATTTATTTTCTTAATTGTGTCTTCCTCGAATGACGATGTTCGACTGAAAATCCAAGCAAAACAGAAGTAAATTTTTTCCAATTTTTACCTGGGACTTGATTCCATTTCTTATTAGAAAAATGAAAAACGATGACATGAAAATGAAACACAAAATTGTTTGTAGTTGGCGTTGTTCATTAATGTCATATGAGATAAATATCAGAATTGGAAGATTTTGTAAAAACATAGATAATAACATAAACAAAAATATTTTTATCAGGGCTCGGAAAAAGCTTGGCTTTGGCTTTTGACTGTTGGCTTTTTTGGCTTTTGCTACAGCCAAAACAAAGTCAAAGCCAAAAAAGCCGAAAAAGCCGAAAAAGCCAAAGCAAATTAAATTTTGGCTTTTTGTAATAAAAACTTAAAAAAATGGTTCTTAAGTTAATTTTTTTCTATTTTTCACATTTTGGGAAATACCCTAAGATCAAAAACTAATCAAATAAAAGTAAAAATACAAATAATTTTTATTTTTAATTTTTTTTTTGTTTTACTTTAATAAGTTTTATGCACGTGAAATGAAATTCCTTTATATTGGGTAATATGTATAAAAAATGAGTTCACCGTTGACCCTTTGTCCTGAATGCTTAGAAGTTTTAGAGCAATTTTCCATTGAATTTCAAATTTTCAATTTTTTGGAAAGCTAAGACAATTTTCTTAAAGAATGTTAAATAGGAATTTTGCCTAATTTTACAAAAAAAAGTCTTCGTTTTTCACTTTGTACAGAACTAAAAATTATGAAGAAGGATTTTAAAAAAATAAGGCGTTTAAGAAAGCTGAAAGTCTTCGATTTTTATTGTCTACCTTAAACAAAAATGACCAAATTTCATCACAAAACTCGCTTAAATAACATAAAGATGTTGGAATAAAAAACCTCTCAAGCAAATTTTTCTTTATTTCTGCAAACAAAAATATCATAAAAGAGAAACTCATGATATTAGGAATAAATTTACTAGTAGCTGCCCTGATTAATTTGCATACATTTTTAAGGAAAAAAATGAATGTCACAAAAAACGTCCTGACTCTACTGAAAAAAGTTGTCATACCTTGCTTTAATCAATTACAAAACGGAAAATACTTTTTTAATAAAAAAAAATGTATAAAATAGCGGTTTTTAATGGTAGAAAAATTAAAAAAAAAAAAATAAATTTAAAAAAGCAAAAATTATGTTGTATGACAAAATTTATATATAAAAATTTAAATTACTAAATCCAAAAGCCAAAATAGCCAAAGATATTTTGGTTTTGGCTGAAGCAAAAGGAAAATGAAAAAATTATCAATTTTTTTTTGAAAAATTACATCTTACATGTACTATTTACATGAAGTCCATTAAATTGAGACTTCCCTGCACATGATTTGTACCGTCACATTTTTCATGTATGAACAACGCCATAAGAAGTACGCGCTTCACATTCCAACGGAAATTTATGATACAATAAGAATTCTGTTAATATTTAACTAAAATAATCAAGAAAATCCATTAAAATCAAAGAAAAATTGTGAAATTCATCATAAAACGAAAAACCAGACCTTTGTACATAAATTTCCAATTAATTTAAGGTCAAATACTTGTTAAAATTGACAAAAAATGGTTAAACAAAAATAATGGATTCACAAAGAAAATACAAAATTTTGTCACAACCAACTGACCCGGATAAAAAACATAACTATAAATTCAAACATACCAAGCTTTGTCTCACAAGCGCAAAGAAAAAAAGTTCAAAAGTTGATCAAGAGGTAGATATGAATGCAGTGCGTGATAAAGGTAATTTTGATAATAATGATTCTCTTCTAACGGATGACGAATCCTTCGAGGATAATAAACAGGACTTTTCATCAAACCTCATCTTTTCTTCTACATCATCAGATGTCCAAATTCCAGAAATCAAGGCCGAACCCGATGTGAATCAAAATAATGAGACATTTTGCAGTGAATATGAAAACAATAGTCCGCCAACTGGAGCCACAGTGAAAGAGGTTTTGAGACGTGATGGAAGTGAGTCACTGTTCAGTACGGAAAGCTCTGACAAGCTAACACAAAAAATTGAGAAGCAAATTTCAAAACGTGTCAGTGAGTTAATGTTGGGCGAAAGATTCAGTGGAGTGCGCCGTCATACAACAAGTACAGATACAAATGAACTTAGACTTTCAGAGTCCTGTTTAGGAACAACTCTCAGCAAAGATTCATCTTATGTCGATTTTTATAATAATCGAATTCGAAACAAGTTGAGAGAAAGTATCGATACTGAATACTCAATGACAAATCAAGATTACACGGAAAAGGCTGAAGGAGGCGAAAGTCCTGAAAAACAAGATGAAGCCTTAAATGATACTGAAGATAATACAGAAAGTATTGCCGATACAGAAGCAAATACAGTTTTAGATGATGCTGTGGATAAAACTGCAATAAAAATTGAGAAAGACGATGTTTTGAGTGTCAGCAGTGGACCTGTTTCAATTCATGATAGTGACGAAACAGAAGAAGAGTCTATCATTTGTGTTACAGATTCAGATGAAACTTCAGACGATAAACAGCAAGACAATATTACACGCGGTTCCACCGAATTGGACCATGCAGTCTCATCAATTATCGAATCCTTACATGTAACAACTAGCTCTGCAGTTGACAGATTTTTCGATAATATACCTGAGCTTTCAACACCAATCTCAAGTAGGTACATGCAGTCATTTGATCCAAGGCGATCACAGTCAAAATTAACGAGCAGAAAAAGTGAGCTCAGGATCACTATGATCGAGAAAGGACAAGAGGAAAACATTCCAGAAAGTGACAAGTCTGACGATGAACCAGTGCTAAATCCAATTCCTGAAGAAGAAAGTCCAGATCATGTTGTTTCTGAGCAGTCACCTTTATTGCAAGAATCAAAAAGTTCTGAATGCAGTAGCCAATCTTCGTCCGAAAAACAACCCACCGTTACCGAAATAAATTTTTCAGCAAATTTCCATATATCAGTAAAGATTGAAACACCTCAGAGTTCATCGAAGAAAAAAAATAAAAATATCATCACAACCCCAATTGTAAATATTAACCAGTCTCCCATCAACGTATCTACAAAGCGTAAAAATACGCCAAACAGTCCAAAACCAAGTACCTCGAAGACACCTGATGTCAATAAAACAGTGAATGAACAGCCATTTCGTGCACCACCAAAAGAGACTGAGAAAGAGGTAAAAAATTCTAAGAATATGGATGTTAAAGCCACAAAAACTGACGACGCAATAGAAATTGACGATTTCACATCTAACATATTAGATGAAATTTATGGAAAAGATCAGTGGCTTACACCACAACTTAAGGCTAAGACAGTTAAAAAAACTGACCAATCACTACTCAATTTTTCTTCATGTAAGTTTTTCTTGCTTAAATGTAAAGTAAATTTTGTTATCAGAATTTATTTTTCACAGTTAATCGCAATATTTGTGCTAATCTGGAATCCACTCGTTTGACTCCCGTTCATAATGAGCCTAAAGACGATATGGCCTCACGACGTAGTCCAATTAAAGACAACAAAACTAAAACCGTAAAGAAAAGTTCATCCAAAAAAGAAACTGAATGTGTTTCTACCAAGAAAACCAATACAAAGGCAAAATATTTAGCAATATGTGACAGTGATACTTCATCAGAATCAAACTCTGATATGACCAGTGATGAATCTTGGAAATGTGATTCGAGTTCCCATTCAACAGATAATGAAGGAGATAAAATCACAAAAGGCAAAAAACGAAAGCAACGTGTAATCCGTCCACCTAGTTATTCTGCTTCAGATGACGAAGACATTTCTGATGCATGGACTGACAAAAAACCGAAAAATGTAAAAAGTCCTTTGAGTAATGTCTTAGATTCGTGTGAATATAAACCGAGAGAACGATTACCAGCAACTCCAGTTACTGGAATAAAAACTAAACGAAAACTATTCAATCCAAATAAAACCGTTGAAGACATTGTCAATAATGTGGATGAAGCTGAAAATGACATCGCAGTTCCAATTCGCGAGCCAAAAGATATGGATCATGATATCAGTAGAATTAGAGATGATGAATTGTCATGCAGATTTGAACTTCCTTTGCTTCCAAGAGCTATTGAAAGAATTAAGGATAAGGAAATACGAATTAAAACTCCAAATAAAACTCCATCGAAAAAAGTTGAGACACCTTCATCTGGTAAGACAAAGAAAAATTTGCAATATACACCGAAATCATCAGTTCCTGTAAAAAAATTGGGATTCTTGCAATCATTAGATGGTAAATTGAATTTAATCTTAAAAATCATTTTATTTTACTTCTCATTTCATTTAACAGTCAACACATCAGAAGAGCTGTGCGACCCGGAGGCCTTACGTTACCGTAAAAACTACAAAACCCTCAAAACTGAGCTCACAGACAAGTTATTTGCAATATATAACGAAAAAATATTCGAAAACGAACTCATCGCGCCATGCAGTTGGAACAAAAAATTGCTGAATACAGCAGGACGATGTCATTTAACACGTACGGGTGGTCAACGTTATGCCAGAATTGAATTGAGTGAGAAAGTTTTGACATCCGGAGATCGGCTCAGATGTACTTTGATTCATGAAATGGTAAAAATATTTAAAAAAATTTCACATTTATTAAATTTTTATTAATTTTCCTTGTTCATTTTAGTGCCATGCTGCTACATGGATATTTAACGGGGAAGATGGTCATGGCAAGACTTGGAAAGGTTGGGCTCATAAAGCGAACTCAATTTTCAAAGAGCTACCTAAAATTAATACATGTCATTCCTATGATATTTTTTACAAGTATACGTACAAATGTAAATTGTGCAATGCGAAATCTCATGCTCATTCGAAAAGCAAAAAAGTTGAGAATATCAGATGCAAAATCTGTCATGGATCCATTGAGATTTTCTTAAATAAGGCAGATAAGGATGGAAATGTTGTATCAACACCTGCGAAAGGCGCTTCTGGATTTGCAAAATTCGTTAAAGAAAATTATTCGAAAGTAAAGAGACCTGCTATTGGGCATGCTGAAGTGATGAAACTATTGGGCGAAGATTTCGGCAAATTAAGTGTAGAAGAAAAAGCAAAATTTAAATAATTAACAATTTTTATTCAATAAATCAATTGACGATCTCATTTTTCATTAACGAGATAAAATTAAAACAAATAAATGGATTTTTTTCGTTAGAATCGATTTTCGGTGGAGGTATAGCACTATCTAATCCTAATTTAAAGTCCAAAAACCTGATTAACTACTCTTTGCGGAGTTTTAGTTGGATCCATCTTTCAGTAACTCGTCCATATAAGCACCTTCCATTAAATTCTCTTTTGGAATGTTAAATACTATTAATAAGTCGTGTAAGCGTTTTTCCCCGCTCTCAACTGTCTCATCTGGAGTTAAGACAGCTTCAAATTCCAGAAAATATCCTAAACTATCGACATTGTCCAAATGGATGCGAGTCCCTTCGTGTAAAAACAAATATCGCTCCTTCTGAACTCGGCCTTTAATTCCAATGCTTTTATCCAAAATTTGTTCCATCGTTTCAGGATCATCCAAATCAACCTTGTTTCATGAGAAATTTAAAAACCCTTTCCTTTATTTTACAATTTTTTTATACTTACTTTATGAAATGAACTCAATTTAGGTCCTTCCATGTCAGGTCTATCATAAAATATAAGCTCAGACTTTTTGTGGACAAGATATCTGAGTTTCAATCGACCCTGTTTTGAGATATTGAAAAAAACATCTTGTTGCAGGATAATTTCACCCTTAGATTTTGTCAAGTCAGATGCTTGTTTAATTAGTGCTTCCCAATGCTCTTTTCCATTTAATTTTGCTTTAATTTCAACATTTCTAAGTAATTTGGCACACATTTTAGACTTTTATTTTTGTTGTTTAGGCAAAAATCTGTTTGAATCAATAAAAAAAAGTAGGTTATGAATTGTCATTTTTGCCGGTTATAAATATTTGACGTTCGTTCAAGGACATTTAAATGTTTAGGAGGAATTGAAAAGAACGGTTTTTTTCTCATGGATTCGAGTTCCTCAAACTCTCAAAACTTGGGAAAAAACTGTTTGAAGGTCAAATCAAAAATTTCACTTTAATTATCAATATTTTTTTGTAAAGCCCTTGTTACAATAAAGTTAAAAACGTCATAATTGTATAAATTCTTTATTTAACTAGATAAAAGCTCTTATATTGATAAAAAAAATAGGAATGTAAAATTTCATTTAAATTAAATTTGTAAAACTAGACCATCAACGGTGGCATAATCGCCAGTCGCCAATGTTTGAGCTGCACGCTTACACACCAAAACTGGAGCCACACAAAATTCAACTTCAATTGATTCATATCCCGTCCTTAAAATTTCCTTCCAGCACGTAACCACATCGTTTTCCTTCATTTCAAATGTTCTTCCCGATGAATTTTCACTGCTATAAAATTTCTTCTCAAACAACAGAGTGAACGATTCTGGATTCAATATTTCACTTCCGCACATGTATTTGGAAGTTCTGAGGGATGCTTTAGCCGTGCTTTGTTTTGTATTTTTCCATTCTGATAATTTCGTGGTCATTATAATGTGATATGATAAGGCACGGAGATGGATTCGTGTTGGTTGTCGACCTTTCTTTGATTTTCTGTGACGATCGTGTAAGTGAATGAAAACTGATCGCATTCTATCTAAACTCGATGATACACTTGGATTAATTGAGGTTGGTGGTGAAATTACACCATCTTCAAAAAAACTTCTTAGATTTTCAAGCTCTTGTTCATTTAATCCAAGAGAATCACTGTAAGAAATAACATTTTCAAGGAGTTGACTGAGAAAAATTGGATCAAAGAAACAGGCCATTTGAAAATGTACTAAAGTTGTGCGTGGTAAAGCTTTTATTTGATTTTGTATTTTTTTGAGATTCACTTCACGAGTTTTGGATACTATTTGGTCCATAGATTGAAGACCCGCAATAATTATCAGTCTTGGATTGAATTCAGATAATTTAACATTAAAATTATCAAAGAAATTTAGTTCAGGATTTTGAGTGTTACTGTGAAGAATGTAATAATTCGCTGATGGAGCAGTAAATTTACCCCATTTTTCTTCACTTTGATACTCGAAAACCAATTGTACATCATGTTGAACGTCTTCTGACAATGGTTCTGAAATTTTTACATTAGACCCCAAAAGTTTCACCAATTTTTGTGATGCTTGTGATCCAAGAAGAACTTCAGCACCTTCTTGTGCAAATCTTAATGCCATCAGAGCCGCATTTCCTCCAATATTGTATTGAATTTCTTTTGAGATTCGGATTTCTTTGGTTCTCTGGACAAGTGATGTAAACAGATCTTTATTTTGAGTGTAGCGCCTGAGAAAAAGAAATTGAAATTATTTTAACCCAAATAAAAAAAAGAAACATTTGAATTTCCTACTCAGTCGCTATTCCTCGTTGAAAAAAGTAAGCAAACGAAATTAACAGATCTCGTTCTGTCTTAATTTCATCAACTTCGAACTCGTCATCAAAAATATCGTCAGTAAAATTAAAAAAATTAGTAGCCTTTACATGCAGATCTAATGAACTTCCATATCCGATGGCTATTCGAGGCTTTTCGGTGGTTCTTCCGGTTAAATTTGTACTTTCTATGAACATCAAATTTGTTAAAACATTTGTGATTGTCCGTAAATTGGAAGCATGTTGATATCCTTGGAAAATAATTGAAAAAAGTGCTACAAAAACACTTATGGTTGTGATCAGAGATGCATATTTAAAGGGTTCCATTAGTTAAATTAAAATAAAATTATCAAAAAAAAGAGGAAAATTAAAAAATTATCATAATATTATTTGTGATATGTTTTGTTTATTTTGATTTTGACTTAATCAGGCTAAAAATTTGACAGTTAAATGACAATCCAAACCGCTCTCATTGCCATGACTCGTATAAAGAGGTTCGTGACGATTTATTTTTTCCAAGCTTCAAGCAGGACGCCTCAAAATTTCGGGTTCAGATAAAAACGAAAAAAAACTAAAAATATATCGCGAATCAACTAAAAAAATAGGTGAAAAGAGTGTAAAAAGCGTTCAGAGATTAACATTAAACTGAATCGGGCTGTGAAAAAGTGAACAATCTGCAAAAAATTGATTGTAAAAAAAGTATAAGCCCGACTCTCTTGTGTCTTTATACTACTGCATAATGTTAAAAAATTTTTCTTCATCAAAAACTTTGAAAGATTATTTTTATAATTCAAAGAACTGTAATAAAAATTGTGAACAGGAATCCTGCAAATAGTGGAGCTAAAATTAAAATATCATAGAGTGTGATTTAAAGTTGCTTAACGATTTAATTAAGGTATTGAGGATATTAAAAAAAAAGATAAAAGTGCAAAAAAATGGAACAGGCTTTATCGCCATTAAAATGGAAAAAAATTACGGGATCAACTGGGCCCCAACCTCGTCCTCGACACGGTCATCGTGCTGTTAATATCAAAGAACTTATGGTTGTCTTTGGCGGTGGAAATGAAGGAATTGTCGATGAACTACATGTTTATAATACAGGTGAGTTTTGTTATTCAATGATAATAAATAATGTTTGCCGCAATAAAAATCATCAAATATGGCGTCCTCCATGTAAAATGCTTGTCAAAAATTGCATTTGGGAGTGTTTGCGAATTATCGTACAAAATCATTTCTCAATTTCATTCGATAACATTGTAATGAAAAATGTGAACATTGAACAAAGAAATTAAATTTGTGAAGTTAATCGAGAACTTTTTTTATAAGACATTGTTAAGTAATTTTCGCAAATTCCCTTAGTCGTATGTCAAATAACAATTTGAATTGAAATACCAGCGCTCTCTGTTTATACAATTTTGCTGATATGATTTGTATTTTCATTTTAGCTTCAAATCAATGGTATGTACCAGCAACAAAAGGAGACGTTCCTCCAGGATGTGCCGCTTATGGTTTTGTAGTTGATGGTACTCGAATTTTTGTCTTTGGTGGCATGGTCGAGTACGGTAAATATTCAAACGAGTTATATGAACTTCAAGCAACAAAATGGGAATGGAAGAAATTATCACCAAAACCTCCAGATAATGGACCACCACCATGTCCACGACTTGGTCACAGTTTTACATTAGTCGGGGATAAAATCTACTTATTTGGCGGATTGGCAAATGAAAGTGACGATCCAAAGAATAACATTCCAAAATATTTGAATGATTTGTATACACTCACAATTAAAAATAACCAATTAGCATGGGAAATTCCAAAAACCTATGGAGCAAGTCCACCTCCAAGAGAGTCACATACAGCGGTAGCATATGTCGATAAGAAAAGTAAAAAATCAATGTTAGTTATTTATGGAGGTATGAGTGGATGTCGTTTAGGAGATTTATGGTTATTAGATACAAATACTATGATTTGGACAAGACCAAGTACCGAAGGTCCGATTCCTCTGCCTCGGTCATTGCATAGTAGTACATTGGTAGGACATAGAATGTATGTTTTTGGTGGATGGGTTCCTCTTGTGTTGGATGATATGAAAACAGCTGCCCATGAAAAAGAATGGAAGTGCACAAATACGTTAGCTTGTCTCAATTTAGGTAAAATATGAATTTTCAATTTATTTAAATTAAATATAATTCGTTTGAATTTCAACAGAAACAATGACATGGGAAGACATTCTCTTAGATGAATCTGAAGAAAATACACCACGAGCTCGTGCTGGCCATTGTGCTGTTGGTATACACAGTCGATTATATGTTTGGTCTGGGCGCGATGGATATCGCAAAGCCTGGAACAACCAGGTCAGGGTGAGCCCTCTTTTCAAGTTTAAGTTATCGGTGTGAAGCGAATATCATCAAATTTTCATCCTTCAAAAATAAATTAATAATCAAAAATGCTTTACTTACAGAAAAAAACAGACCGAACAATATTCATTCCCATTTTCCAAATATATATTATGAAACAAATATTTTTTTCACACTGATTCTTAAATTGTTTAGAGTTTTTCTAACACATTTTAACTAGTCATTTTTGACCTCTCTCAGTTTGCACATTAATTCGCATAAATCACTGTTTTTAAAAGAAAATATACTGAAATTGAGTTTCGTGTCAAATTTTAATCAAAATTATCCGTTTCAGGTTTGTTGTAAAGATTTATGGTACTTAGAAGTTGAACCGCCAAGCCAAAGTACTAAAGTACAATTAGTACGAGCATCAACAAATTCACTTGAGTTATGTTGGGCTGCAACTCCAACGGCTTCACATTATATTTTGGAAGTACAGAAAATTCCTACTCCACCTCCCACTCCCACGCCAGCTCAACCTGTCGTTCAAGCTTTACCTCAAGGTATTGAGGAAGCAACTTCACCTGGTATGTTCCTTCTTTTCTTTAGGCTTGAGTTTGAGTTTCAATTAATAACAAAATGATTTTTAAAATTTAAAGTGGCTGTTGGACAAGTTCGTAAACAAATTCAAGCTCGTAAACCTTCAATTACGACTGTAGTATCTCCAAGTATCAATAATATAACTCCAACTGCTGCAGCAAGTACACAACAAATTATCAATCAAAGTGGAAATATGATCATTAGTCAACAGACACCGGTAAATTTAAAATATTTTATGATTTGTATGCAAAATTCCATATTTGATTAATTTGATTTTCAGACTCAAATTCAACGAGGTGCCACAATGGCAAAAGTCCAAGCAAAACCCACGATTCAACAAAAGCCACAAACTATTACAGCTGTTGTGTCATCACCATCTCAAGTACAACAAAATGTCCGAGTTCTCACTTCTACGCCACAACAACAACAAGTTGGCAATACCGCAATCCGTGTTCTTTCTTCCAACCAAACTGTTCGCCTTGCAACGCAACCAACTGTGTCAGGTACAATGATTCGCACGACTCAAGGCACAATTCAGACTGTACAAGCCGGCCAACAAATGATGCAAACAGCAACAGCTAATGTAGGTGGCAAGCAAGTTATCATCCAAAAACCAATGACTTTCAATACAAGCGGAAATCAACCACATTTTGTTACTTTGGTAAAAACAAGCAAAGGTATGACTGTTCAAACTGTACCACAAACAGTAAATGTTGTGCAAAAACCCGGTGGTAGTCAACAACAACAAATTCAGGTACAACAAGGTACTCAAATATTACACACGCAAGGTGGACAAATGATTAACACAAGTGGGACAGCAAATAAAACTGCTGTTGTCTCTGGAAATGTTGTGAAATTGATGCCATCTGGTGGTGTTGGAAATAAACAGATTTTGGTTAAAAATTCAAATATGATACAAATGGGTAAAACTATTCAAAATGTTCAAGGAAAACCAACAATTGTTATTACAAATAAGGCGGGACAACAAATTCGAACGAATCAGCAAATTATTGTTGTTACAACAACTCCTCAAATTCGTACAATGCAAAATTCTGGTGGAATTGTTACATCAGCATCTGGAAATATTGTAAACTTACAATCAACTCAAGTTCTAAATACAGTTTCATCGGCTAATGTTATCCAACAAGGTGGTCAGCAAGTTAAAATGATACGTGGATTGCAAAGTAACACGGGAAAACCAATTACTTTGACAGTTCCAATGGGAGTTCAAGGTGCTAAAATGCAACAAACTCAAAGTTTTATGCCGCAAAAAACCTTAACAATTGGTGGCAAAGCTCTCACAGTTCAATTGGCAAGTGCAGGTGGTCCAAAAACCGTTACAATTTTACCAGCGGGACAAAGTGGTCATATTAACACAGCGGGAGGACAACAACAAAAGAAAATTATTGTCGTACCACAAGGAAAATTCATTCAACAGGGACAACAAATAAAAACAGTTCAAGTTAGTAGTGCATCAGGGCAAATTATGCAAGTACAAGATGTTACAGGACAAATGGATCCAAATAGCATTGATATTAATGATATGATTGAGCAGACAGATGGACCCAATGATATTAGATCGAAACGATATGAAAATTCAGATGAATCAGATTCAGAGGAAGAAACATTCATTTCAAGAAAATCGTTGTTAAAAAGAAAAAGAATATTTGTAAATAAGCGTGACATGTTCAAAGCAAAGCGACGTGTCAAACCTCGTTATATACGATTAGGATTGTTTGGAGGAGCTCCTTCACCACCATCTGAAGAAACACCAACAACCGAAACAGCAAATGAAAATCCCGAAACAAATGAATATCAAGAAACAAAATCAGATCAAGTAACTCCCGAAGAAGCCTTGGAAGCTCTGGAACAATCAGACGCAGGAATTTCAGCTGGTGAGACAACAGCAGACCAATCTTCCATTGTACAAACCGATGATTCGACAAATATCACATTGCATCTAAGTGGAACAGACACTTCGGAAGCTCCAAATCCAATGCCACCACAAGAAACGGAAACGAGTCAGATTAAAGAAGAGGATGAACAGAAATTCGATACAGAAATGACTGATGCACAAGACATTGAATCAAACATTTCAGCAAGTACTTTGTATAAACCAAAAGAGGATGAAACTGGTGTCGTTGTGCTGAAACAAGAACAATCAACGACAAAAACCGAACTGGATGAGAAGAAACCCGAAGTCAAAACTGAAACAGACCAACCAGAACCAGAGGGCTTAGGACCAAGTGAAACTGAAACAGAAGCCGCCAATATTTTAACAACTATCAAAAGCGGTGAATTAATTGCAAATCAACAACAGTGCTTCGATTTATTGAATCAATTTGAAAATTCTACACAAGCAATGGATTCTAGCACACTTATACAAAAAATGGAAGTTGATTCTGGTAAAATAAATACAACAACTGACGAAGTTAAGCCGGATGATGCTTCAAGTAATTTCCTTGTATCAGACGATGATATGTTTAAGCATTTCGTATCTTCGGGACCATTAGATGCATTAGGTAAGAAATTATCATCAAATGATCTTGATTCAATCCTAAAACTGATTTTTGTTTTGTTTAATATTTTATAGCTTCAGCAGCGTTACAAGCTTCTACCAATCAACAGATGCAAACAAGTACAGTCGTTAAGAAACCGACAACGCCTACACAGAGCAATATTGGTGCTAAACCAGTAGACAAAACAAAACAGGTTAAGGGTGTGCCAAAGGAAGAGGTAAAATTTTTTATTAACATTCATTGAATATTCAACTAATTCATATTTTAATAGCGCAAAGAAAATGAGATCTGGCAAACAGTTGGCATCTTTAAAACACTAACACATACAGTCTCAAATTTTATTGATTATGATGAGTGGAATTGTAGCATGTTCCCGAATATGAATTCAGACAATCTTCCTGATTTGTCAAAGAAACGACGCATTAATTTAGAACCAGGAAAAGCATATAGATTCAGAATTGCTGCCATAAATGCTGTTGGTCGTGGAGAATGGAGTGAGGTGAGTTTTTTATCATTTAACTTTTTATGAAATAATTTATTTACATTAAAATTTATTTGTAGCCTGCACCATTTAAAACTTGTTTCCCTGGATTCCCGGGAGCACCATCAGCCATTAAGATAAGTAAATCAGCCGATGGTGCGCATTTGTCATGGGAAGCACCTCCAAGTACCGAAGGTGATATTCTCGAGTACTCCGTTTACCTGGCTGTCAAACCACAAAATGCCCAAAAAGAAAAGACACCACCCTCACAATTGGCATTCATTCGAGTTTATTGTGGACCCAATAATCAATGCAATGTACAAAATAATTCATTACAATCAGCTCATATTGATTATACCTCGAAACCAGCGATTATCTTCCGAATTGCCGCCAGAAATGACAAAGGTTATGGACCAGCAACACAAGTCAGATGGCTTCAAGGTAAATTAAATTTTTTGAAAGTGAAAATGAAAATAAAATTTTTAATATTTTTTTTTTTAATTTTAGATCCTCAAACCGCAAAATCGATATCAGTCAACAATAAACGTGTCATGGATAAAACAGCGACAGGTACTGTAAAACGTACAAAAGTTAGTCAACAACAATCCTTGCAACAGTCACCGCAACAGCAACAACAACAATTCTTACAATAAGAATAATTTAATTATAAAACGGAAAGAAAATAAATTTAAAATTTTTATTTCTTAATATTTCCTATTAAGTTTGTTGTTCTGAAAAGAATTTTTTTTTTAATAATATTACACATAAACTAAACTAGAAAATTAAAGAATAATTTCGATATTCAAACAGAAAAAAATATTTTTAAAAAGTAATTCTGAATAATGACTTGTGTAAGAAAATGAAGAAAATCGTAAATTTATTTTAGGAAATTGATTTAAAAAAAATAATATTAATTAATGTAAAAAAATTGGATTCTAATATCGTTAAACACACTCTCTCTATATAATAAATTAAAATTATATATGATTAGAACTGTAAATGTAAAATAAAAAAAATAATATCGACTTTATAACATTTATAAATATATAAAAATTAGTGCATATAAATAATAATCATGATAAATGTACCTAAACAAAAAAAAATTATTATAAATTTTTTTCAGGAATCGGGTTTATGATGCTTATTTTTTTTTATTGTTTTGTGAAGGAATGTTAATTAAATTTGTCATCTCATACGGATATTAATTAAAATTCAATTTAAAAAAAAAATCATATTTCAAGTCATCCAGATGCGTTTTAGTCCCTAAAATGTGTGTATACGTTGCAAAACGCATCGATCCAACACTACCTGAAACATCTTAAAGTTAAGTCCATTTAAAATTAAAAGTTATTTTACTGATATACGTATAAAATTAATAAAAAAAATGTTAATTTTGAACATAAAATGTTAAAATAAAAAAAAATAATTAAATTAATTGATTAATAAAAAAATGTGTGTTATATTTTACTTAACATAATATTTGTTTGTTTATATTTTAAATGTAAAAAAATTATATATGATATATTGAGAAAAAGAAAAAGTTAAAACTAAAACAATAAAATAAAAGCAAATATAGAAAATAAATTTAATTTAGTTAATAACATAATTGAAATTTATTAAGAAAAACATCCGTACACTGTCGGGTTTTAATGATTTAAAGTAATAGTGCTCTAATATAAGGTTTGAAATGAGAAAAAAAGTAATTTAGTAAAAAATTAAATTTAAATGAAGTGGATATAATAAAAGCATCAGCTGACTATACATATTAATAATGATGATAAAAAGAAATAATTAAATTTAAAATAATGATTAAATTTAAAAGTATATTAATATAACGATAAAAATAATTATAAATAATAAAAAGGCATGAAAAATCAATCTTGTCTTTTTTATTTTAATCATCCGAAGAACCTAAATTTTAAAAGCAGTTTTATAAGTCAACAATTGTCCAATTCAAAAAATCTTAAATAGCGTGAATCTTATTCTTTTTCAAAAATACAAGGGAATCAAGTTTGTTTGTTTTTTGTGACAGAAGTATCTGGATAGGCCGAAGAAGTTTTAGAGTCAATTTAAAATTTGTTTTAAGTCTGATCGTTTTCAGCAACCTCACTAATTTTCAACGACTTCTCTAAATTTCAACGGCTTATCTATTCTTCAACAACTCCACTAATTTTCAACGAGTTCTCTAAATTTCAGCAACCCATCTAATTTTTAACGACTTCTCTAAATTTCAGCAACCCCACTAATTTTCAAAGACTTCTCTGAATTTCAGCAGCCTAACTAAATTTCAACGTTTCTCTGAATTTCAACAACCCCACAAATTTTCAACGACTTCTCTAAATTTCAGCAACCCCACTTATTTTCAACGACTTCTCTAAATTTCAGCAACCCCTTTAATTTTTAACGACTTCTCTAAATTTCAGCAACCCCACTAATTTTCAAAGACTTCTCTGAATTTCAGCAGTCTAACTAAATTTTAACGTTTCTCTGAATTTCAGCAACCCCACAAATTTTCAACGACTTCTCTAAATTTTAGCAATCCCACTTATTTTCAACCAATTCTCTAAATTTCAGCAACCCCACTAATTTTCAACGACTTCTCTAAATTTCAGCAACCCCTTTAATTTTTAACGACTTCTCTAAATGTCAGAAACCCCACTAATTTTCAAAGACTTCTCTGAATTTCAGCAGTCTAACTAAATTTTAACGTTTCTCTGAATTTCAGCAACCCCACAAATTTTCAACGACTTCTCTAAATTTCAGCAACCCCACTAATTTTCAACGACTTCTCTAATTTTCAACGACTTCTAAATTTTTTTTTTCTGTGATAGGTTTTCAATTTTTGCCTTTCTTCAGTTAAAAATTCCGTATTCAATGAGATAAAGTGTGTTTTGGGAGGAAAATGGATAAAAAAGAGCTAAATAAAACTTTGATTTTGGTTTTAATAAATTTATTATAACATTTTTTTTTTAATTAATATTTAAAATTATTTATTAGTTTTTTTTTTTTTTAATTTTATTAGTACTAAATAAACATTTCCTCTGGTTTTCTTTAATTGTAAATTTTTAATAAATTTCATTCCGTTATTTTTGTTTAATTTTTATTTTAAAAATTGTATTAGTTTAAAAATTAACATTAAAAAATTAATTACATTTATTTAAGTATTACATAAATTTGTTAACAATTTGTTTGATTATTTTTTTAACAACAATTTTTTTTATCGCCAAAAGGCTTTTTCTATAATTCTACAGTAAAATTTTCCTCGGAAGAAACCAAATAATTTTTTTTTATCATTTAAGGTTTAAGTTTGTTTTCATTTAAGAGGTCTTATGATGCATTAGTTTGGTTTTAATTGGATTGTTTTTCATGAATTCGGTTTTCTATGGTTAAAATATTGTACTATTTTGAAAATACTTGTTTTTTGCATTTTAATTGTGCTTTTTAATCATTTAACGTCCAACTTATTACAAAATACATAAAATCGTTCCTTGGAACGTCAAAGAGTTAATTGTGTGACCTCAATTTCATTGTTAATCAATTTTAACATTATATGGCTTTTTATTTTTTTAATTTAAGTTTTAGAATTAGACAAAAAAATACACATACAAAAATAAATTTTATATTAAAATTAACATTTAAATCGTTGCGCGAATATTAGACATTTAACACAATTTCAATTATTTGTCAGTTAGGGTTTTTTTCAATAAAATATCTATTTTCTATTAAAATGCAACAAAAATTAACTTTGTTAGACTTTTTTTATAACTTGGATAACATTGAGACAAATTTGCATAAACATTTGATGCCTTATTTTATAAAATTTTAATATATTTTCGAATTTTCATTAATTAATGTGCGTTAAATATTAAAAAAGTGCTTGTTAGTTAAAAATTCGTTTTTAAATTGGTGAAAATATCAAAGATTACTTTTTTTTCAAAATAAGGCAGCTTCATTTAACTTTGTTTTAAAAATCTAATTCAATTTGGCGTAAAATGTTATTTGACTGTCTTGTTAGCAGTTTTTAGCACCATGATTTTAGGTCTTATTTTAGGATTATTTTTTTTATTAAGACCCATTTTAAAATAAGGCATTTTTTTCTGAAGCAATTCCTAAGGACGCTTAAATTTCATTATTTGATTAAAATTTGATTGCTTTTACGTTTCAATTTTTGTTTTTTTTTGTTGTCATGATGCTTTAACACCATCCACTTGTCAATTTATGGAAGAGTTCCTCATTTAAATTCTGATTATTTTCCTTTGAACGCATTGACATGAAAATATAGCCCCCAATAAATTCATGAATTATCTTACAATCGGCTGACAAACATGAAAATACAATACTTTCTTCCTGGAATTGAACCATCATACATTTAATTTCCCAATTGACATTCCATGCTTTCATATTGCTGTAACGCCATGTTTTTAAATGGTCACCTGAATTCAAATCGATTCGCATAATACGATTATTTGCAATGCCAAGCAGTTCCTCCTTTTTACTTCCATTCATTTTGATAAGGAACAGTGAGACACCATATTCGGGTATGCTTTGCCATGCCTTGATGTAATTCAATTTTGCATCGAGTGATGTTAAGTGTTTGACATTGCCGTGTGCTTCCAACATACGATAAACTGCTTTTGATTTTAGCTTTTTGATAAGGCGTTTGGAGAAATATTCATTTGGATCGATGTTACTTTCGTCAACTGGCACTTGAGCTGGTTCCACTGGTTTTTGCAACAATAAAAATTGTTTAATGTTATTGATTTCTGTTTGATAGGCACTATCAGCAAGTGAACGTCCTTTGGAAGCAAGACGACATGCCGCCATCCACTTAACATATTGATCTTCATGTTCACACCGAATCCAAATTTCTTGGTTTGTTCCACTTGGAGAATCTGCGGGAACTTCTAATTTAATTGAATATTTTTTATGCATCAAGTTGACATCAGGTGTCACTTCACATCCACGTAAATTAACATCGGAAACTGGAGACATGTTCGCATCCTGATCACCCTTGATTTTGTACAAGAACAAACGGAGATCCTTGTAGACAACCCAATAACGTTTATATTGTTTCAATGTAAATTTTTTCGGTTTAAATATTTTTAAGTAATCCTTCAATTCGGGAATATAAGTTATATTTGACTCATGTTCGGATGTTTGTCCTTTAAGGCTAATCTCGAGTTCACTGAGAGCCGCATCGATATCATCTTCATCATTAAATTGACTTGATGTGTTTAGGCCATTTCCGAAACTGTTTTGTAAATTGACCTTGAAACAAATTGAATTCAAATTAATTGTTTTAAAATTAAATTTCTAATTAATTTTACCTGGAAATGTAATGCAGCAAACATTAAGGACTCTTCTTCGGTACAATCGATTTCCTCATTTAAAATTGTCCATTTTGCTTGTTCATACAATTGATTGATACGAACAGCATCTGTCTTTGGATTCAAATCAAAGAAACAGTAGTACTTGAAACGTAATAACAAATTATCAAATTCGCGTACTCCTTGTTCCATCAATGATAGGGATGAGTCAAGCCATCCTACATTCAAGCGAGCACGTTCAAGCAATGACTTTGGTTGCAATAATCGTGATTTTGCTTCCGGTGTTGGAAAACGAGGACTACTTGTTAAATCTTCAAAGTTATCTGTAACATTATGATGATCTTTTCCATTGAATGAGTCATTTCCGGTGTGAAGTTGATCTAATTTAACACTTGGCATTGTTATTTCATGACCTGGCTCGTTATAACGAGTGATTTCAAGACTTCCATTACTTCCACCAAATGATTTTGAGTAGAAATTTGTCGGAGTACGAGTTCGTTCCAATTCCCCATTTGTATGATTATCATTATTGTAAATTAATTTTTTCTTCTGCAAATCCACATAATTTGCCTTTAAATGGGCATGTTCTAATGGTCTTGAAAATGACAATTCTTCTGGATGGGAGATTCCCAAACTCTTGCACAATTGCACCACCGAACTAAATGTCGTGATTGAGAAATCAACACTTGCGTCAATATAACGAAGGTCAGGCATTTGCACCCGTAACATTTTATGCATTGGTGTAAAGTGCAAATATGCATCTGCATTTACGCCAACTTGATCTAATGTGGATTTGGTTCGAGTGAGCCAGACATTTCGAGCTGGCCACCACAATGCATGATCTGACCAATCTTTTGGACTGTCGTAATCAGCTAATTTTAACATTACCCCACCTACATGTAAATCGCCTTTGACACGAATGTTTTTTTCAATCTGCAAATCTGTTATCCAGACACGCAGATTCCATGAATTTTCACCAACATGTATCATGGTCTACAATGAAAAATATTTATCACTTTAAATTTTGTATAATTTTCTCCAGTTATGGTACTAAATTTACGTTTTTAAAAAATTTATTTCTAAGTTCGTCAAAAAATATATTTTATTTATTCGTGGTGTATGTGTGTTGAGTCACTGTGACTGTATGTACGTTTATTTTTATAATTTTATGAATGAACCAAAATGAACGATCAAATTTCTATAGATACAAAATTTCTACTCGAAAATTTGATGACTTCACATTTCTCTATTCGATTTTTGTGGAATGAAATTAGTTTGAAAATTGCGTTCAAAATTTCCGTTAAATTATTTCAAATTATAGAATTTTTTTATGTGCTAAATTTTTTTTAAAACTTTTTCCAAAATAAAAATTAAATTTAGAGATCTGAAAAAGCCAGTAAAACTTTTTAAATTATTATTATTTTTAGTGCATTTCGTAAGAAAAAAATGCACTATTACAGACGGTTTGTCCGCCGTCACTCCGTAAGTCTGTAGGTTCGATTCATCCATAACTCCGGAATGGTCCATCGGATCTAGGATTCTTTGTTGGACAGAGGTTAAGGATGAATTTCAACTCATTAGCTTTGAGATTTGGCTCATGGATAAGGCTTCAGAACCACCAAAGCCTGAAAAACCGTTAAAATTTTTAAAAATTGCTTAATTGGATGGATAGAAGAGTTTACTTAAATGAACTTTTACTTATTAGCTTTGAGACTGGGCTCATAAATTGAGCTCCTAAGGCTCCAGAGCCTGAAAATGGTCAATCAATTTTGAGCTTTTGATCATTTTCAGGCTGTGGAGTCTCTGGAGCTCAATTTTTCAGCCCAATCACAAAGCTAATATGCAAAAGTTCATTTTAGTAAACTCTTAAATATAACAAAATCGAGTACCATAGAAATGCACTTTTCTAAACCGCCAGTGGTTAGAATTTCTCATTTTTTAAGCAGTCTAGTGATTAGAATCACTTTTGTCCTAAGTCGTTCTCATTCTAACCCCTTTTACAATTACAAAAGGTGCAGTTGCATTTTAGACTGAAAGAAGCATCTCAGTAAAAATCTTTGGTTATCGTCATTTATTATCATAAAAAAGTGTATTTTGACAAATTTTGTATTAAAAGTTTTATTGACATTTTATAACAGAATTCATCAAAATAAATCAATTATCGGTCATATTATGTCTACATTTTACTTTTTACATATTCTTCCTATATGTTTCTTGATCCCTTATCGGGATCTACCGAAATTTAATTTTTATCATGAAATCGTGATTCATTATCATACCCATCAAATTACGCGTCTCGGCAAAAAGTGGGACAAAGAAAATATTCAAATAACAATGATAATCTTTTTTAAATAATTGACTGATTAAAAAAATCTTATGAACTGTTTGCTCGGAACCTACCGTAACACAATTGTACTATCGACTTAGGTTAAGTGGCAATAACATGCTTATCATGAATGATAAAATTGATCAATATATAAACTGAAGTAATTTCCATCAAATCATGCAATAAAACAGAAAAACTCAAAAAGTAAGGAAGGGAATTAAATATTAAATATATTAAAATTAAATTAAAATATCACAAAAGTACTTTAAAATTTACAAAGAAAATGATGAAACAAAATATAATTGTACTAGTTTTTATTACCGCAAGTGTTGGACTTGCAGTACATGCAAACTCAATTAAGCCCGTTCCTTCAACAGAAATGAATCCGTTTGTTGTTGGAGGCGTTAGTGTTAAAATTGAAGATTATCCATTTGTGGTAGTTTGTTATAATTATGGATCATTCTCATGTGGTGGCAGTATTTTAAACGAAAATTGGGTTTTGACAGCAGCGCATTGTACTTGTCAAAAAATTCAATGGGGTGTTACATTTCGTAATGCATCTGGTCCAAACATGGTGGATGTTGTTCAAAGTGTGAGATATCCTGGTTGGACAAGTTATCAAAGAGATGATGTTCAACTTCTACGTTTAGCTGAACCAATTGTATTTGGAAAAAATGCTCAGCCAGTTAAATTACCAAGACCTCAATGGGAAGTCCAAGGTGATTCATTTAACACCCCTTCAGCTGTTTTAGGTTGGGGCTATGATTCAAATGGATATCTACCATTAAACTTACAACGCGGTGATTATTTTGTTATAAATAATACAGATTGTCAAAGAATTCATCAAGGAATTGCAGCTGTTTACGATTTCAACTGTTGCAATGGTGTCAAGGGCGGTGGTGTTGCTGATTGCAATGGAGACTCAGGTGGTCCCATTGTTACATGGATCGACGGACAATTAGTAGAATATGGAGTCGTGTCATGGAGTGTCAAGCCATGTGTTAATCCAACTTTTCCCGCTGTTGGAACTAAAACTTCACACTATGTCGAGTGGATCTCTCAAACAACTGGAATTCCTTTAGAGCAATTGACTGTGTAATCAAAAAGTTGTTATCTTAATATGTTTTTTTATAATTTGAATTTATAAATAATAAATTATTACTAATTGGCTTTAAAAATGTTATTCCAATATCAAAACAAAAAGCATTCTATGAGAAAATTGCATTATTGCAGACAGTTTGTCTGCTGTCACGTGACAACCGTTATTATACAATAAAAATGATGATTGACCATACGTTCAATCTGACAAATGTTAGAATGGCCGAAGTCGTAAATTTTTGAAACACAATTTTTATGTATTTTCATTAGATCTAACATTTTAGAAATGCATTTTTCTAGCTCTACAGTGGTAACGTTTTCTAAATGAAATACTAAATGAAATTTTTACACTCAATTTTATTTGTTTCTTAGCAATGAAAACTATTTCTGTAAGAATTTTTAGTTTTCAGTTCTACAGTAATAATTTAAAAGTCAAAGAAAATGCTTCCTTCCATTCAGTTTTCCGTCAATATTCAATAAGGTAACATCTGTGAACAATAAGTAAGGAAGAAAATGCTATTCCATCAAATTATTGTACTTGCTATAGGTTTGCCATGTTTCGTGCGATCATATGAAATAACCCTATTAGTTGGTGGAGGGGATAATGTTAAAATTGAAGATTATCCATTCATTGTGATTTGCTATAAAAAAGGATACTTTACTTGTGGTGGCAGTATTTTGAACGAATATTGGATCTTGACAGCAGGTCATTGTACCTGTCATAAAATTCAATGGGGTGTCACAAACCGTGATCCATATGGCCCAAACATGATTGATGTTAGTCAATCTGTAAGACATCCTGATTATGAAAGTCATGCAAGGGTTGATATTCAACTTCTACGTTTAGCTGAGCCAATTGTTTTTGGAACAACTGCCCAAGCAATAAAATTGCCAAAATTTAAATGGGAAGTCAAGGGTGATTCATACAAAACCCCTTCAGCTGTGTTAGGTTGGGGAAGAGATGAAACTGGAGCAAAGTCAAAAAGTTTAAAAATAGGCAATTTTTTTGTAATAAATAATACGGATTGTAAAAGAATGTACGCTAATATTTCGAAAATCTATGATTTTAATTGTTGTAATGGTTGTCTGAATTGTGGAGTCTCAGCTTGTAAAGGAGATTCAGGTGGCCCGATTATTACATGGATCAATGGTAAACGCGTTCAATATGGAATAGTCTCAAGGGGTAAAAGGTGCGGTGATCCAAAGTTTCCTAGTATTGGCATCAAGACCTCTCATTTTGTCGATTGGATTTCTCAAATCACTGGAATTCCATTAGAGCAATTGACTGTGTAACCAAAACGTTTTTATCTTAATATGTTTTTTATGATTTAAATTTATAAATAATAAATTGTTAGTTATCTGCTTTAAACACGTTTTTCCAATATCAATTTTAAGAAAATTCTATGAGAAAAATGCATTATTACAGACAATAATACCAATAAAAATTTTGAACTAGAGAGGAGTCTGTTAGGATGAATTTAACACTTTAATTTTGGTTTAACAAGGAATTATGATTGTTGGAAAACAGTTAAATATTTTTTTAACCCTTTCAGACCCCTCGTCCCATATGAGGGACAAAGTTTTAAAAATTCTTTAAAAATACATTTTGTCAAAAAAAGGATAAAAATTAACTACCACTCCAGTCTTTCATATTTAAATTACATGAAAAAAAATATTTTGATTCCGTAATCACGGGAAGTAGCCTGAAAAGTGAAATAATATGTTGATAAGTACTGTCGACAACACATTTTTATGACTTGTAAAACATTTGATCGACAAAAATAATAGAAAAACACATTAAAAAAAAGTCGTGAATTTTTTTAAACATCGTTTATGGGTGTATTTTAAATTAAAATAATTGGATTTATGAAACAACAACTGAAAATTAGTTTTTAAGATGTTTGCTTCTGTCCCATATAAGGGACAACCGGTTTCAATGGAATATTTTTATGAGCTCTTACAATAATTTAAATTTGCAACCGTTGAAACTTCTGATATAAGGGATACTAAGGTGCTACCGTTGTGACCAATGGTCCCTTATAAGGGACAGTTAATTTCAAGGTCAAGGAAGGTTTAAAAAATTCTTAAATAATGAATTTAAGCTTTCCAAGGCATCAATAGTAAGAATATATAATCAAAAAAAATTACACCCTTGGTTTTAATTCGTGTTTTAAAGGGTTAAAAATTCGTCAATTTTTCAAACACAATTTTTATGTATTTTCATTACATCTAACATTTTAGAACTGCATTCTCTTATAAATGCATTTTACACAGTTATTTTTACACTCAATTTTATTTGTTTCCTAGCAATGAAAACTATTTCTGTAAGAATTTTTCCTTTTTTCGCTCTGCAGCAATAATTTAAAAGTCAATGAAAATGCTTCCTTATATTCAGTTTTCCGTTAAAATTCAAGAAGACAACATCTGAGAACAATAAGTATTGAAGAAAATGCTTCTTTATCAAATTTTAGTACTTGTCATAGGTTTTCAAGATTTTGTGGAGCCACATGAAGTAATGCGTAGAATATATCACGGTGATTATGTTAAAATTGAAGATTATCCATTCGTTGTTGTTTGCTATAAAAATGTATCCTTCTCATGTGGTGGCAGTATTCTTAATGAAAATTGGGTCTTGACAGCAGGACATTGTACCTGTCATAAAATCCAATGGGGTGTCACAAACCGTGATTCATATGGCCCGAACATAACTGATGTTAGTCAATCTGTAAGGCATCCTGATTATACAAGTCATGCAAGGGTTGATATTCAACTTCTACGTTTAGCTGAGCCAATTGTTTTTGGAACAAATGCCCAAGCAATAAAATTACCAAAATTTAAATGGGAAGTCAAGGGAGATTCATACAAAACCCCTTCAGCAGTGTTAGGTTGGGGAAGAGATGAAACTGGAGTATCGCCAAGGAATTTAAAAATAGGTCATTATTTTGTAGTAAATAATACGGATTGTCAAAGAATGTACGGTAATAGTTCTTATGAAATTTATGATTTTAATTGTTGTAATGGTTGTCCGAATTGTGGAGTCACATCCTGTAATGGAGATTCAGGTGGCCCGATTATCACATGGATCGATGGTAAACGCGTTCAATATGGAGTCGTGTCATGGAGTGTTAAGCCATGTGCTAATCAAACTTTTCCATCTGTTGGAACCAAGACCTCACATTTTGTCGACTGGATCTCTCAAACAACTGGAATTCCATTAGAGCAATTGACTGTGTAACCAAAAAGTTTTTATCTTAATATGATTTTTATGATTTAAATTATTTAATAATAAATTGTTAGTTATTTGCTTTAATAACGTTTTTAATAAACTGTCTAATTGTTAACATTTTTACATTGAATCACTTTACTGAGTGAATAAATATAAAAATAAAATATCAATTCTCTGAGTATCAAAAATATCACAGAGAGATTAAAAATTAATCTTTTTAAAAATCTTTCTTAAATTCAATTAAGCAAAAACCAGAAAGAACTAAACATCTATAACACAATCATCTAACCCAAATTAAAAAAAAAAATAGAACACTTGTCATAGTAACAAAAAAAATTGTCTAAGAAAAATGTCTCATTATGATAACAACTCACATGTTCAGTTAAATCAACCCCCGTAAATGAATAAACTGAACTCACAAAACAAAAAAAAAATGATAATATTATTTAAGAAGCTCAAAATATTAGTATCAAAAGAAACAATTCATTAACGTGTTATAATGTATAAACACACTTATGAATGAGAAACAAAAATATTGTGATTACATTGTAACAACAAAAATTTCATTTAAATTTTTTTTTTCATCTGAAATTAAAAAAAATGGATGGGAATCAAGGAAATAAGCGCATTTATGGTTTAAATCTAAGATGTGCCGAGATCGATTCTAATAACTGCAAAAATTACTTCTACCCAAATGTGCCTGATTTGTCATGTGATAGCACATAACGAATAAATTTGTTGGCTTTTAAGATTCTTCTAAACCCTCTGAGAAATAAAAGCGTACTTTTGACGCTTTAAAGTGTATTTTTGAAGCTTTAAAGTTTTTTTTTGACGCTTTAAAGTGTCAAAAGTACGCTTCAGTATCAAAACGACGCTTTAAAGTGTCAAAATAACGCTTTCATATTTGTTTTACAGAATTTTCGTTTTTTTTGAAATGCGATATCTTGAGAAATACATGTCATAGAAAAAATGCTAAATATATTTATGGAATATTTATTATATGGAAACAACAGAAAAACATCTTTAAGAATCTTACACAACATTTTAATTTTCAATTTTAAATTTCGATCATGCAAGGAGAAAACATCGTTGTGGTACCAATGGAAAATTTATCCTTAACGGATAATATAAAAATACTCGCACACCGTGCTACCTACGGGGTAATCATAAACAAGAGCAAGAATGAACTAGCTCAGATGGAGGAAAAGGCGGTAGAAATGTCGAAAATGTACGAATCCGTATACAAGGACGAACAGTAAGTATTTTTTTTATAGTTATACTTACCAAATTACCTTGCCCATACTTACCTTTCAAATATTTACCTTTCCAATACTTACCTTTCCAATACTAACCTTGCCCATACTTACCTTAATTTTTTTCTTTCAGATTGATTATAGCTAGGATGAAATCACTGGCAACAACAGTAAATTTGGCGTCTGGCGCAGAAAAAGAAGAGCTGCAAAGAGAGCTTGCAGCATACAAGAAGGCGGCCCAGGAGATTCTCGATAAGAGATGCGACTTATTTAAAGTCGTGGAGGCTATAGTCCTCCATGACTTTGAAGCCCCGTCGTTGAAAGAACCCCAAAAAATGGGATTCCGAAAGTCCTCTCGTAAACGCCCTCGCATTTCAAGAAAACAAAAATTCTATAAAACAAATTTGAAAGCGTACTTTTAACACTTTAAAGCTTCGTTTTGATACTGAAGCGTACTTTTGAAACTTTACAGCGTCAAAAAAAACACTTTAAAGCGTCAAAAGTACGCTCTTATTTCTCAGAGGGAAATCTGGACTTGATTGCATCATATTTTGTAAAAATATTCACAAAAGCGCATTTTTTACTTTAAAATATTCACCAACAAAAATCGTTGAAATAAGCATCACCTTGTTCAAAATTCAATTAATATTTACATTCGATAAGAATTACAAACTTTTTCTCTGCTCTCAAATCTCTGAATTATTTAAATTTTGAATCTTAAAACGAAATTTCTCTGAGCTGACAAGTATTTTGTTGATAGAAAATGTATCATAATATTTTTAAGAACATTTTAATGCCATATGTGAGTTTAAATTTTAAACTATTATAATTACAAGAGGACTCATTTTGCACTTTTGAAATTCATTCAAGTATCAACGGTCAACGAGAGAGCACGCGTTTAATTAATTATTTTATATTATTATTATAAATTATTTTTTTTTTTTAAATAGAAAGAACGAAAATTGTATTGTGTTTCCGGAAACATAGACATTGCGACGTGATATTTTGATAGATCATCTACGACAAAGACGCGTTGATACGAATTTTTATATTTTAAATTGAAATAATTTTTTTTTATGTGTTAAGATACGTTTTTTTTTGCAACAAGATATGGTATTCCTCCATGAGAAATTACGATTTTTATGTGCAGGTTCTGGATTAACAATCTCATTTTTAATTTTTAGTCTGTTACATGAAAAACTCGTGAAAACAGAATACGTTGAATATTCATTTAATAATAACACATCAAATAATAGTAACAATAATGTGGAATCACACAAAGAGAATTTTTATTATTTTCAAACGTTATTGGCAATTCTTTGTCTCTTGAATTCAATTATTGGTGGAGGTAAGTGCAGAGAGTTGATTCATGTCATGTTTTGATGAAATGTCATTCACTTTTTATTTATTTATTTATTTAAAAATTTTGTGTAATATTTTTTGCAGTACTGCACCAAGTGTTTGATGAAAAACCTGATACTACATCACCATTTTTGTATTTTTCCGATTCAATTGTGAATGTTTTGACAACTTTATGCTCAAGTTATGCCCTTAAATGGGTTTCATATCCCGTGCAAATAATTGCAAAGTGTGCAAGTCCAATTCCGACGTTAGTGTTATCAGTTCTCATTGGAAAATGTCATTATAAGTGGCAAAAATACTTATTTACTGTTTTGTTAGTAGCTGGTGTCTCCACATTCATGTATGACAGTACAAAGCTCCAAAAAGGACTTAAAGATAGTTTGTGGTACGGTGAAATTCTGTTAGCTGTTAGTTTGTTGATGGATGGGCTTTGTGGTGGAATTCAAGATAGAATTCGTCACACAAGTGGTCCACCTCCCTTTGCAATGATGAGTAAAATTAACGGTTACTCCTCCGTTCTCGTCATCATTGGAGCATTTTCTGTCAATGAAGTTACACAATTTATCGATTTTTGTAGTAGATTTCCTCACGTTCTCATCAATATCGGAATTTTAGCGGTAGTGAACGTGATTGGACAGAGTTTTGTCTATATGATACTTACAACAAATGGATCTCTATCATGTTCATTTGTGACAACAGTTCGCAAGTTATTAAGCATCTTATTGTCTGTGATATTTTTCAATCACTCAATTGAGTTTTATCAATGGATTGGATTAGCAGTGACCTTTAGCGTGCTTTTTCTAGATACAATTTACAGTGATTACGGTGATGGAATTGAAGAAGAAGAAAAACTTGAAAAACCTCCAATTGTTGAAGTGATATCAAATGACAATCCAGCTTACATTAAAGAAATTGTCGTGATACCCATTGACTCACATTTGAACGCAGTAGGAAAAGGCCTTAATTAATATTTAATTGAAAAAATATTTAAATGTGATATGAAAGCAATAACTGTAAATATAAATATAATAATTTTAATGTAAATATAAGATTATTTTTAGCTGTATAATAAATAATTAATATTAGATACGACTCAAATTAGAGTGTGACCTTGACTCATTTTTTCAAATACTATAAAAAATTATCATCTCTAATAATCGTGATCAATTTAGTGACAATGTTTAGTTCAGTCAACTCTTGTTTTCAATTTTAAATTATTGTCCACTTATTTGAATGTTGACCAAAATGCAATTTCTCTTCAAAAATTTCTCTTGTGACGCATTTACTACATAATTTAGATTTTTCATTGAAAAAGTTAACGTCTGTTTCTATCTTTGTGTAAGCATGGTTATTAATGTTGAGATGTATAAAGAAATTGTAAGGTTCACTTATTGAAGCAAAGACACAAACCTCTCATTTCAAATAAATTTTATTGTCTCGACAGAGGAAAAATTTCATAACACAAAAATTAATTGAAAGGGATCACAAAAAAAAGTGAAGAATAATTAATTGTCATTTTAATCATAATTATCTTATAAAAACAGCCGGCGAAATTACTTTCAATTCATAATTGATGTCATGCTTTTAACAACACTTATTAATATTTCATCAAATTGTATCCTTTTGTACAAAAGTACGGATTTGATACGGAAAGAGGATGTTTAATGGTTTAATTGCTAAATATTAATTTTAAATTTGATGGTAAATTTGAAATAATGAGGATTAAAGAAAAATTTCGAAGAATTTGGGGTTTTTTGAAATGGAAAATTACTATCCTTCAATTAAATGATTATGAATAATAAAAAAAAATAAAATGTGACCATGAATGATATCAATAAGCGCATTTCGATGGATCAAATTCAAAAGTCGAAATTTTATGATCTTGAACAGAAAAATCAACGGTTCAATAAAAATAATATCAAAATAATTAAGGCACTGTGTTCCAATGGAAGGTGAGCTATAAGCTCTGTTTAGCTGAAAAACCGTTTTTCAAATTTAGAATTATTTTTTATCGATTTCAGTGATTGATTTATCATCGGAAGCGGTCCAATCAAAAGTAATAATTCAAAAAAAAAAGTTTTAAAGCGAAATTAGAAATTAGGTGGTTTAGAAAAGTGCATTTCGATGGGACTCGTTTCATTGTATTTATTTTTGAAAAATTCCACCGTTATTGAAATGTTTAAAAAAATCCGCCGATTTGAAAAATTTTTATTTTGAAATTTAAAAAAAGAACCGCCATTTTGAAAAAAAATTGAAACATGTTGGGATTTTGACCGCTTTTAGGCTCTGGAGCCTTAGTCCTGAGCCCAATTATTGAGCTTAATCTTAAAGCTAATGAGTTAAAGATCATTTTAAAAAGTTACTTCATCCAACAAAACAAATATAAATTTTTTAAAAAATTTTTGACCGTTTTTTAACGGTTTTTCAGGCTTTTGAGGCTCTGGAGCCCAATCTCAAAACTAATGAGTTAAAATTATTCTTATGAGCTCCGTTATTTGCCTGAAAAAAACTTGACTTTTCTTCGATTGACCAATCCGGAGTTATGGATAGCTGTCAGTGACGGCGGACAAACCGTCTGTTATAGTGCATTTTTTCTTACGAAATGCACTAAAAAGCAGGATAAGCTCATAAAAGAGAGAGTGAAAGAAAAGACGAGAAACTGATAGAAAAAAATAATTAGAGCAAAGAAATGAGATAAGAAAAGGAGAAAGAAATGTATGCCTTTTATAGAGAGAAGAGAATAGAAAGAGAGAGAGCACTCGAGGGAGTGAGCGATAACGAAAATGTTGAAGACCAACAAATTTTAGAAGATTTAATTTTTTTCAATTAAATTTATTTAAAATCATCACTACTTTGAAATGAAAATTGAATTTCGGATTATCCTTCTCCGTTTCTTTTATGACTTTTTCAATTTTTGAATTGAATTTTATTCCTTTTATTATTATCATTACAATTCACATAACAAAAGCAAATTGTTTCATTCACACCCTCAAATATCTCATATACTTAAAATTCTCGTAAAATTTTCCCATATTTTCATTGAACAGGTACTTTACAATTTTCATTCACAGCGGGTGAATCTTTTAAATAGAAAATTTAACAATAATTTTTTTCTATGTTAACAATACAAACAAAGAAGGGTGTTAGACTGTTACATTACTTTTTCCATGACAATAACAAGTGTAATAAGTAGCGTAAGATTGACTGCATTGTTAAAAAATGAATTCTTTTACACATTATTTTTTTTTGTTATGATTATTTGTTTGTTTGTTGTTTGTCTTGTTAAATGCTTCAAAATTGGTTTTTCCTTTCAATTTTCTCGATTTCAAATACTTTAAATTTCATGACAAAATTTCAACAAGGGAGTTCAACAATACAAAAAAAAATCCAGAACAAATATTTTGATTGAGGTGTAAGAGTGGAAACAAAAGGTCCTTAGTTGATTCTTCAACTTATTCAAAGAAAAATAATGGAAGAACATTCAACACAATGAATAATTAATGAGTCAACATGTGGTTCATTATACGAAAAGTAAATGTAGACAATAAACAATAGAATTTAAATTAACATTTTAAGATTAAAGGTCAGGGAAATTTACTCATGGGATTATTAACTGGAATAAGGGTAAAAATTATTACATATTTAAGAAGTTTTTCTGCAGAAAAATTTCACAAATTACAAATAAATAGTTTCAGTTTAGTTGTAACAAAAATATTTCATTTTCATGTCAAGCACGTATTCTCACTCACAAAAGAATACTAATTTAACTTGATTCAATAGCTCAGCATTACAATGAATGTAGGCGAGAAAAATAATAATAACTATAAACCTGATATCAAATAAAAGAAAAATATAGAAAGAGGAGCATTATTATCATTATTATGATAATGAATTTCTTTTTGAATATGTTTCCTTTTATTATTACTATTATAATTTTGGATCATTGGGATGAAACTTTGAGGATTATTTGAGTTTTTATGTATCAGTATTTAAATCGTATGTATCGATTTTTAAATACCTCAGAAATTTCTCTTAAATTTATTAGAAGTCTGAATTGACAGCAGTGTCACTATTATGAAATATCGAGGATATTTGAATAATAATCCCAAGTTTACTAAAAAATTATGATAACCCATATTTTTGGTTGTTGTTGTAGTAGTGACATTTCATCACTCGTCTAGATCTCAGTAATTAAGCCCAAGTATTCTGCTACCTCCTTTTTATTACAATTGAGGTATCATATCATTGATCTGAGTTTTGATCTGATCGTAGATCAAAATCATCAACTCTTAACGTTTTTTTTTTATTTTTATTATTTTAAATTTATATTCTAATAAACAATGTGTATATGATGCAAGTAAGCATAATTTCTACAGTTCCTTCTAGTCTGTGCATATTAATGTGTTGTTGTCTATATTTTTTTATCTTTTATAGCACCCACACTATCATAAGTCATCTAAAATTTGCTTGAACTTGTACATATTTCTTGTATCAATTTGGATATCAGTTAATTTGAAAAGAAATAAGACCTGTTTCTATTCAAAAGGGTGCACACATATTTAAATAATTTTTTATACTTTACTTATATATTTTTTTATAATAGTAGTCACCCTACTTATGTTGCCCAAGTAAATTAAATTTGTGAAATTAGTGAAAATATTGTGAACTTTCTTTAAAAAATTATAAATATGAGTGATAATATTCCAAAATTTTATAAGAGTTATTTTGAACAAACAAATGAAGAATGCAATGAAAAATCTTATAAGGTGCAGTGTTTATTAAGCCCTTGCAAGCAAAAAAATTCATTTTGCGTGTCTACAGACACGACATGCAATTTGAGAAGGCATCTTAAGGTATGTTTTATCCTTTTATTTAGATATATATATTTGGATAGATTTAGGGAGTGAGCAATTTTTCCTATTGAAGCCTCCATTGGGCTTATTTTATTGATTTAATTTTATATGTATGAATCGTAAAATTATTTAATTGTACTTGTCTTATGAATAATAGAACGTACATCCAGAAATACTTACAACTAGAGACGATGAAGCTTCCACCTCCGATAGATCATCTAGGAAACGTAAATCAGATGCAGATGAGGCATTACTTGATTTTTTAATTAGCGACTTGCAGCCTTTTTCTTTTGTAGACAGCCCCGGATTAAAAAAGTTGATTTTAGAGGTAAGTCAAGTTGGGAGGCCTGTTCAGGTGATTAGTCGACCGACAGTGATGCAGAAATGAGAAGTCTGGAAGATTTGTGAATGTTTCCATGAAGTTGTTCCGCTCTGAAAATCTTGGAGCTATGATGCTGATGTTTGTAAGAGGCAGCGATGTACTGTTTTGTGATGAGTTCATTATGGCATTATATTGGAAGTCCTTTAGCTTCTTGATGTAAATGATCTTAATGAGTCATGAGGTGGCATTCAGTGGCTATTCTGAGAGCTGCGTTTTAAGTTACTTGCATGTTGGACCAGTGTGTGTCTGCTAGTTGAAGGGACCAAATTAGTGCTGCATAGTTCAAAGTTGAAAACCCATATTTTTCGTGTCTGTCTCTGGTTTTTTACAACTCAAGAGATATCAATTTGACAGCCTTCAAAACTTGTGTAGGTGATGTCTTACAATGGCACCACTCCGATCCCAATGAATCAAAGATTGTACCTAAATTTACCGTGTCCAGTAAATATTCCAATGGTCCAACTAATTTGTTTTTTGATCAAATTTTGTAATTCATCTATCCCTTTAACGCCAATATGAGGAATGCACTACTTTGATTGCTTGATGCCTACTGAGAAGTTACATTTTACATCTTACACGCCCTTGTATAAGAATATGATATCCCAAAGTACGGTTTTTTACCTTCAATTTTTCACTTTCGCATAGAAAATTTACTGCAGTGTTAATTCGTACTTTGTCATATCATTATAGATCGGTATCTGTACTCTCAGCTCTCAATTAGTGAAAAATTGATGTTAAATAAAAATTCAGATGTATTAATATTCAATCGATATCAGAATCCAAACACTTAAAATATTGAAACACGTAACGTGACTCCAAAATCCCTTAATTTCAAATAAAACAATTCATTAAGATCAACTTCTCGTTCTTTTATTGTCTTATTTTCATTGTCAAAGTCCGTTCATATCGAAATCGTGTTAAAATTATTGTAACAAAGCTAAAAATCGTGGATAGTGTTAATCTGAAAAAATCACGAAGAACCTCATTAGGATACTAATTAAATAACAATTAAACATCGAAAATGTTTATTTTCTCATTCTTTCATATTTAAATTTGACATTTTTTTAATTAAAAATCCTGTTAAACTTCACTAAAACAAAACATTTTACTCAATATTTATCGTTTTTATTTTGCAAAAAAAAATAACATACAAAGATGAAACACAAATAAAATTGTATAGACAAATCCAATTAAAAAGGCATAAATTAAAGAAATGTAAAATAAATAAAAAATAAAAATAAATACGAAACAATGATTAATTATTATGCACATTTTTGCAGAAATTTGCAGTTTATTTCGAATAAAATTTTTATACAACAATAAATTTCAATTTTATTCTTGTTCGGTATTCACACATTTATTTACTTATGTCTTACTTTGGACTTTATTTTTCTTTTAGCGTTTTTAAGTCATTTCATTGTAAAATGAATTAAAAAATAAAAGAAAATTTTAATTTATTGGGCAAATTTTTTTGAGTATATGGTCATTTTGCATAAAAAATAGTCTTTTTTGAAAAATATTAATTTATTTTTATCAGCGTATGTTGATTTTTTTTACTTTTTAACTTACAAAATCTTTATTTATTCAATGTGCTTTGATTTTTCAATGCAAAACGAATTTTAGCTACAATTCTAAAGTAAAATCAATTACTTTTGTAACATGAAGAATGAAAAAATAATTTAATAATCATAAATTTTAATTTCAAGTCAAATAAAAAATAAAATTCAATGATGATATTAAATAACAATCATGTACGTCGTACATTGAACAGACAAAGCACTGAGAACCATCTCAAATTTCAATTATTATTTATAAGGGTAATAATTGGACAATCATAATAATGGAACATGAATTGAACCACTTTTGAATTCCAATATAATTTTTTTTTCTCGTCATATTCATATCGGTTTTCTTTACAATTTTTTTTTCAAATTCATTTGATATGAGAATAAAAAAAAGAAGAAAGTGCCATAAAATGGTGTAAAATAAAATAAAATTCTCCTGTGTCCAATAATTCAGTGAAAATTATGGACGTTTCTCTTTTTTCTATATTTTATTTGCTTCTATATTCTATTCATTTTATTTAACTCCGATTGAAGAGTACTTTAGAAAAAATAAAATATAATAAAGAAAGTGGAAAATTCGATTCATTCGAAATGAGAGTCAATTGGTCGGTATCACTTTACAAATTGAATAAAAAATAGAAAATTCTTATATAAAATTTTTTTTTTAAAAAAATGGATCAATATCATCTAAGTATTTATGTTATCATTTTTGCTCATTCATATTTTAATAGGCCATCTAATATATGAAATTGAATGAGAAGATAATAATGGTTCGTTTTACAGTTTCTTATGCTAGATAAGGACTAGTTTTGAGAAAAATGTGGAAAACGTGATCGTGAAAGATTTGTACCAGCTCATAAAAAGATACCGGTTTTCGACAAGGACGAAAAAAATTGGCAATGACAAAAAGGTGCTAATCGTGAAAAAGTCGCCAATTACAAAAAACAGCCAAAAATCAAAGAAGCCTTCAAATTTAATATGAAAATATCGTTTTTATCGCTATTTGTGTTTTATATCTTTTTCTGTTATTTTGGGCTAGTCGGCCATTTTGGATTTTTCGGCCATTTAGGCTTAATCCGCAATATTGAGTTAATCTGCCTTTTTGAGTTAATCTGCCATTTTGGGTAAATTGGCCATTTTGAGTTAATCTGCCATTTTGGGTTAATCGGCCATTTTGAGTTAATCTGCCATTTTGGGTCAATCCGCCATTTTGAGTTAAACTGCCATTTTGAGTTAAACTGCCATTTTGGGTTAATCGGCCATTTTGGATCAGTGGGCTATTTTGGATTATTTGGCCATTTTGAGTTAATCTGCCATTTTGGGTTAATCGGCCATTTTGGATCAGTGGGCTATTTTGGATTATTTGGCCATTTTGAGTTAATCTGCCATTTTGAGTTAAACTGTCATTTTGGGTTAATCGGCCATTTTGGATCAGTCGGTCATTTTGAGTTAGTCCGCCATTTTGAGTTAATCTGCCTTTTTGAGTTAATCTGCCATTTTGAGTTAAACTGGCATTTTGGGTTAATCGGCCATTTTGGATCAGTGGGCTATTTTGGATTATTTGGCCATTTTGAGTTAACCGGCCATTATGAGTTAATCGGCCATTTTGAGTTAATCCGCCATTTTGAAAATGACACAGACGGGGAGCACGACCGTCCATAATATCTGCATTTTAGAAGCGCTAAAAAGTCAAAAAAGCGAAAAATCGTCAAGAAAACCAACCGGTGGCCGAACTTAAATTTTATATGGTACAGTCTGTAGGCTAGATCTTCGCTTGATATTTTGGTATATTTGCCAAGTACAATTCAATCTTAAACCAACCCGCGTTCCTTTCTAAAAAAGAAGACACGTGCCATGCCATATCATTGTAATATGTATTAAGCTGATTAGGTTAGATTTTTGTGGTTGTAAATTTAAGTGCAGATGAACAATAAAGATAGTTTTTTATATTATGAATAGAGACGAGTTTCTCATAATAAATTTGAAAATGAAAAAATGAAATCACCTCTATTATAAGTCAAGTCATTCAAAGATAAAGAAATGAAGAAAGAGTTTTCATGCATATTCAAATATTTTACACTATAGTTTGACTTTTACTACAAATTTGAATAATAAACACACTTACAAAAATTGAATAAGTATAATACGAAAATATTGCTTAGAAATGCCTTTCAATTTTGATGATGAGAAGTCGAGTGCTGGATATGAATAATAATAATCATCATCATCATCATATTTGTTTGCTCAATTCAGGACGATGAAAACTTTTCTTATATGATATCAGTTGAGTGAAATTTTCCATATATGTAAATATGAAATCCAATTGAGAATGAAAAGATTAAAGAAAAAAAGGAGAAGAAGGCATTTATTTACAAAGATAAAAGTAATTGAGCTCTTCTATAAATTACTAGTTTCATTCAAATCAAGGAGATATTTTTTTCTTTTCTTAATTTATTAACAAAAAAAATTAAAATGAATTTGGATATTTGGTTATCAGAATAAAAATAAAGCAGAAGAAGAAAAAATCTCATGAAATTCAATAATAATTGTTCAATGTTATATGAAAGAGGAAATTATACAGGAAATTGCCTTAATGATACTTGAATTGTCCTCGACTTATTCCAATTTTTTAACCATAATTCTCTCAGTTGATGAAAAAATCGCTTTTCTTCACTATTTCCAATGAGAATTCGACTGTATACATAAAAAAAGGCATTTCCTGGACATTTTCACTACTTTTCAAATAAACACAGTCTGTTGAATATTTTATGAGAATTTTATTGTGCGGAAATATTTGTCCTCCCTAAATTCAAAAAATAATAAGAGATGAATAATTTGTATCCTGTCACTATTTCATGTTCATTTGGTCGGTCATTTGAAGATAAATTTTAATGGATTTGTGTATGTATTGTAATGGAGTTGAAGCAAATTATCCGGGAGTGATTTACAATGAAAACTAGTTTTATCTTCATTAAATCGAAACTGAGTTGATTAATTAGTTGAGTATTTTATGACAATTGAAATGAGTGAATATGAAAATAATTTATAAAATTTTTGATCGGCTTGTTTTCAATGGCGGATTGGCCTTACGGGCAATCTGGTAAGTACTAGAAAGGTCGCAGTCGATCGTCTTGTAAAAGTTAAGTTTAGAGTAAATTTTAAAGAAAATCATACAGAATGCCAGGGCTGTTAATAATTTTCAATCCGTCCCTGCTTGTTGTCCAAGGGTGCAGTGGTTAGCGTGTTGGACTATCAATTTTAATCTTGGCAGTGCAATTCTCGCTCCGGCAATTAAACTTTACAATCTCAATGTCCCTTTTCAGGTTACTCAATTTGAGTTAAAGTCTAGATAAAGGTCGCGACTGCTTGGGATGACAGGATAAAAGCTAAGTCCTTCGGATGATGATAACGGGTATGCACAATGAGCCCGATTAATGGCATAGGTGCAGGCTCAATAGCCGCCCTACAAATCTGATCTATCAATCTTAAGGTAAGCAATTTGACTCAAGCTTCGGCCATGAAATTTTACAACCTCGAATTTTCATTTTTCCGGCTACTCAAATTGAGTTAAAGGCAAAACGCCTGCTTGAGATGACAGGACAAAGGCTATGGCCTTGGAATCATGATAATGGATATGCACAATGGGCACAATTGACGGCTGCAGTGCAGGCTTAATAACAGTCGTAAAAATCTGATCTGATCCGCTCTGAACAGAACGGTGTTTTGTACTGAGCTTCCATATTCAATAAGCAAGGAGTCGACTCAGTCTCTGAAAATGAGTTGATTAACGTTTGTTTTAAGCCAAGAGATGTTTAAAATTCAACGAAACTTCAAAAAAAAACACTAGAAAAACTTACAGAAAATCTTCAATATAATCAAAGGCTGTCCAAAATCGTCCATCGTCTATCCTAGCAGGGGTTTCATTGATGTGATTTATATTAAAACCCTTCAATGCGAAATCGCAACGTAATAGTATTGTCTCATCAACTTATTTTGATATCCTTAGTTTTATTTTCAACCATCAATCAATGCTTCATTTAATTTATCTCTCTCTTCTTTTTGATCAAAAGCGATACAATATCCCAAATACAAAGCAATAATTATGAATATAAAACCCCAACTTAGTCCATTCAAATATATATTGGACATTCATATTATGAATTGAGGATATAAAATAAACAAATAAATAATAAATATACAATCCCCAATCAAATTGTCCAATTGAACCATTTTATATTCGGTTGCTTTTCATATATGTGATAATATTTTATTATATGGAAAAGTTTTCAAAATTCAAGCAAACAAATATTATCATTATTATTCGTATTATTATTATTATTGAATGACTCCGCCTTTGATATTTTCCTCTCTATTATGCAAAATATAATATAAATATTTTGTTGTTTTGTTAGCATTTTGCGGAGGCTCATTCAAAAGCATATATCAGACAAATAAATACTTTACTATTCTATTTTATTTGTTCAAAAAGGCAAATACATGACTTTTTTCATCCTTATTTGAATATAATGCAAACTGATATGTTTATTATTTGAGTATTATGATGAAATAATTTGTTAGTTGGTGCAGAAAACTTATCTTGGGTCAGCAAATTTGATATGAAAATGAAGAATTTCAGTGGAAATCATGGAATTTCAGATGTCATTCATGAATTTTTCAACACACATGTGATCAACTTAAAAATTAACCAAATTCTGGTCAATATGCCATTGAATTAATAAAATATTCTGGTCCACATCTGTTTATTTGTCGATAAAATAAAAACCAATGAATTTGATTGACTTTTTTATTTTATCGTGTGTCCAAACAATATAAAATGAAATCTCTTGTTAGCATTATTTTTTTACGATTATTTGAATTGGAAATGGACATTTATTTATTTGTACGAAAAAAAAACAGAAAATTTTGGAATTTTGATGAAAAATACAAAAAAAAATCATTGATTTCATTAAAAATGAATGTAAAATTAGGATTGTGTCCTTTCATTTGATGGTATTGAGACAATTATGATTGTATTGGAAGGCTGTGACTCATCCGCATACTTATTTTTTGTGATGTTTGTATTCAATGCAGACACAGTTGCCATGAAATTACGAATAAAACCAAGCGATCTTAAACATAATTTTATCAGTCGAAGAAGTTCAGTTGACAAGAAAATAGAATGCATTTTTCAACTCGAGTAATTGGTCGTGGTGATGTCAATGAATTATCTGTTTATTATTTAATATATGGCTTGGTCACTGGGTTGCTCATTGTTGTACTTGCCCTACTCATTTATTTCATGATTCAAACGATGGAGAAATGTAAAAAGAATAATTTTGATCTCATGAGAACTTACAGTGAATATACATTGAGACTCAAGACCAGGATTTCAGCGGCAGATAGTAAGGAAGTCATAAAAATTGAACCAAGTAACATTGCTTATTCAAGTGTTTAAGGCAATGAAAGATCAAAGAAATATCTCATGGGACACACATTTTTTTAAATATCATCTCATTCTGTACCAATACAATAAAATCACTGTTAAAATCTTAACCCTCATTATCTTTGTTTTTTTATTTCATATGACACGAATAATGCCTCGCTTTACAAAAAACGGATGACGCACATTAATGCAAATTAAGTGCTATGACATGACACGATTGTTTTTTTTATCTGTTATGCTTTTAATTTCATCATCATCATTTAATAGAAGTTCAGTCATTACATAGGCAATAATCCTTTTAAATATCACAATTATCATACTTTCACCACTTTACTTATCAAAAAAACAAGGGGAATGAGATTTTAAAATAAAAACACCCTTCCACAAATTTTTACAGTATAAAACAATGTAAAGGATAAATTAACCTAAAAGCATACACTGAAAACATGATAAAAACAAATAATTTACAACAACAATCTACATAATGATTTGAAAAACGGTAGCGCACTGATGAAATTAATAATATCAAAAAAATATATTTAAAGGGATGATACACACAAAAAAATATTGTTTTAAATTGGTTCATCACTGTAAAATGATGACGAAAAACGACAACAAGGTTGACGGATGATGATGATTATAAAAAGGGATCAAAATAAATAATTTAAATAAATAAATAAATAATCGAATGATAAAATATTATTTTAAACTGTTCCATATTATTTTTGATGAATAAGTTGAAATGTGGTATTGCCTTGATTTTGATATTATTTTTTTTTTGTTGAAAATTCCCTTGAGATGAAATATGTTTCAAATAAGGAGTAATGTATACTATGTTGTTTGTCATTTTTTTTACGTTTTTGTTTGATGTGTGGAAAGATCTAAGAAAATTTGTTATTGTTTATCTTCATTAAGAGTCTTCTTTTATGTAAATTTAATATAGGTTTTGATTGTTTTTTTCTAATATAATTTTAAATATATTAGGGGTGTGAAGTTTCAACCGGGATTTAAATTTTTTTGAGAATACGGCCGAACGAAATCAAGTGGAACTTTTTGCAATGAAAAATCATTATTAAGGCTTTTGTAAAAGGAAGCCCGGAAGTGTCGATAACTGTTTGATTTTCGAAGGTAATTGATTGTAAATATCAGGACCTGCATAAGACATATGTCTCTTGCCGAGCTCCAGCCTACAGCGTGGCTTAACAAGTAAGTCTCTTCTTGAAGAATATAAATTGACGACAGAGTTGAAGGAGAGATTACTTTTTGAGTACCCTTTGAAACATTTAAGCACGAATTTTAAAATGGAGAACTCACTTAATCCTTTTACAGGCAAAATATTGGGAGCTATCATTTGAAATAAATCAAAACGGGTTGTGAAGTAAGGTAGTTCATATACACTTTTAAGGCTCATATTTTGTAGCACTTGTATTTGTCTAATGGAAGACTTGCATTAGCTGACAATCCGATCATATATGACAATTGACTGTGAAACATAGACCAATAGAGCATTAATCTCACGTCCTTAAAGCAAAATGGCTTTAGTTTTATACAGATTAGAAGCCACGATTTTGAGCTTAGAAGCTATATTTGTGTATTCCACATCAAGATAGAGTCAAGCATTAGCCCCAAATATTTAAAGGATTCCACCTCTTCTACCACTGCAGACGCCAGGGAAATTCTTGGATAAAAATCTGGCAGGCTTCTCTGTGCAGTGTGAAAATGCATCACTTTTGTTTTTGAGGAGTTCAACGAAAGTCCATTTCTTCCTAAATATTCATTAATTAATTGTAAATCAAATTGAGCCTTGACACATTTAATTGACAAAGAAGAGCTTGAGTAAAATATTGCTGTGTCGTCTGCAACGAGGTATGATTGGACCATTTTATTTTGAATGTCATTTATATATATTAAGAAGAGAAGTGGGCAAAAGTCGATTACTTTGTGCATTATTGCACGAAATGAACTGAAATCTGCCACCAAGATAGTTTTTAAGTAAATTAAGAGGCGTTGCTCTAACCCGACATCCTTCTAGTTTATAAAGAAGAATTTTGTGGACGACTGTATAAAATGCCTTTGACAAATCCAGAAATATTCCGGTCACAAATTCCCTCTTGTCAATGTGCTCACAGATGTAATCGAGAAGCTAAATAGTACTGCTTGAAGTATAAAGACCTGACCTGAAACCAAACCTGCTTGCGAATATACAAAAAAAAAGTTATTGAATCAAAATATTTTTAAAATATTAAAAACTACGGTTAAATTAGTAAAAATAACTTTATAAAATCAAACTGAATTTTTTTTTTGGTTCGTTATCAAAAATTATCCATAAATCTGAGATGACGCACAAAAATGGTTAGCACAAATTTATTGGCAAAAACTCACAAGTCAATATATTCAAAAGTTAAATTTAAAACATTCCTATCAGTGTTAATAGCTGTGTTTTAGAAAGCTAATTAACTTTTTTTTGTTGCTTTTATTCTATTTACACACGATTTTCCATTTTTTCCTCTATACATCTAATACCAAATCAAATATGACAAGAAAGTAACAATCAAATCTAAAATCAAATTAAATGAGGGGAAATGACAATCAAATTCCAAATTTCTTTCCTAAATATGTACATTTAACTGTTCCATCTAACTAAGGTGTTGAAACATGTGTTATTTAAATTCTAATTGAAATTTTACAACAGACATTATTTTGTTTGCATGTAAAAAAAAAATTGTTTTATAATAAAAAGGGAGACAATCTAATTCAATTATTCTGACAAATTGATTCATTTCAAAGGAAATTGTTATAAAATTAATTGTCAAAAAATTGTACTCGGTCTTTTCATAAGGTCAAAAAGTTTATTTGTTTTTTTTTCTGTTGACTCTAAACCATGTTAAATTTCATGTTTTATTACAAAAAGGTGTAAAAATTGGCGCAAGACCATAAATTATATAGTTTGTCTCTTATCTCTCGTGTAATCTTTCATGTTCATGTTATGATCTCTCAAGAAATATAAAAAAAAGGAAAAAAAACCTTTTTATGGTATTTAAATTGTGTGTGTGTGTGTATATGCGATATGACACAAACATTTTATGTTTTATTACTTTTGTCTTTGTCACCATTGCACAAAGCGATAAAAGTAAAGACAATTTAAATGTAAGAAAAAAAATTATAATAAATCGATTAAAAGTTTTATTATAATTCATCTTGTTACAAGACGTCTAGTCTCTTATTCGTATTATTTTGAGACCTAACGCGATGTCACTTATCCTCCTCCTTTTCAACACACAATAGAACAACATTCCATTCCATTAAATTCCAATAAAAAAGAACATCGAACATCGTCTTGTCTTACTTAAAAATTTTGTAAGTAATTAAAAATTGTCGCTTTGAAAAATGAGTGTATCGTCTTCACGTTTCTTTCGAGTTTTCATTTAAATTCGAAGGTAAAACAAGTAAAACATTCTTTGTTTTGCAAATCTTTTTCTTAAAAGCATTAAATCATTGTCCTGGGCGATAAAATTAATGCATTATTGTTCATTTTATTTTGTTTCCGAGAGATAATTGTTTAACTTTTTAAAAGCAAATCAAGCGTAGTTTCGTGCCTTGTTCAAACGATCATGATTTCAGTGTATTTTCAATTAATTAACGAATAAAAAAAAATAATAAAATAAAACAAAAGGAATTTAATGAAGGTAAAAATAACAGATAATATTAATATGGGCTTTTGTTGAAGTAATTTATCAATTGATTTTTTTTTTTAATTTAATTTTATTTGACATTGTATTTTTTTCTGTTAATTTTTACAGTGTTGATGAAATTTAGCAATTTTCGATTCATGAAAATCAACTTTTCTGAGATAATTTGATTATCTCATGCTCGTGCTCGTAATTTAATTTCTTTTTTTTTACATCCGTCACACGAAATCTCATATCCGGATGATTTGTCTAACTGTGATATTAAATGCAGCAAGGTAACGATTTAAACATTTCTTAAAAAAAAATATGGTAAAAACAATTCTATGATCTAAATGATGACTTTAATTCATTCAATGGCAACATTAATGACGAATTAACCCAAAAATAGGAAGCCTTTGCTGAAAAAATTTTTAGTGTCGAACTTTGCGTGGTATAGCAGTTTGACGCTTAGAGTCCAAATTTCTTATTCAATCCGATTGTGCAATTTCAACAGATTTCGCAAGTGAAGACGATCAGATCAGATTTGTAGGACGGCTATTAAGCCTTCACTCAAGCCATCATCAATTGTGCATACCCGTTATCATCATCCGAAGGACTTAGCTTTTATCCTGTCATCCCAAGCAGTCGCCACGTTTATCTAACCTTTAACTCAAATTGAGTAGCCGGAAAAAGGAACATTTGAGATTGTAAAGTTTAAAGGCCGGAGCGAGAATCGAACTGCCGTGCAATCCTCCAAGTGACGACGATTCTCATCCGCAATCTATAAGCCACGAATAAAATTATTTGAAAAATCATCTAGAACTGAAGGACCATTTTCAGTGTCAGTTTGAGCGTAGATTCCTTAGAATCCAATATCAAAGCACTGTAAGATTCAAAGGATTTGTTTAAAAATTTCATTTAAAGCTCTGGCCATTGCATTAAAAAAACAACAACAATAAATAGCTTTAAATGATACCAACTGTGAACATAAGATCAATTGTTACAAAAGAAGTTATTTTGTCCTCTTTTAAAAATCGCTTAATGTATAATAAAGTACATGAAAAGAAAAGAAAATATGCTGATTCATTTGAGATTATGTTCCATTTTTACATTACAAAAGAACTCTGACACACAGATTTATTATGTATTTACGTATTCAATTGATGTCACAACATTCAACTCCTTTTATTATCTGTGTGTGTGTTCATATGACTATTATTTGGATTATTATTATTATATTTTTAATGTTATTCATACACACACACCACCAGATAATACATAAAAGATGAGCGACACTACAAATGGAAAGTAACGATGATGATGGAAAATCTTTTGTGTGTGAAAAATATAATGCGCTTTCACATTTTCAATATACTTTCACTCTTTTGTTGTATTTCAATGTATTTACATGTGTGTGTGCCTTTGTACATTAAAAACTGAATACAACAGAAGAAAAAAAGGATTTGAGTCATTTTGTCATCATCTTAATGTTGAATTAGTTTGTTTTGTTATATGGTTTAATTTTTCTTTAAAAGTCCTTGAATAAAACAAAAATATTATTTATTAAAATTTAATGAAATCCTCAACCGTTTTCTGTAGACGCGAATCAATTCCCAGAGCCAGAATAAATTTCAATAAAACCACATCCTTGTTTATCCTTCAATTTCGTGTATAACATCATTTTTTTGTTTTGTTTCAAATGTGATTTAAAGTCACATTTCATTGTAAAAATTTTGTAGCAACTCAAGAGGCGTACGTTCTAATTCTCTACATCTATTCATCAAATCTGTTCAATTATGCACAAAAGAAATTGTGTTTTTTTTTTACATGCGGCACCGATGAAAATGACATCAATTCAAAAAATTGTATTTGGCAAGGAACGCAAAGAATTGCAACAAATAATGATGAAAAAAAAAAACTAAAAGAGAGAAACAAAAAAAAACTTCATTGAAATTTATTTTAGTGTATTTTTTTCGGCATCCATCTTCATCACCGTCATCATCATGCCACTTTTATTTTATTATCGCTATTTTACATCTACCCCCTTTTTTTTAAAAAAAAAGTAAAATGTAAAATAAAAATGTTGTATTATTTTGAGGTTGAGCTGAACAAGTACAGTAAGATCTCGATGATTCAAAAAAAAATTGGGAGAATCATAAAGTCGCTTGATTCTTATGAGAGTGAGCATTTTTGTCCAATTCACGCAACTCGGGCACTCAAAATACTGAAGAATATTCCATTAAAAAGATTAATTTAAATAATAGAAGTCATAAGTCTTGAGTTATTTCATTAGACCCCTCCTCTTAGCCTAACTCTAGGGGTGGATTGGCATTTATTTTCGGCCTTAACTTTTTTTTATCAATTCAACAAGACGAAATGCTCTGGCATTTGCATATGACCAATCCCTCACTTCAAAAAACTTCCATGAAAGAGGCTGAATTAACGATTTCAAACCCTCTAATATGCTTTTGACTTCAGTTGTAGGTCTGATCCAGGGGGTAGTCAGGTCACCTGCCAAGAGAACAATAATTTTTCATTTTGGCTTATTTGGCATTTGGTGAATTAAACATTGAGTGTTTAATTTAGTTTAGTCTATTTTCTGTCTGTAAGACAGCATCAATATAAATAATTGGAGGAAAAAGCCTCAAGAGACTAAAAAAACCTCATCTTTTCGCAGACTTAAAACTAATACAATAAATACTTAAAACTAAAACAAAATATTCAGTCTAATTCCACCATTTCAACCCTACGCATGCCGAGAAGTTCTTGTCTCTTCGTCTTAATTGTCTTGTTCGTCATTCCTATGTCCTTCGTTGGTTGTATGCCACCTTCATTCTTGTCATTGGTTCGTTCTCACCGTAATTCGTCTGATGTGTTGGTACTCTCAAGGGAAGCCTGTGTCTCGTCGGGTATGGGTTCAGATTGTCTTCGATGAGATCACAAAGTTTTGGGATCTTCAACGAATTGTCAAGTAATTTCAGAATAAACACAAAATCAGCGGCTTCCCGTCTGTCATACAGAGTGTTCATCGCAAGAAGGGACAACCTATTTTTACGGTGGCAGAATGAAGGGATTGGACCATCCCAAACCACGTAGAGCAAATCTCACAAATCTCCGTTGCACAGATTTAATCCTCATACTCTGAGTGATCGTGAATGGATTCCAGCTCACACTAGAGTGCATTTGACTTTTAGCGATAAATTTGGCGGGTGAAATTGTTGCGACTTGACTACTCCCTGGTCTGATCTGATCAGAGCTGACAAATTCAAAGAAAATGCGCTTCAAATTAAAATAAAAAACAATTTTAAATTTTAGTGAAAATCTCGTAAATCCAGTACTAACTGTATTAATCTTCTCAACACTTTACATTCAACGGTTGTTTTAGAGCATCAAAAGACATGTGCAGTATTAAAATATCTCGTATGATTGTTGTTGTCCTTTTGTTGATGTATCTTTTTGTTTCAATTTTGCATATTATTCATGGTACAAAGACATTTTAAGAGTTATTGTCCATATTATTTTCTATGTTGAACATGAAACAGCCATCATTCATTCTCTTTTATTACAAAAAATTCAATGTAAGGAATAAATAAATAAAAAAAAACAAGGATCACGTGGCTCATTAAGAGACTTGGGGATATGTTTTATTGTGGTTTGTTTTACATTGAAATTGATATTCATTAATAATTTAATTTTCATTTTTTATTGTTCAAATACGACAAAATTTGTTTTCTCGAGTAGTTTTTTTTTTCTTTAAAGCATGCAAGAATGTTTCATATTAAGTTGAGTCATTGTAATTCGATTTATTTCAAATTTCACTTCATTAAATTTCATCTCATATTAATTAACGAACAGTCAACAAGTTTCAGATTAAGCAATAACCACAATAAACAAATCATTAAATTCTCTTAAAAACACAATCAAAGTTTCGTTAAAAACAAAACTAATACAAATATGTGATGAATCAGTATGGTCAAGTGTTGATAATATTTGTATGAAACAAATAAATCTCTGTTACCAATTCTCGGGTTTTTAAAACACTCTTATCAGTTTGAAAGTTGTCGTGACAGCTTAGTCTCTCTAGTAATCTCGAATAAACTACTTACTTTTAATAAAGAGAATTCTGTGGAAAAAAAATACAATTAAAATATAATTTTTATGAAATTAAAAATGTTTTTCGAAATTCGTTATGAATACAAGCTTGTAATTGCTTATTTTATATTATTTACAACAACAATTAATCCTCCTGATGTGCAGAACCAAATCAAGCGATCATTGATTGAAAGTGATGGCCAATGGAAGATTCTTGGATTCATTCAACTCGAAGAAATGAGTTTACAGGTTGAGTTGGCACAACAATATCTCGAAATATTTCGTAAATTTTGTGCACTAGCAACAAAAGTAACATCTACCTTGCCTAGTGGATGTAGAAAAACGCAAGATTTGATGTTAAGAATTTCACAACTTGAACAGAACTCAAAGAAATTTCGTCAAATGGCAACTGCCGTCGATTACATCAATAAAATATTACAAAGCGAGGAATATGATGAAGTTATTGATGGAGTTCGTGTAACATTTCTAGATAATCCTGGTGATGCGTACAGCAAATCAATGGAACACATCCGGAATATTCAGGAAGAGTGTATGACACAACACATACGTGTCAACAATTTAATTACAAATATTCAGTATGAAAAGTTTTTAGAGGACGCTGAATATCGAACTCGCATCATCAGGAAAATCGATGAATTATCAATTATTGATATGTTTTCCATCACCGAAGCAATCAATAGATTTGAAGCAGTGCAAGATAATCTTTTGAGTGTGTGTGCCAAACAAACATTGACGCCAGTCAATCAATTTCTGTCGAAACATGATTTGATGTATGTCTTGAAATTGGTTGAGAAGACGCTGAAAGAAGAAACATGTAATTATGGGAAATTAGGATCAAAATTGATTTTACCATTCAATACAAACACAACAGACTACAATTCAATTCTCGATGCAATTTCAATCAATTGTTATGCATTTGGGGCACGACTGAGCTTTGAAATTACGATTCCATTGATGGTGGTGGAAAAATATTCACTTTATCATACAAATTTAAATACATTTTAATTTTAATTTAAATTCATTTAAATATTTTTTTTTATAAAAAATTAAAACTCACGTTATTTGAATATAAAAAACTCTTTTCTTTTAATATTTTTTTAAATCATATTCCTTGAAATTTGCTTTCAATTTTTAATGAGTAATTTTTTATTTCATATTCACTGCGTAAATAATATGGTTACATTTTTTTTATTTACTCACTTATTTATTTTAATCATTACGAAATTTACTCACATGAAAAACCAAACATAAAATGTAACATTTTTCAAAGCAAAGAACGTTCATTTTTTTGTGTAACAGCTTCAAATTATCAATAAAAAAGTTATTTGTCATTAGAAATTTATGCATGACAAAAATTATGAGGACTTTACCGAGTTCTTTGACAATTTTGCTTTTTTTTTAACAACAAACAGAGACAGAGATGATTCTTGTTGTGATTAATTTAATTTTTCATCAACGTTTTTTGAATTGAGATCAAAGTTTCAATTAAAATTCAATTAATTTTTATCGATTGAATCCTTAACTTCAATATTTTATTAAATGGTGTGATCCCTGTTGTAAGCCTTCTCTGAAAAAAGAAAAAATAAATTGTTATAAATTTTTAAACAGATATAAAATATTTCATCCATAAATTTGATGCACAAACTTTTACTTCCGCAAGGTTTGGCAGTCAAAAATGCGTAAAATAGTTAGTTTTTTCTTTCTTAAAATAAAACTTTTTTTTCAACCATTTTCATATAGACGCAAAGCTCATCGTTAGTGAAATTGCTAGATTTTTATTTTCAAATGAAATTATATTTTAAATACAAAAAGCGAATCATTTGTTGATATAAAATGAAATACGTCTTCTGATAACTGAAATTCACATTAACGATCTAATTAAGCGCATTTTCATATTTTTTTAAATTTTGATTTAAAAAGAAAAAAATTTGTTACATTAAAAAAAAAAAAATTTAAGTGAAAAACCTTACAATAAAAAATTTTAAGAAAAAAATTCAGTAGAAAAAGAAACGGAAGAAAAAATAATTCAAGATAATTGTAATACTGACTCATAGCTCGTTAAAACTTGACTTTTGTCCTTTGGTTGAATGTTCTCTCAATTTCTTTGATAATTTTTTTTTATTTTGTAAACTGATTATATACTTTTGTGTGAGTATCAAGAAGAAACTTGAAAATTCTTGAAATAGATAGTTCATTATAAGAAAATGTTACAATTCGTTTATGAGTATGAAAATGTGAAGAAAGATAGAAAAGTCATACAATTATACTTTGTTTGAGAGAAGAAAACTTTTCAAAAGTTTACTTTGATTCTTTATTTAAACTGTATCTTGTCTCTACTTGAGTAAATTTTGTATCATGTATTCTTATGAAACTATTTTAATGTCAAGAAAATTTGATCAAAAAGTTGATATGAGAAGAAAATCCAATAAAAGGTGAAAATTTTTTGTATTTGCATTGGAAAACAAAACTTCTAAAATCAATAGATATGAGTAAAATGCCTCTTAAAAGAATATGGAATACGATTGTAAAATGTTGAATTATTTATACAATACAGATTTTATTATCTTTTAAACTATGAAAATGTACAAAAGTCTTATTTAGAAAGCAGACGATGTCTTGATTATAAATAAAACAATAAAATGCGGTAAAAAGTTAATCAATTTTTAACACATAAAATAAGTCTTTAAGCTGAACAAACATGAGATTAGACAATAATTAGTAAATAAAAGAGATGCAAGGCAATTACAATTATTATTACTATTATTTTACTTTATTATTTACCATTTCATTAGAAGAAACTATTTGAAGTAATTATTACAAGGCAGGAAATAGGACACATAAAATTTTATTAGCTTTGCTTTTCTGCTAGCTGTTTTAGTCAATGGTTTTATTAACTCTTTCGTAATTAACCCTTCGATTATCCTAAACGAAGATTGGATGAATGCTTCAATTTTCATATTATTTGATGGTGTTGAAGATTTTATGGCTAGATTTTAGTGTTCAGGTTGAAAAACCTGGTGATAACGCAGCACTTGCCAAATGCTAGAAATGGTGTTAGGATGCCCTAAAATGAGGCAACTAAGCTGGCTTTGCGAAGGTCACATTGACGACCAAACTTATAAGACTGCAATAAAAAAACATTCACAAAACCACTGTTTAAACCGCTAACGTAATCTTGCAGGAAAAATAGTGCTTGAGACTGTACCTCCGCAAGTATCATCTGAAGAAACAAAATTACCGAGGTAAACTAGAACATCTCTAGCTTAACTCCGTTCTGTTTACTCAGGAACTTTCGAGTGTCAGCAGCAACCAACTACACTGACCACTTTGGATATTTGGCTACAACCATTGGAAGTAACTAAGTTCTTAGGATTAGAAACGGAGAACTGACGAGAAGCTAATGTCCCTACAACAATACCAAAAGGGTCACATATATCGGATGCTTAAATGGCCATCCAAAAGCCTGAGATGAATCAAAAACATCCATCACACGCTCAATCGATTTTACAAGGTGAAATGATGTGCAAGATGCGATTACTGGAAGTAAGTGCAATGCAGCTGGATAAGGTCTAAACGGTACTAGCAATCACTGGAATAGTGTAGCTTTCATAATTACATTTGATCGCAATCAGAATACCACCTCCCTCATGAACATAGCCTGTCTCAGATCTAGCTTTTCTGTACAGAATCCAATCAGAGGTTAGGTTCTCTTCATCCAAAAATTGAGCCGTGTAACCACGTTTCTGTCAGAACAATTGCATCATAAGAAGAAGTTTGTCAGCAGCAGAGATATTATTCAGAAATTATTTAATGCCACCCATGTTTTGAAAGTAGATAATCACATTGTTAATTTCAATGGATTGTCGACGAAATTCTTGTTCCTCTGTCTGACTGATCTGCTCCCAGTGGAAAAAACGATTTCTTCGCTGCATCAAATTTCCGAACATAATAAGACTCTGGTCAATTTCTAAGACATAGACCTTCAGACACTAGATTTAAAGGTATGACTCAATTGGTCTCCATTTGCTCGCTTGCCATCATTTTGAAGAGGCTTTAAATTAGACATGCTCCTTTCCTGGATTTAAAACAGATAGTTTTTCTTTGAAACTGAGGGTTAACATAAAACAAATAGTTATATTAACATTTAAAAGTATAAATTAAAGAAGCAAATAATAACGTGTAAATATGATAATGAGTGATAATAGTACAGTTTTTATATAATAATTCCTATTAATTTCATAACTAATAAAGGAAACGAAAATTCCCATAAACTGAGTAAAAAATTACTACAAACTTTAATACTCTCATTAATAATCAAAAGTATGATCAAAAATATTCCCCAAACAATTTGATATCCTTGATTGATTAGATTTTTACACAAAAATTTATCGTTTCAAAGAGTATAAAGAGAATTTTACATTAAATATTTAAAATATTGTCATTAAATGTCTCTCAATTTTATATTATTTTAATACAAAAACCGAATGAACAGCACACGCGGTCTTGTTTTGTTATTCATCTAAAATTGATACGTTATGCAATGAATAAGAGGACTAATACGAGCCATTATCTAAAATGAAATTATTATACATTGACATTATGCTATACTATACATGAAAAGAAATGAAACCTTTTTTTGTTGTGTTGTGTTGTACGTTGATAATGGACATGTACATTCAACACATTTAACATGAATAATAGTAGCACAGATTAAAATTTCAATAGATGCGAACAAGTGTATGGGACCCTCGGTATCTTTTTAAATGAATATTTGATATCAAAGCGTCTATTTTGCATTATTTATTTATTATTGTCATCCATCAAAGTGACTATTATTCTGTCATCTATTCAATTTTCTATTTTCAAAGATAGATGATTAATTGTTTTGTGATAAATTTTGAATATCGTTGAATATTTTATTTTGAATGTACGTTTAAATAAGAAGGTAATCAATGTAAATTATTTATTAATCTTTAGAAAATATTATAAATTAGGGAATTACAACACAATTTGTGATCAAATCTTTTTGGACTCAATTGTAGAATTTAAAAAGTTTCATCGATGGCAATGATACCAGGAAATTAATTTCTTCAGTTATAACTCAATTAATGTTAAAACTAAAACTATATTTTTTTTTGAAACAATTACAGCTTTTTCTCAATTGAAACGCACAATCAAATAATTCAAAATATACGTAAAACATTTATAATGCTCCTGCTTCCAAATGAATTATTACCATTGCTATAGTTAACATGTTACTTAAATTATTGTTATCTCTTCGTTTGCCTTGTTAAATAGTTTTCAATTAAAAATAATAGCAAGCATAACACAAAACAACACCGTGATTACTTTTGCTACTTGTTTCTATACATTATTTTTTTTTTATTTTAAATTTTATAACTATTATTAATAGGCTCAAATGACGTGTATGTGTATTTACGAACAAACAAATAAATAACTAAAATATAAATGAAAAATTAGAATATGTGTTTTTTTGTTTTGTTTCATTGGGTAAGTAATTGAAAAAAAAAATACATATAGAAGAAATGAAATTAAAATTTTACTTACATTACACTTTGGAAGAACGAGTATAAGTGATGTATATGTTCAAGCAATTATACAATTGAAATATCTTTTTATGTGTTTTAATATCTTGGGCCTATTATTTATTTATTTGCATATGATTTTTTTTTAAAGTTTATTAGGTAGGGATACTGATCGAAAAACGAACGTTGAAAGTTTAGTCTCTGGCAATTTTTGTTGATTTGACAGAGGCATTTGATACCGTTAATCATTGCTGAGTAAATTGCTGGTGTTCGTGGTGTTGTTCTGGAACTGTTTGGAAGCTATCTTCGTGATAGGTCCCGAGTATGAAACTACAAGTACAAAAAGAACATTAAAAAGTGGAGTACCTCAAGATTCTGTCCTGGGCCCACACTTTTTTTTACTGTTTATTGATGATATACAGCGCTTTACACTTTATTCATATGCTGATAACGCTGCTTACACAAGGCAGAACCAAACTGAGAATTTGAACAGAAAGAACGAAGATTTATCTACCCTCTCAAGATATTTTGGAGCCAATTTGTTCACTTTGAATAAAAAAAAAACATAATTGATGCATTTTCACCACAGAAATGTAGAACTCGAAGTCTCAGTGCATGTCTCTGTTCATGGTTCTTTTTTTCAAGAAATTAAGCACTTCTGTTATCTTGGTATAATTCTCGACACCCATTTGACATACAAATGCACTTTGACATGATTGTGATGAAGATGAGTTGTCTGTGAAAGAGGTTTTGAAATATGTACGAAAAAGTTTGAATGCTGAAATTATGGGTCAAAATCAACTTTTTTTCAATTTTGGTATTTCCAGACTGAAAGATGACCATAACCTGATTCAAAAAAATGTGTTGACAATTGTGCGAAAATCGATACCAATCAATAATATGAATCAAGTAAAAATTAATAAAAGACGCAAAAGTTAAGTAGCTATAAAAGCTGTAAAACGTCCTAAAGGTAATGAAGCCAAAAAGGTTTCATCAGGAAAAAAGTGAAAAGATGTTTAAAGCAAAATAAATTGAGATAACAGCTTCGCAATTTTTTTAAAAGTTGAATTTTTTTTTAGACTGGTTTTGCTCTCAAAAATTAAAAAAATAATAATAAATTAATAAAAGTATTCAACATTTAAAAAAATGTCTTTTGTAGGTTATTCTTACTTCAACAAGCTTCCACTTTCTGTGAGGCTGATGAGTAACAATTCAGCATTTCAGAGAACGGTTCAAGAATATTTGACTCAATCAATTAATTTATATCGATTCCTTCAATGAATCTGTTTTAAAATGCCCACTGCTTTGATGTGATTGACTCTATCTTGATTTACAGTGGATCCGCCTCTGAGTCACCCCCTGGATTTTGATTTCTACGAATTATCTGTATGAATTAATTATCCGCCCCAACCATAAGGGGTTGTGGAAACCCACTGTAAGCTTGAAAAGTTGAAATGTAAAATACTTTTTTTGTTCTCTTATTCCTCTCTTTCTGTATGGTTTCCCAGTCTTTGAGTGTTGATATTTTAAAAGGTCAAAAATGGCATTATCTTACATTTAACATACTTACTTATAACATATCTTATTATTTAAAAAAGCTATGAATGAAAAGTTATCACTGCAACTCTATCACTATTCCTGCCTAATAATAAAGCTTTACTTATAAATCGAACAACAATACGAAAGATTTTTAGAAGATTGAATAAAATAAAATTTAATAAAAAATATCTTACAATATTTAAACATTATTACAATTTTATATTTAGAAAGAAAATAAATAAATTAAATAACAATATAAAAGATAGTAAAACAAGACATTGTCTCATTTTTTATTTATTTTCTTTCTTTATCTATCTCGATTTAATTTTACATATGAAACATATAAGCTTAGTTCTAAATATTTAAAATACAATAAATTTAAGAAAAATAATAATCAAAATCGCAAGATGAAGATTAAAACTTGTTGGATTGTAATTAATAAAATGAAAAAAATAGGAAGACAATTATTCATTTGCACATGAATTGTACATGAAATTAAAAATAATATGGAATTGTGTGAGAAAATTTTGGATTATAAACTTTTAATCGTACACGTACTTTATTATTCGAAATAGTTACAATTGGAGTGCCCTTTGGCGCCATACATTTACAAAATATTTCATTTTAGTTCTTAAAACGTTGTTTAATTGTTTTACATGCGTGAGATAAGAAGAGTGTTTAATGTATTTTTTTTTTGCTATTATACCATAAAAACAACTTCTTTCTTGTAAATTAATTGTTTTGTGGTTGTGTCAAAAGCGCCAAGAACATGCTATTGTTCAAATAGTGCATGTTTGACTTGAAATTTTTGTTAAACGTATAAAAATTTTCACATTTAATCTAAATGAAATGCCGTTGAAAATTACAACGGAAACACCTTTCAATTCACATCAATTTTCACTTAATATAAATATAATCAGTCATAAATGTTGTTTTTAATTGCACAAATGAACGCCTTTATAATTAGAAATTGATCAGAAAACGCAGCAACATTTCCATATTACTTTTTAATAAATAAATTGTAATAAAAATTTTTAATGATTATTATGATAAAAATATAATAAAACTGTTTTTATTCAATTTATAATTTAATTGCTGCCACTTACATTTCACATATTAGATATTTTTTTTCTTTATTTAATCATTTTCTCTTCTCTTTTTTTTCACAAAGCAAGTGTGTGTAAATGTGTGTGCAGATCTAATAAATTATGCAATCAAGAGAAAATTGAAATGCGTTATAGATATTTATTATTTTTTTTCTTATTTTCATGTTAAAAGTTATTTAAAACGATGCATAATGTCATTATTATTATTATTTTTATTACGACAAGTGATGTGAATTGCAACCGTTATGTTTTTATGACTTGTTAATATGTATTGAATGTAAGATCAAAAGCATGGAATGGAAAACTATTGATAGATTGAGATATGAATGAACTTATGAAAGCCTAGAAATTCTTGAACAGCTTTTCTGAAGATTAAATTTATCAAATTCCAGGTATTTTTAAGTCATTTACCGCCACTACGAGAAATATTGAGTTTAGAGCAAAACTTTCTTCTAGGATTTGTTCTTTGTGTTAAAGTGAATACTTTTCTTTTCGATAATAATTTTGAGTGTCATACAAAAATGTTTCAGGAGAGCCGATTAAAAGCAACGTAAATAAGGAGAAATTCGGGTAAAAAATTGCAAAATTTATCGTCTGACATTTTTTTTTAAACCATGATACGGAGATAAATGAAAAATTTTCTTTTTATGACTGCATTTCCTAATACAATTAATGAATGTTATCCTTACTTTGTCTTTCCTTTGAATCATTTAGCATAAATCCTCTTTTTTCCTTTATTATTAAAATAATCATCCAATCCACATAAAGGCAAAAATAAATAAACAAATAAATAACAACGTCAAAAGGATAAAAGAAAACATTTTTACTTCAATACATTTAATTGTATTTAAATAAAATCGGATGGAAAGTTTTTTTTCCTGTTGTTGTTAATTCTTGTTATTTGTAATGAAAACTGATTACATTAACGTACACAAAAACAAACAAGGATATTAAATGAGGGATAATTTGCTTTTGTTCTTCATTGAATGATAGAAAAATATTATAATAAAGTTTTTTTTGTTGTGTTTGTTTTTTCAAAAAAAGGAGTGAAACCAATAAGATTCTAGATTCAAAAAGATAAATAAATAAAGTGATTCACTTCTTCATTAGGGCATCATCAGTATCAATAGCAAGACAAGTGGAGAGTCCCTGTTTAAAATAATATGTTACATTTTATTATTATTAATTTGATTTTTTTTGTCAATGATATGCAAATGAAGGGAGGACTTCATCATTTTAATTTACTTAGATAACTCAAATGATTCAAGTTGATGAATAGAGTCCATTTATATGAAAGGTTTTCATTGTCTTTTCATGATCAAAGGAAATTTAAAGATATGTAGCTAATGGTCAGCTGATTGTCATTAGAAATAAATTAAAATTAAAGAGGGGGTCAGTCTTAAATGTAAACTTTAATTTTGTGACCTTTCCTTCACAAAAGTTTCCAATGAGGTTGAGATTGATTGATTGATTCAGGGGGAGCTATTAAAGCTTGTAGTCGGGCAATTGGTAAGAATAAAGTTAACAAAATTCAAACGTGGACTCATGGGCTTCTAATGTGGTCAAACTTTACCGAACAAAGCTTTTTTCAGTCTTAAGCGGCTGAATTCTCACTTGGGCCATGAAATTTTACAATCTCCAATGTCCCTTTTCCGGCTACTTAATTTGAGTTAAAAGCTAGATAAAGGTGGCGACTGTTTGAGATGAAAGGATACAGACAAGGACTTTCTGATGTCGATAACGGGTCGCGGTTGAGGGACAGATTGAGATTTATTTTCGGCACTGATTTTCTTTAAAAGTTGCATTTAACTTAACCTTCTTTTACTTTAAAGAGACGGTTGTCTACGGCCTCTCTGGTTTTTTTTCAGAATATCCATACTGCCAATATTTCTCTGGTCCAAACTGATGGTCTAAATGTACCCTTAATATTCACCCTCACTGGACTAATTATAATTATATATTACGATAAAAGACACACAATTTTGAGATAATTTTTACCAAATTTTCGACATTTTGGTGCACTTAAACAGCTCCATAAAGCTATGGAAAAACCTACCTAAAATTCTTAGCATTCTTTTTGAAGTATCTTCATTTAAAGCTGAAAGACGAAATATTAAGCGAACCGTTGGTGCAGTGGTTTATCATACAGTCGTTCGTTTGACTAGGTTAAGCAGCTGTGAATGGTGCTTGTTGTTGGATGGGTGACCACGTACCAAAAGTACGCTACATAAGATTTTCATATGTCTGAATCATCCATAGTACTATTACTATTCGAGAAAAAGACAAAAGACAGAATGATGTATGTGGGTTACAAAAAAGCCCAAAGGTATAAAGTGGTAGAGGTGATCTTGGGAAACTGCGTTCGATTCCTGGCTAGTACGCTATCAAACCATGACGAAATTTTTATTCATCAGAATCTGAGACCTTCTTGAATCAAGGACACAGAAAATTACAATAAACAAAAATTAACACAAATTTAATTCATTTATCATTAAATTTTCCTTTTTTTTCCATCTCTAAACATTCAAAATTTTAAACGCTTAGTTAAATTTATTTCATTTTCCTGTTGTTGATTTTATTTTATACAAATTTTATTAAGTTAGTTCTGTTCGTTTATTCCTAATTTGTATTTTCTTTGATTTCACGCTTGCATAAAACATCATTCAATTTAAACAATTCTCATTTAAATATCAACAAAACAATGATGAAAGAAATTTTAAAAACATTTTAGTCTAATGAGATAATAAGATAAGAAATCTTTCTTGTTGATAAAATGATGTTTAAATGAATGAAAATGGAAATTTTCTTTAGAGACAGATTGATGTTTGTTTTCTCAATGAAAAAAAATGAAAATGAAGGAGAAAAGAAACACCTGGATTAAAGAATTTTCTTCATTTTATGATGATAATTTTGTCTTGTGCTTGAAATCCCTTTTGGCAATTTTTATTTTATTTTTTGCTCAACATCACGATCCATCTTCATTTTATCGTTTCATTACTACTGAAAATCAACATTTAAACGAAATATAAATTGCTCCATCATTCATTCATTGATTTTTTTTAGCGCTCACTTCCTTAATCAGTTATTTCATTCATACATTCATTCAAAAAAATAAGTTTATGTATGAAAAAAGTGAAGCAAGACGAGACTGATGTATTAAAATAACACTATAATTCATTTTTTTATATTTATCTTTAGTACCCATATTTAATGGCAATCGACTACCTTATGTTTGAAACAGCAGAAGTGAGGCAAAACTGAAATGAATCAGAGAAAAGCTATCATTAAATCATCAATATCTGCGATATAAAGATGAGTTTTGAGTTTATTGATCCACCTTTAAGGTGAAATTAGATCTTTTGTCTTTAAATTGCATGTGTGTGTGTGTGTGTGTGTGTGTGTTTGGAATTCTAATCTTTAGATCATGTTACTTTTCTCCCTCTCAATATGTAAACGATAGTTATCATTCCAGATGTTTTGTTGTTGTTTTATTGTATATATTTCATGTTTGTTTCGTTTTTTTTTTAAATTTCTTAAAAGGTGCCAGTATTTTGCATGCGATCTCCGTGTGTTACTTATTATTATTATAAAACAATTTAAAAAGAACAAAACACTCAATGTTTCAATGTATGCATGTATATGTTATATGGCATAAGAGATAAACTGATTGATAAAAATGAGGTAAATATATGCAAAAATGTGTAAGATAATGGAAAATAATGGTCTGTGTCATGGCATGTTTTAGTGTTTACTTGTTGTTGTTGTGCTCCTGTGTTGCACACTTAATACATGCAAAATTAAAAGTAAAAAAAAAAATGTTGTATGAATTCCATTAATCAAACAACAACTTTATTATCTATCGCTTTTTCAGCTTTTTATTTATTGCTAAAGTTAAAGTGCTGCAAATTTTATTTATAAATTGGCATTTCAATTTTCAAACAATAATACATTTTAAAAATATGTGTATATGCAAAGCGAACAAAACAGTTTGGTTTTAAAAGATGATCAATAATAATCAGAGTATTAGAGAAAGATCTTTTATGTGTAATTTTTTTTTCTTCTTTATTTGATTGCTTGAAGATTTCTTGTTTTGTGTCCGGCTTGTTGTTTTATTTTTTATTATTATTACAATTTTAATATCATCCGAGTGCAGTGTAATTTCATTTGCATGATGGCTCTAGGTATGATTAGTAGTTGTAATTTTTTTTCATTATTTTCATATACGTATCTTTATAACTGATTATGATTGTCTGATTACAGATTGGTATCTTGCTTGTCGCTTTTTAAACATCTGTCAATGCTTGATTCTTGTGTGATTTGAATTTTCATATTAATTGATCGAATGAGTGGTGTGATTCAATATTTTAGAAGAGTGAAAATATTTTGAAAATGTAAATTTTTAAACTGAGACCAAATCAAAAGAGAGCAGGCATTAAAAGGCTTACGTCAATCCCCATGCGCTAAAATATCGATTTAAATGCTATATGTCTCAGTTTTCCCCAAAAAAATCTCTTGAAGGCCTAACTGTCAGTGAAGTACTAAATTTTTTTTTCTTAAGACTTTTTTTGATGAAACAACTTAGTTCAGATTATCACCTCAAATTCACAGTGTGTCTTGCGCTTTCTCGTTGAATTTCATGCGATGAACTGTCAAAATTTATCGTCGTTGATTTTCATGGGATACATTGTGAAAAAAATCAGGGATACATTTTGGAAAAAACAGGGATACATTTTGGGAAAAACAGGGATACATTTTGGAAAAAACAGGGCACAATTTTGAAAAAAACAGGGCACAATTTTGAAAAAAACAGGGCACAATTTTTTGAAAAAACAGGGATACATTTTGAAAAAACAGGGCAACATTTTGAAAAAAAAACAGGGCAACATTTTCAAAAAAACAGGGCAACATTTTTGAAAAAACAGGGATACATTTTGAAAAAAGCAGGGATACATTTTGAAAAAAACAGGGCAACATTTTTGAAAAAACAGGGATACATTTTGAAAAAACAGGGCAACATTTTGAAAAAAAAACAGGGCAACATTTTCAAAAAAACAGGGCAACATTTTTGAAAAAACAGGGATACATTTTGAAAAAAGCAGGGATACATTTTGAAAAAAACAGGGCAACATTTTGAAAAAACAGGGCAACATTTTGAAAAAACAGGGCAACATTTTGAAAAAAAAACAGGGCAACATTTTCAAAAAAACAGGGCAACATTTTTGAAAAAACAGGGATACATTTTGAAAAAAGCAGGGATACATTTTGAAAAAAACAGGGCAACATTTTGAAAAAAACAGGGATACATTTTGAAAAAAACAGGGCTACATTTTGGAAAAAACAGGGCAACATTTTGAAAAAAGCAGGGATACATTTTGAAAAAAAGAGGGCAACATTTTGAAAAAAACAGGGATACATTTTGGAAAAACAGGGCAACATTTTGAAAAAAAAAACAGGGATAAATTTTTCGTCGTTGATTTTCATGGGATAAGCTGTCATACTCTCCTAGTTATTTCCTGTTTCTATGTATTAGTGATGCATTTATGCTGTTTTTGCTGAGGTGTTGAGATTATTCAGCTTTAATTTCACTCAATTTTATTTGAACATAGCAAATAATTTCATTTGATAATCTCAAATCACGTTACATTTGAACTAATTACAAAGATAATTTTAATCAAATGTAAACAATTTACTTTGATTACCTGTCAAATGTCCATTTATGTTATACAATGACACACAACATCCACAATATCGTTTCGTCTTCTTGTTCATTCATGTATGTTGTGTTATATATAAAGGTAAAAAGTAGTTATGATATGATTAGAAACACGCATTATTTTTATTTTTATTTGCATTTTAATTTTATTTAAAAAAAATAATGTAAATTGATTAAATTATGAATAAAATTAAATAAAAATGTGAAATGAGATGATTCTGTGAAGAACTTGTAATTTTTATTGAGTATTTTGAGATTTTTGAAGAATTTTTGTCCTAGTCATCATTATGATAAATTTATATCATAAATGAAAATGCAAAAATCTCTGAAAACAATAAAAAAGTCTATATCTATCAGATTCCTTGGGGCAATGTACTTGTAGTGTTTTGTGTACTCGTTTGACCACTTCACTTGCTATTTTATATTATTTTTATTTTTGCATCGATATCTGCGTTTCTGTTGATTTTTTTTTTAAGTTGTTAAAAATGTGCGTGTACTCTGTATGTTATAAGTTCACATATCACAGCATATGTATGTGAAAGATATCAAGCTGTATAAGGTAGTTTTACACAGTTTTTTGCGAGCAATATATAGCAAATATTTAATTATATTAATAATAATAATAGTTATAAGGAAAAAAAAGAATCAGCGTGTGTAAGTGGCTAAATTCCATTAAACTAGTGACTACTCTCTCAACTCAAAATTAGCGGAATACCATTAGAAGCCCAGTGAGAACCTGGCTTATAGTTGAGAGAGCAAGGCAAGAATAATTTTAGTTCCAAAACACGTGTCCTTAAAAATATCTAAGAAATTCCCTAATTTTCCTTTGTTGATCTTAACAGAACGGTGCTTCCAAGAGCAAACCCGCATTTTAATGAACGAGTCATTACATCGTACATAGGATCACAATTTCTTATAAACACACACAAAAAGAAAAACAACAAAATCAAATGTGGTGTATATAAATAATAAAAAGCAACCCATTAATACCGTATTTATACATAATATTTTATCTGTAACTCTTTTTTTTTGCGTTTATTTTTACCTTTTTACTTTTATTATATTTATATTGTGTAAAAATATTTTTTTTTCATACGTTTCATTTTATTTATTAATTTTCAGATACATGTGTGTGTGTGTTTGTGTGTGTGTATGTGTAGTGTGCGTGTGTGCATTACATTATATCTGGTGGTATTGCATTGCCTTGATTAGGTGATGCATTTAAATGTTAATTTGCAAATTCAATTGCAATAAATTATTATGCAACCTGTTGGCTCTGTCCTGTACATTAATAATATGAAAAAAAATATAAATAAATGTGTATTGTGAAAAATATAAAGTAATATGAATAAAAAAAACATTGAACGAATGAAGATACTTTTTTTTGTATGTCTTATTGGTACTTTAAGTTGAGTTTTCGTTTTGTTTGGTATCGAATGGGAAAGGACCACTTGGTCCAAATGGAGGTGGTGGATATGGCCCACTTGGTCCGGATAATCCAGGTCCTGGAGGGAATGGGCCAGATGGTCCAAAACCTGATGGACCTGGATACGGTCCAGAAGGGCCAGGATAAGGACCTGAAGGGCCATAAGGTGGTGGATAAGGTCCAGGTGGACCTGGATAAAATGATCCACTAGGGTATGATGGGAAATTCGGTTTAACAGGTCCTCGCGTTGGTTTAATTTGACCACCAGAGATTGGAAAACCAGGTCTAGGCTGAATATTGTTACCATTACCTCCGACTTGATTGTTGCATTGATAGAGTGCGTTGATTTTTTCAATGTCATATAACGAAAATCCATCACGTTGTCCCATTTCTTTATTAATGATTGGTTGCTGTAATATACAAAAAAATGCAAGAAAAAGCAATTAGTTACTGATTTTAGCAAAGTGCAAAATTTTATTTGATTTTCAGTGCAATTATAAAGCAGGTACATAAATAAAAGCTGCGTAAACTGAATCAATTATCACTTTTGATTTCATTTCCATTCTCATCAAAGCCAATTGCACCCATTAAATTACTGCCAATATTTCCAAGTCCTTGCATGAAACCTTGAGCAGCATTACCAAAAAAGTTTCCTATTGGATTGTCACCTCCTGCACTGCCAGCATTGCCTGAAAATGCAGCTGGTCTGATCGGTCGAATGGGTCTTATGGGTTTAATTGGCTGAATTGGTCGAGTTCCAGAAGTTCCACTTGGTCTTGGACGTGGTTTATTTGTTCCAATTGGCTTTCCAGGAACTGATGGTTTACTTCCTCCTCCAATATTGGAAGCGCCAGCTCCGTTACATTCATACATGATTCTGAGACGTTGAATATCAGCCGAAGAAAATCCATCTCTTTGTCCCATTCGATTACTACCTGATTGCTGATGATTTAATTCAAGTCAAACAGAAATGTGTGTGATATATAAATTTATTTATTTTTTATTGGAAATTCAAAGTGATTAAACTAAGTTATAGAGAAGTGAAAGCAAAATAAGAAAATTAAGAATTCTAAATGAAAATATATTTAAGAACAATAAATTCTATTCAATTTATCTATGTCATTTTGACTGAACCCATCACGCTGTCCCATGCGACTTTTTTGAAAGTCACTTGATGCCTTTTTATAATAGATTTAAAGCCATTAAATAGAGTTGTAAGCAGTAGCAGAGTAAAATGAAAAGAAAAAATGCATCAGAAGAAAATAGAATTTTAAATAGATTAAAAAATTAAAAGTTAATGTTTGTACATACCAATGCGACAATCGTTGGTTGACCATTTTTGGAGAATGCATTTCCGGAATAATGCATCACACTTCCATAATCGTAGGGAACTCCATACGTGTTGGTGGTGCCTGGTCTTGCTTTATCGAAATTGGCTTCCAATCCTAACAGAAAAATTATTAAAGTTAATTAAAGACATTGAAATTATATCAAATATTACCATTTTGAATATTTTCAAAGCGAACTCGGACATGATTATCTCGATCAGCTCGATTTTGTTCGTGGAAAATGCCGAGAGCATGTGCAATTTCATGGAGTGCAGTTCCTTTCTTACTCAAACATCCATTTACTTGTAAATTTATTGTTTGAGCTCCTCCAGTTCTACCAACACTAGACCAACATCCTGTATTTCCTCCCTTAAACACAACATAATCCGATTCAGTTGTACGTGGTTTGAATCTGATACAGGTTTTTGCATGATATTCATTTATGGCGGAATCGATCACTGCCTTTTGAGGTGGAGCTAAATAAAATTTCGAGCTTAATATACATTTAATTTCATATTTTAATTTAATTCTTACGAAAATATCCATCAAAAGTGTATGGAACTACACCATTCGGCCATCTCTTGCTTTTATCTGCCAATGCACTACGACCCTGAATTTGAGGCATTAAAATGTCACCTTCAAAATACGATCCCAACTCTTCTGGATTCACTTCACTCGTTTCATTGACAGTATCTTCAATTATTTTTCCAACTTCTTCATCTGGATTCCCAAAAGCCCTGCCATCAAAATGCGATAAATCAATTAAATCATCATCTGTATCATCGATTTCATTGTCAATTTCATCGTGCAATACAGGATTTGCATGAACACCAATAATATTGAACACTAAAATTCCACAAAAAATGTATATTAACGTTAATTTAATCATCATTATTAACCGGGTAAGTTGTTAAATTTAGACTAATTTCTTTTCAGTGAATTTTCGTGCTTTTATATCAAAAAAATTAAAATAATAATTGAAGCAATAAAAAATGTCAAATAATTCTATGAAAAAAAATAAAAGAATAGGACATAAAACAATCATAATTAATCTTTACAACACTACTGTACTAATTTTACCTCAATTTTGTTAGTATGTCATGTTTTCCTTATACTTTTAACAATTATTATAATAAAATTAAAAAAAAAAAAAATACAATAAAAAATTAAATTGATAACAATTTTTGTGTACAATGTTCATACAATTAGTAGTTCCGACAGACATCCATAAAAATATGGAAATAAAAGGCCTTTCTTAGAAGGTATTTGGTCTTATCAGTCATTTAGCTGTATTTTTTTTTGACATGGACTAATAAATCTTGAGGTAATTTAGATAATTAATTTAATTTTATTTAAATTTCTTTAATTTGAACAAGGTTAAGTTCAGTAACTAGGAAATGTTAGTCATTATTTGATAAAAATTGAATGATAATGTGAAATTCGAGGATTAGAAATTAAATTGGCGAATAAAGTGGTGTGATTTTGAGTGGATGTCATGGATAGGTATACCAGGTACTTTCGATGAAAAATCGGGACTAGTGAAATGATAAATCGGGATTCGAAAGCAAAAAGCGAGACTGTTTAAAACTATTCATTTCTTACTAGACTGAAATTGACTGAACGACCTCATCAACCACTTTGTCAGCCTCGAGGAGGATTTTTTGGAACCTCAGGACTCTCTCCGTCACCCTCGCAGTGATATCAACGAATTTTACCCTGACTTTGTATTTTTTTTGCGGTTTTTCAACTTTTTTTTTCGTGTAAATCACAAAATCAGCTCTCAGCGGGCCCACAGTAGGAAAAAACGGTTTTTTTTGGACAAAATCAAATATTTCCAAAGTGTTAAGAGCTAAAGACCTGCATCTTCGCTTTCTTTTTCAGTAGAATTCACTTGTATTACCTTCAAAATTGGTTCATTTTCTCCAGATGAGTCATCCGATTGAGTGAGATCGATACATTTTGAACTTAGTTTTATTTTAGGTTGAATCGTTGAGCTGAGTTTTAGTCTCTTTGGGGTTTTTGACGGTGTATCACCACTTAATTCTAATTTCCGTTTACGAAGTGCTTTGAGTTGATCCGGCGTTAAAGTCACTGACATATGATATTTTTTTACTTTTTTCTTTAATGAATTCTCTAAAGGAGTGCTGACTGAGATTTGTGATTCATTTGAGTCGAGTGCACTCTGCAACCCACTTTCAAACGAGTTCTCTTGCTTTTTGGATGATGATGTCTTGGTATGTGTTGAAATTGCATTAATGTCTTCAGTTCCAGCTTTAACATTTAAGGAATTTTCAGGTTCAGAATCGAGAATATCATATTCAAATTCTTCACTTTTGATTTCAATACTTTCTGACTAACAGACACACATTTACACTTTAAATTTCATCAATACTATGCGTTAACTAACAAAATAACACAGCTTAACAAAATAAAATCGATGTGCTTGCTTTGAGAAATCCCGAAATACGTCAAAAAGATTTTTCAATCCTGATTATTTTCCACTTTGAAATTTTAAAATTCGCTGATTCGTGTTTGTTTTATGAAATAATGAAATTTGTATGGAAAAGAGGCATTTCTCCTTTAAGTTGAAATTATTATATATCAAAGTTTAAACTTTCCTGAAGTTATTTTTGTTCCAAAGTGTCAAGTAATTTATATCGTTGGAATGAAAGAAAAAAGAGCTAACAGAAAATATAAGTTTCTATGTAATTAGCGAAATTTTATTGGCCTTTTTCAGGTAACAAATACAAAAAAAAAGAGAAAAAACTCTTTTTTTTTGTATTTTTAGAACAAAATTTAATATAAATTGAATATTATGCGGGCTTATTCTGATAAAATTTATATTTTCTGTTAGCTCTTTTTGTCCTCTTTCTAAAAATATAAATTACTTGACACTTTGGAACAAATTAACTTCAGTAAAGTTTAAACTTTGATATGTAATAATTTCAACTTAAAGGGAAAATGACTCTTTTCCATACAAATTTCAATATTTCATAAAACAAACACGAATCAGCGAATTTTAAAATTTCAAAGTGGAAAATAATCAGGATTGAAAAATCTTTTTGACGTGTTTCGGGATTTCTCAAAGCAAGCACATCGATTTTATTTTGTTAAGCTGTGTAATTAAGAAAATTAGATTTGGTCAATTTTGAGCCCTTTCGAAGCACTGCGTGTAATTTTTGTACAACAGTTTGTGACTAATTTTTATTTTGAGCATTCCTAAGCATAATTCAATTTAAAAAAGTTATATTTTTGTCCTTTACTGTGACTTCAGGTGCTTAACTTTTAGCTATGCGCTTCGTGTACACTACATAGGTTAGCGTTGGTTAATTTTTATTTTGTGTGAGTGTATACGTAGCGCATATCTAAAAGTTAAGCACCTGAAGTCGGCCTTAATTAAGAGAAAATAACGAAAAGTGCATTTTTAGCAATTTTGGCCAACTTTGGACTACTGTGGTGGGTCCGTCTGAGAAATGAATAAGTTTGCTATAATTTTTCTGAAAAGATACATATCTCCTTGAATTCTATTCAAAATTTCAATTCTCTAGCTCTTTAAACTTCGAACTTTGATTTTGTCCAAAAAAAACCGTTTTTTCCTACTGTGCGACCTCTGGAGTGTCCAATCAAAAAACCTAGATACAAGGCGCTGTATTTTTTGATTCTCTATCGATCTGCATACTCATCAACGACTTTTTCCTTGAAAATTTTTTTCAGGCAAGTTTTGTAAAATTAAGGTCAGTTTTTGGACTTTCCTAATAATAATATTTTTCAATGTTAAAAATCGGGACAAATGAAAGACATTGATTCGAAAATCGGTATTGTCCCGCCCAAAAGTGCGCAGATGCTTAGTATGCCTAGTCATGGATTAAAGGAGAAGACCATCACATTTAGTTTATGCTAATTTCATTTGCATTGAGAAAAAAACAATTATTTAACAGTGGAGTCCTAAAACAAGTTTAAAGATAATTACAATGTTTTCATCAATCACATATCAGATAAATTTTTGCACTATATTTAGTGTTGGTGATTGTGACAGTTCAGTTCCAAAGCGACAAAACAGTTAACAATGAAATAATACTCAATCCGAGTAATTAAGAAAAAAAAACGTAACAACAACGATGATGATGAGTTGAAAAAAGAAGCACAAAAAAAAACTATATTTATATATTAAGACAGTAGATTGCATCAGGTTATGGCAAAACATTTTTCGCATTGATTTTAGATTCTTGTCAAAGATAGGGCACTCTGTCAATCTGTTATAAAATTTACACACACTTGAAAAGGAAAAGCAGAAGACAACGCGACATAACAACGGTATATAATCCATACACATGGGGAAAAACATCATGATGAACATGTTGTAGTTTTTTTTTAAAAAGAAGTTTTCAAGTGCAAAAATAATAATAAAAATAAAAGTGATTACATTTAACAGCAACAACAACACACTAAATAATAAAGAAAATATATGAAAAAAAAATTAATGTAATAATTGTAACATCATTCAGTTAGAGACAAATACAAACACTCATATAACTTTTAAGACAAGAGTTAAAAAAAAACATAATATAATAAATAAATTGAACTAGTTAAGCCAATCAATGTATTTCGATGTGAAAACTGGAATAATAATAATTGCATTACACTACGTATGTCTATTTTCTGTCGTAATATTCACAGGTAATATTTAATATAAAATATAATAAAAATTGATCATCATAACATTATTATTATTATTATTACAAACAACGAACCAAGTTAATGCAAATATAGGTGCAGAGTAAGAGAGAGAGAAAGATTATCATTACACATTGCTTTTAAAAAGTGGTTGATAATGTCAATTTGGACTGAAATCATCAGAGTGATATCAAAAACGAGGGAATGAATGAAATAAATGGAAAACTTGATTTCCCGTTTATTTTTTTTTGTGTTAAGAGATAACGACAATAGAAAATGTTACAAAGAAAGCATCATCTGATCAATTTTCCCACGAGTATGAATCGGAACCAGTTGAAATAATGAATGATAACGATTATGGTACTAATTATTGGAATTTTTTTTTGTATGTTATTTAATTGAAAATATTTCTTTTTTTTTTCTCGTTTTAACAGGTGAAATCGACTAAAATTGTTATGGAATGGAAAATTGCTAGATTTGACTTCTGTCAACTAATACGGCAACTGTCAAAAAAGAGGAATTATTTTTGCATACAAGAACTAATGCTTTAATTTCTTCTAAACATTAAAATAGATTGATCAATCGGTGTAAGTAAGGTCTAGTTTTTCTGAGTTGGGAAGAGCAGCTCATCAGCTCACTAAAAACAACACATTAAAACTTATCTGGGTGCCAGGACATAGTAATATTGATGTTAATGAAGTCTCTGATAGGTTAGCTAGAGAAGGATCAGCATCTACATTTGCAAGAGAAGAACCTTGTTTAGATATTGCATTAAAAACGGTTAAATCTGCCATATTTGAATGGCTTATTGATAAATCAACTTTCAATCAATCTGTGAAGAAGAAGAAGAGGAAACTGCGAAACACATACTGTGCTTTTGTAGAGGATTGGAAACCAGAAGAAGAAGGTTGTCTGAACAGACAAATAAATCCAACAGCCTTATTTGAATTCAACTTGCATGAAATTTACAACTTCTTGAAAGGAATTTCAATTGTGAAAAGTGTATATAATTTTGGGTAAGTCGCAAAACAGCCAACACTAAGTGGCTGAGGTGGGTCTACCCTCTTATAATCATTATAGAATACATTTCAAGTCCGAAAAATACACAATTGAGTTAAATTGTTTGAGTCGCAGCCTTTGTCGATTTAAATCTCCCTTCAGGTTTGACAATGAAAATTATTTAGTTAGAGCTTCAATGAGAAAAATGCTTTTAATTATAACTCTTACGTTATTTTTTATTTTCAATTTAAAAATAACAAAAAAATGAACAAATAAATATCCATTTAAGTCCAAAATCATGACTTTAACTGACGATCGTATTTCAAGTAAAGTCTCATTGATTTGACATGTAGAACTAGATGGTTCCTTTGTAATTTAGTGATAACACTTAAATGTATGGGCAAGTAGCTACTGTGTTTGCGGTGTGACAGAAAACAAACAAACGAACTATTGAAGCACTTTTGAAAATGCAAGTTTTTGAATGAAATTTCAGATAAAGGAAGTCTTTCATTGATAAACGGTGATCGTGGTTGATTGGTGTTAAATCCTGTGATTGCTCGTAGTTAATAAGAGAATTTTCAATAAAGGCCGTATTTTTAGATTCCTAAATGTATATTTACAACTTAGAGTCATTTCAAAGCAGTAATAATTTAAAGGGCATATTTTGTAAGTACTCATATGACATAATGTAAATTTAATCAAAAAATCACATTTTAACATAAAATTGTACGAGATTATACGTGTAATTGAACATGATTTACAAGAAAATAAAAGAGATTCTGTACTTTAACTTACTTTGGAGACACCAATCATTTGTGCCATTCAATGTAATACATATTTGTATGAATGTGAATTGAAGAGGAGAGAAAGAATTGATATTCAATTGTCTACATTATTGTTGAAACACTTTTTGAAATCCTTTTTATGAAGCCGCGCTCACATATCATTGCATTACAATCACCAGAACATACACATTTTTTTTTTGAAATTTTTCTATGTGCGCTTACAGAACTTTTATTTGTTCTTGTTGCCAATTGCACTCATATAATTGTGGAGGAAACAATAGGTCTTGCATATTCATTGTCTTGTTTGTGGTACAAAAATTATTACAAAGCGGCAGATATTCAACATTTCAGTATAATAAGATGACAATAAATGGAAAGCATTCAAAGTCTTTTGTTTTTTTTGCTGTTGTTATGTACTTATTTATGTTTAGCAACACTATAAATTATCTCTTTTGCAATGTATTTTGAAAGTAGTCTTATTTTGAGATTTTGTGATGAGTAAAACAAAAATTCCGGTTACACAGAAATTTAACAAGCATCGGAAAACTCGACAAACATAATAATAATAATTCTAATCGCATATTTTCCTTCAAATTAAACTCATTTATTTTAAATTTTATTGCCACTTGTTTCACACAAAAATTTCTTTGTAGTTTTCATTCATTTATTCATTCATTTCGCAAATATAACATTAAAATACAACAACTCACAGAAACAGATGAAAATTTTCTCATTACAGCAATAAATAAATGAAAAATTTTCATATAAAGAAAAATATTTGTTCTACACTCATTTCTTTCGGATTTGATTTTATTGAAACGGAAGAACAGGTGTATTCATAGTGTTTATTAAACCAAAATATGTGAAAAGATTTGAAATATGATTGTTCCAGTATTTTTGTGTTGTCATAATATTTTGCTGTAGAGTTGTTTTTATTTTGGAATTTTTTGATAAATTTATTGTGATTCTGACGATTAACACAGTAAAGCTTGTCCTGCATTTCAAGCACTTGCAATATTCAACTAAAATAGAGAGAAGAAGGGGTATTTGAGTATGAACTTAGAGAATCTAACCGAGTTAAAGGTCTTTTTTAAACAGATAAATTTCAAATTATCAGTTAACTCAACTATTTTTGTGTGAGTATTTTGACATTTCATTTCCTTATTTGATTAAAAATTATTAATTAATTCAATAACTTTCAATACGAATAATAACATGAGCTTTAATTAAAAAGGAAAACGCGATCAGAGCACACACATAACTGTCTTTTGCATTCAATCTACATTTTATCATAATATTAGGCGTTGTAATATACATTTTTTGATCAACATCGAGATAAAAGTTAGCGATAAATTGTCTCTCTTTATTAATTTATTAATTCTTCATTCATATACTGTCTCACATGCTCACCAGATTGTTCAACATTTAAAACTACCTGCCAATACGATCAACTCATATTAATTTCATTATCAGTGGCATGACGTTAAATATTTGAAATTATAAAGATATTGATTAAAAGTAAGAAAATTTTACATTTGAAAGCTCGTCAAAATATTCATAAGGAAAAATTGATTTGAAATCAAAAAAAAAAAAAATTAACTGACAACACTCCATCCGCAACTGAAGATCCATGCTGTGTTTCACTCAAAATGATTCCAAAAAAAGAAAAAAAAACATAACATACTGCCAACTGTCACACACTCACATACACATTTATTGTGTGTAAAAATTATGAAAAATTCAATTCCATTTTTAATAGCAAGCATTCATTAAATATGATGAAGTAATAAAATAAAAAATAGTATTAATAATAAAATAAAATCTAATCACATACAAGTTATTATACATTGTTGCAAAAAATGGTTACTATTAATAATCATAATGATAATACTATAGCTTCAGTCAATCTATTACAATGATGAAGAGAATATTTTTTTTTAATATCATACAACTTGTTTCAGATAAGGGAATTTTAAGCTTTTTTAATCGGTTAAAGTGTTTTTAAATACTGATTTCATTTTTAATGTACTCATAGAAAACCTTTACAGGTGTTTTAGTATTATTTTTATTATTAAACATATAAAAAAATCAATGGCGTCTTGTTTAGTGACAAAAATCAAATTAATAAATCTTTTAACACCATCAATACATCTTTTACCTTGCTCTTTTTCCATACAATAAACATTTATTATAATAATAAAGCTGATATTGAATTACAACAAAAACAAAAACTCAGGAGAATTGTAAATAAAAAAAAACAAGAAATAATTAATGTATGCACTTGCATAAAATAAATAAAAAATATATATTAAGTATTTTAACATATTTTGCATATTTCTTATTTTTCTGTTGTAGAATGATTACAAAAATAATAATAAAAGAATAAAGATAATGAAAAAAAATAAAGGAAAATAAATAACTTGAACAAATAAAGAATTAAAATCGAAGAATAAAACAACAATATTTTAACATTGTCTTTATGTTTTAAAAGTAACATTATTCATATACGCGTTTTTAAGTTCAGTATAATTGAATTTTATTTCACTGAAAAGAACAAAAGTTAAAAATTTAAATTAGTCTGAGTAAGTGATTGACTCACTTCTTTTAGCGGTGTACATGAGATCAGTTTAGGTCATATTTATTGACATGATTCCAGAAAGAAGAAGGCAGTATTCAGTAATGTTTTTAAGTTTCAATATTGACATTGAAATAGAACTTAAGGTATTAAACATTCTTATATTTATGGAAAAATTTCGAAATTATTTTAAGATCTTAAGTTATGCAAAATACATTACATAGGGTTGATACGAGCTTGACGCATATAAAGTCTGATTTAACATGTAAAGTGTTTTCCCTGTATGAAGTGTTTGAGAGTCTCATGCAATCAATACATCCCGATCAAATCTCATAACAGAAAGCTGACATATATTGAGTTAAATGAAGACAGGATAAGAAATTTTGAGATTTAATAAGTGTATTCTGTTGTACACGTAAAACCTGATGATGAGCTGATAAATCGAAACCTCCTCTGGTAAGTTTTTTGTTTAAAAATTTTGGTTAACCAAAACTGATAACCTTATTAAAATAATATAAAATTTAAAAAGTTCATTGAAAATACAACAAATTAAAAGTTATTTGAGAGGATTTGGACGGGAAAAAGTTAAAGATGGCAAAGAAATAGAGGAAGACGTAAACGGCGAAGAAGAGCTTGGAAATAGATTATTGATTTATTGTTAGTTTTATTTAAATCAGTCCTATTCATATAAATTTCTGTTCACATAAATGTCTTTTAAATTAAGTATCTTAGTATAAGCTGAAATGACCAGGAAAAGTCAAATCACTTTGTAAATCAACTGTATGTAAAATAATGTTGTCTAATAAAGGAATTAATAATAATGATGATTATTTTTTTTTAATTTTCTTATTGAATATCATTCAGTTTAATGTTAAAATATTTATATTTGAAATAAGTATATCATGGTATTTATGGGTTTTCGATGAAAACTTCAGAAAACCATAAAAATGATGTAATAATGATTGTTGTTTAGAATTAATTGAATTTTTTTTTTTAAATTTTAAACGATTATTGCATGTAACTTGTATGCAATACTTCAAAAAATTAGTTGAAGAAACTTGAAAGCATAATATTTACTTTGCTCTTACGTTAGATAATTACAGAATTATTGAAAAGAAAGGAAAGTAAACCTAAAAACCTTATTTTTCAATTTCCAGGAGATTTTTGAAAAATAAATTCTTTAGGACCATTTTCCTGTTAAAATAGAAATTTTTCTGCTTCGATTACCAATAAGTAAATTTAAGTGAAAACAAAGTACTGCGGAATGTCTGAAAATGTCAAACCAAAACACTGATCATGGGATTAAATTTATAGATTAATATCAGTTTTAATTATTTATAAATGCAGTAAGGGCAATTAATATTATCCGTTTCTTTAAAAAAATAATTTTTTAAATTTGTCCAACTGAAAAAAACGTCCATACCTGATAATCTTGTATAACATCAACAATATAAAATTAGATAAAATAAAATAAGCCATATGAATATGCTTTTTCTAATTGATAAAAAATTGTACAATATATATTTGATTTGATTAAAATTATATTCGTAAATTTTGCAGTGATAAATTATAATTTTATGGTTTTTTCCAATTCTATTTACTTTTAAAATGTGTTTTTGTTGATAAGAAGACAATTTGTGTACTTGTTCCTTGATTTTATATTTAAAATAAACACACCCTCTAAATCGATATAAATAAAATACATTGTAATTTTATTTTATCAATTCAAACAAAAAGAGAACAATGGATTTCTTTGTATAAAAGTTTTATTTAAAAAAAATATCTTATTCGATAAGTTAGGTAAAGTCAAAGTTAAAATTCTAACTCAGTTCAATTTTTAATTGTGAGTTTTTGCATTCAAAAGGTATGTCTTGAGATCGATTATTCAGTATCTTTATGACATTATTTAATAACAATTACAAAAAAATATATTGTTATGACAATTGACCTATAAACAAAACAATTAACTTAAAAACAAAAAATTAATATTAAATATGACAATAAAGATCGATCTTTTGTTTTGTCTTTGAATGATAATGATATCAAATTTTTATTGTTATGATAATAATTGCATTTTTAAAACATTTTGCCAACAAATTCAAACCTAATCATAACAAATTTGTAACAGACGCTTATTTAAAAATAAATTCAAATTGCAAAAGTGCTCTTAAAAGATTTTTAAAAGCACGTTTGAATCCTACTTTAAATTGAAAAAAAAAACAAGGAAAATATAATGATTTTAAGCATAAATGGGCCAACAACACCTTAGAATCAGTACTTATGCTGTAGAATTAAATGCGGCAGCCGGTCGACCATGTTCTCACCCTATAAAAATTGATTATCATGAAATTCGATTTTGATATTTCTTTTTATTGTTATACATAATGTTTATAATGGCCTGATATATTTATGATAATGCAAAAAAATAAAAAATAACTAACAATCATATCAATTTCAATTTTAATAATATATTTAGTCAAAGTTTGTCTGTATTCCAGTTAGATAGATAATAATAATCAATCAATTTTTATTTTTTACCGGTTAAATGTGGCGCCCATTTTATAAGCCATGACTCATTGAAATAGCCATTGAACTGAAGTGAAGCTTAATGAAGGTTTTGTTTTGTAATTAATCTTATACATATTTTTCATTATTAATTGTTGTAAAAAGTTCTCGAAACAACAAAAAGTTAAAAAAGGTGAAAATATTACGTGAAAATGCGGTAAGTACTGAAATTGAAATAATTAAAAAAAAAAAAATGTGTGTTTTTAAATTATTACTGATTTTAAAATATAGAAAGAAAACCTTTTTGATTCCTTATTTTTCTGCTATTTTTTACAAATTTAATGAAAGACGAAAAAAATTTAATGAAAGAAACCTTTGAATCATAATCAATCATATGAATCATAATCAAGCAAATAAATGATAATTATAATAATGTGATTGAACTTTTCATTATTTTTTAGTGCATTTCGTAAGAAAAACTGCACTATTACAGACGGTTTGTCCGTCGTCACTCCGTAAGTCCGTAAGTCTTTAAGTCCGTAAGTCTGTAAGTCTGTCCGATCCAAGCATAACTCCGGAATGGTCCATCGGAGCAAGGTCGGGTTTTTTTTATTAGACAGAGGAGGTCTTAAGGATGGTTTTAAACTCATTAGTTTTGAGATTGGGCTCATGGATTCGGCTCCAGAGCCTCCAGAGCCTGAAATCGGTAAAAATACGTTTTGGTCTATAACAACGGAATGGTTTATCGTATCAGGGTCGGGTTTCTTTTGTTCAATAAAGGGGCTTATTAGAATAAAATTTAACTCATTAGCTTTGAAATTGGGCTCAGGTATTGGGCTCTAGAGCCTGAAAACGGTCAAAAGCCCAAAATTTCCCAAAATCGACGATTTTTCCAAAATTATATATTTTTTTAACGGTTTTTTGTTACTATCATTTTTTTTCCAATTTTCCGATTAAAATATTTATAATGATTCATATATATTTTATTTAAAACGTAATTTTATTCAATGAATCGAGTCTCATCGAAATGCACTTTTCTAAACCGCCCAGTGGTTAGGAGTTCTAATTTTTTATATTTCTTTTAGAAATAAAAAAGAAAAAAAATATTGTCATCCCAGCACGAAATTCTAGTGCGCCTCTTTGTGATATACATATAGGCGCATAGAAAAAAAGTGCGCACACGAAAAGGCGCACAAGAATTTAGTGCTGCGACGATAATAATAATTTTGTGCCAAAAGCATCCTCAATTCAATCATTATTATTATTAGTTGGTGAAAGGAAAAAAAAAGAAAAGTAAAATTATGAAGAAACACAACAGGAGGTATGTCCTGTTAGTAGGCGGAGAAAAATACAAAAGGAAGCAAAGTAGATTAATAATTTTTTTCTTCTTTGCTATCAAAGACTTTTCGTTCAAAGTCTGATTGCGATTGTGATGATTTTTTCCTTTTGAATGCAATTATTTATTTCAATGAAATGTTACAGTGCTTCTGAGCCACTTTGTGTTGTGTTATTCTAACGTGTGTTATTTTAACCCAGATTAGGCTACAGTCCTTCCAGAAGGCAAAGCAAGTTTAACTTAAATTCGTTTAAAATCATACTTTGGACAAATGAACAGTATCGAAAACTGGCCAAAATGGTTCTTCAGAATGTTTTTTATGAAATTAACATAAAAATTTACAAGAACCAAATAATTTTATATTTCAAAATTGAAGGTTTTTAAAAAAAGTCGAAAAGTATGCCGCCTTATCTGGGTTAATATGACTTACGAAAAGTCATAAAGAGCAACGAAAACTAAAGTAAAGAAAAGCTGAAGAAAAATTTCTCAGTTATGAAAATTTCATGATTTTGAAAAATTTCGCGATTTTAATCAATTTCTGAAATTTTGACATTTTGGCATACTTGAATATTTCAGAATTTTTGCAGTTAAGCTTGGATTACCAGATTAAAATGAAAGCCCAACTAGGACTGTTGCCGTATGCTATCAGACATACCTTGGAACCATCATCTTTATCTTAATATCAATGATTGAAGCGTATATTTCAAAATTCGTCTTCATGAAGCACTGTGTCCTTATCGATAAAAGAAATTACATTATCATTTGCACAACAACCTCTCATTTTTTCTTTTCCATTTTTGTTTTTTTATTAACTTAAAAAAGGTGGAAAAAATACCGAAGATTGTCATCCAGATATTGATCAGAAAATGAAAAATATATATTTTTGTTCTACACAGCTCATTTACATACAAAACTTTTATTTATACATTAAATGAGAAGCTTAAACATTATTATTATTATTATTTTTTTATTCTCTGAAAAAAAATTTTAATTTAGTATTGAAAAGCAACTGTAACAAAAATCAGTGCAGAAGGTACATGTAAAAAAAAATATACAAAACAACACAAATAATGAAACATCAAAGGGAAATGAGTTTTTGTAATTTTTTTTTTTATAATTTTCCCGTTTTATTTGTATGTAAACGCGAACGCTATCATCGCTCCTGCTATTTGTCTGAACACTGTTTGTGTGTGTGTGTATTTTGATGAAATGAAATTGTAGAAGCAATGAATGACGCTTTCCTTTGTGTGTATTTACTTTTTTATAATTTTCATTATATTTTGTTTTTCTTTCATTTATTCTTTCTCTCTGATGATATTTTATGTGTGTGTGTGTGTGTGTGATTGTATGTGTATTTTGTTGTTAATGTTAATATTACTGATGATGATTATGATGATAAAATGAAAATAACATTTTTTGTACCATGTTGACTGAACAAACAAAAATTCTGAAAAGTTGATTTTATTTTTTTATATGTTTCATGTTGTTTTACTTTTATGTACTTATAAGAAATTATTTTTCTTACTTGTAAGTTATTACAAAGAAATTTGTGTTTTATTTTATTTTGATTTGAGACTTTTCAACATTGAAAGATTTTTCTCATTTCATTTCAATTACAATATTGACATTGTTTCTTTTTTTGATTTATCAAACATTTATCAAATTTTGATATTTGCTTTGAGTAGGATTACGCATTAAGCAAAAATAATTGACGAACACGTGTACAAATATTTTTTTTTCACATATTTTTGGGATAGAATTTTATCTGTAGGCTCAAGGTGACAAATTTTGAAGTATAAACAATTGAAGTCCCATAATTGATTCAATCATGCACAAATAATAAATTGATTCACACCATTTTTCAACAAAAAAATCATAAAAATTGGATAGCAACTCAGTGATGCAGGAAAAAAAACGGAAAAAATCATTAATTTTTTATTTCCTTTCTACTTCAATTCAACACACATCCTTCTGAAAATTTCAATTGTATAAATCACGAAAAAAAAGTCATTTATGCGACACATTTCCTGAATTTATATTATTTTTATTTTCGATTATTTATGATTCTTTTATCCAAAAAATGTACAGATTCAATTCAGAAAATCAATAAAAATTCAATTATATTCAATTCTGGAAAAGTGAGCGCTATCAAATTATCACTAATGTCATTCTGATTCAGGATTATCTGGTTTTAAAGAAGAATTCTCAAATCTCACATAAAAATATGATAATAATCAAAGTTGATAGTAATTTTTTTTTGAATTACATCACAATTTTGTCTGTTGTCTCCACAAATAATAATAACATGTCTCTGTGATACACATAATGATAATATCTCGACTAAAATAATGATAATAATTATTTTTATTATAATTAAGATTGACAATATAATCGTTGATTAGCTCACATTTTTATTTTCTTCTCTTTTGTGTCCCCTACAGTGAATGTGCAACTAACTATTTTTTTTAGTGCATTTCGTAAGAAAAAATGCACTATTACAGACGGTTTGTCCGCCGTCACTCCGTCACTCTGACACTCCGACCCACATGTAGTTCCATAACTCCGGGATGGTCCATCAGAGCGAGGTCAGTTTTTTTTATTAGACAGAGGAGGTCTTAAGGATGATTTTAAACTCATTAGTTTTGAGATTGGGCTCATGGATTGGGCTCCAGAGCTCCGAAGCCTAAAAAACCGTTAAAAACGATTAACATTTTAAATAATTTATGATTTGTTTTGTTGGGTGGAGAAGTTTACTAAAATGAATTTTAACTCATTGGCTCTAAGATTAGGCTCAGAACTTACGCTCAAGAATTAGGCTTCTGAGCCTGAAAATGGTCAAAAGCCCAAAATGTCCGATTTTTTCAAATATTTTCTTTTAAATTTTCAAAATGGCGAAAGTTTTCAAAGTGGCGAAAATTTTCAAAATGGCCGTTATTTTAAAAATGACGGTTTTTTCAAAATGACCGTTTTTTTAAAAATGACCGTTTTTTTAAAAATGACCGTTTTTTTCAAAATGGCGGTATAAGTATTAAAATTAAAACTTAATTATATTCAATGAAACGAGTCCCACCGAAATGCACTTTTCTAAACCGCCCAGTGGTTAGAATTTCCCATTTTTATTTCTTATTTTCATTTTTTTTTTAAAGCCTCATGATTATAATAAATAATATAATAATTTTTTAGTCATCAATATTCAATAAGTGAATGAGAGCTGTTACAAATTAGCTACAAGGCATATAAGGAAAAATGTTCATGTTAAAAGTGGTTCTGTGGTGCAACATATTTGTCGTTGTCGTTGTCGTTTATGAATGTTATAAAATTAGTGTTATAATAATAGATATTATAAAAATGTGTCTATGTGTGTATATTGCATAATTTCCTTTTAAATGCAAAAAAAAAAAAAAATAATAATAGTTGTTGAAAAATTATAATTTAGATTAAAGTTGTGTGGAATTTACTTCAAAAAAGACTTCAGTAGTACGTTTTTTTTTGAGAAAATCTCTTGATGACTCTTCAACTTGAGCGAAAAATGTTAAAATGTAATTTTTTTCAATTTTAAGATATTTTCATTAATTCATTCATTCATAAAAAATTTTCATAGTCAAAATTGCCAAACAGCAATTGCGTCAAATGTGCCAAACCCCAAATGTGCTAAACGCCAAATTTGCCAATCGCTAAATGTGTCAAACGCCAAATTTGCCAATTGTGTCAAATGTGCCAAGCGCTAAATGTGCCAAACGCTAAATTTTCCAATCTTTAAATGCGCTACATTGGGCAAATGAAAAATTAGCCAAATTCACAATTCGACAAATGCCAAATGCGCCAAATGCCAGACGTCAAATTCGTCAGGTTTCAAATGCGGCAAAATGAAAAATGATTTTTTTTCTTGGCAAGTGACCTGACTACCCCCTGTTCCATCCTTAACGGTAGCCCAGCGACTTCCGATTCCGTTAATGTTATGCCTTCATTTTCATACAACTGAGGAACACAAAAGTTGAGATCTTTATTCGCGTTTTTGTCGCTGATATTTCCAAAATGAAGAACTTCTTCATAAAACCCCAGAAATTTCGAAAGTCACCGAAAATAATGTTATAAAAAATCTTTTTAAAAAAATTGTAAAAGGCAAGAAAAAAATGGGAAATCAAAATATCCTAATTTATACGTCAGATTATGTCAAATTGTTTCTCATCCACAAACAGAACAAGAAACAAAAATTAAGTTAGTAGCTATTTTTGTGTCACATTCTTTTATCACAGCAACGACAAGAGTAAGTCAATCATCAAATAATATGATATGATTTCTCTTACAATTACAATTGAACCGAGGGGAGCGGAAAATTACAGAGGCTGTAAATTCCTTAGGGAGATTATACAGTTTTTTTTTTGTTCTGATATGCGAAAGACGAGACATTCGTTCAAAGTCTTATTACTGGCGATGAAGTAAAATTTTAGTGGACCACATACAACTTTTACTTAATATATTTTATTATTATGTAATTTTTTCTTTTATTTTCACTGTTTCTTTGATTCCTGATGATTACGATGATGATGACGACTATATTTATTTATATATTTTGTATGTTTTTGGCATTATTATTACATACACGTGTCGCTTAATCGCATGATGATTACAAATTCCACACATAAATTCACAAAGCTCAATCATCATGTTTTTGTGTGGTCATCAACAATTTGCGAGATGAATGGCAAAGAAAATGCAACAATTGATGGAAATTAGTGGTGGTATTTTGATGGGGATTTTGAGTTATATGTGAAAACATAAATAAGTGAGGCATTAAAATATAATAGACTTGTGTGCGTTTGTGTGTGTGTGTTTACTTAAGAAAGAAGACCATTAAAGGATTAAGATATTATTTCATTTTTAACATCTTCTGATTATGACATTTCTATTAACAGAGCTCCTTGTAATGGAAAAGACACGGTTTTTTGAGAACTAACTCCTGTAAACCAATTTTTCTTCAAATAAGTTCAATTCCAACAGGTGCCACACAGTTTAATTGATGTGCCGCTATCTCTTCACTTATTATTTTTCATATCAGAAAAGTGTCATTTAAATTAGTTCCATATACACTCACACACACACATACACAAAACATGATACAATTAACAATAATTCTCAGTCATTAGTCTTTCTTTTATATTCAATCGAATGCCTCCTTTTATTAATTCAATTATTATTATTATTTTTTAATGCAAAACATCATGTACTTACATCATGTAACTAGATACCAGTAGTGGACACAAACATATTCAATAGAATTTCGCGTTATCGAACCACTTTGTCTGTTTTCCTCCTTTATATTTTAACTTTGTTAGAGTTCAAGAATAAAAATAAATGAATGATGCGATGCATTGAAAAGAAATTCGTATAGTTTTACATTGAAATAAGAAATAAATAAATAAAATATCGAATAATCGTCAATTTAATTGTCGGCATGAGATCAAAAGAGAAATCAAAGTGATTATTTTATATGTTTCCGTAGATGTGTCGCACTGTTCTTCGTTTTGCTCTTTATCGTTTTGAGTTTAAGAAGAAAATTAAGGGAAAAAATAAGAAGGTAAACAAAATAATAATTTTTAAGCAGTGAAGTTCTCTTCTAAAAACAAAACAAATAACAACAATCTTTTATTATTATCATTTATATTTCATTTCAACCACTGTATGTATGTTTGTGTGTGTGTTTGTGTGATCTGTATGACCAGCGGCAGATACGCGTTATATTTGTGGTTTTATTAAATGTTATGCAAATTGTTTTTTATTTATTTATTTATTATTTAAAAACTCCTCGCTCTTTACTTACTTCTTTGGGATTATTGTGTAAATAGCCACAGGAGTATAAAAATTTGTATATAATTGGACGACTACCGTTCTAGCACAACATTTTACACTACAATGAAATGAGTGTATAAGCAAACCAATGTTTATTTTGTGTGACATTCGTCTGACAATGCCTTATGTTGTTATGCATATTTATATAAATTTTAATATTAAATCTGTGACAACCCTTTTTATTGTTATCGTAAGATATGTGAGGCCATTGTTGCACAAACAAAAGCTGGAATAATAGCTTGAAGATATGAAAACTTTCGAAAATTTACTTGAAGGATACTTTAAAATGTTTTTATTTTTATTTGAAGCAGAGGAAGGTTGAAAAAGTAAAGACTGTCCAAGATAAATAAAAAAAGAAAAGCGAAGAAAAATAATTATGGACTAAGAACTGTTGATAATGTTATGAAAAGGTTTTCGGAAACTAAAACAGTTACCAGAAAACCTTGAAGTGGTCGCAAAGCAGGTCCAGCTGACAAAACAGTAGCGCAGGATGTAAAGAAGACGTTGGTGCGTAACCCGGGCTTGTCCATGAGAGATGTTGGGAAAAAATTGGAGTCCCTAAGTCTACCGTTCAAAAATATAAATTAGACTTAGGATTACGTTCATTTGTGGTCAAAAAGTGCCAAAAATTCATGTCAAAATTTGCTAAGAAGTATTTGATATGGCACGCTATTTGCACTTGTGGCTAAAAATCAAAACCATTTGTGACAACTGGTAATATAAATCGAGCTTTTTACCTTAAAGAATGCCTAAAAAACGTCTTTTGCTCTTCATTGTGTCCCATTTAGAAGAAAAAACGTTTCCACCCTTCTTCTGGCCCAATTTGGCCTCGTGTCATTATTCAAAAGACGTTCGAGACTGGTATACTCAGAATAACGACTTATCGAAAAATTCTGGGCTATCACTAAATCTCATTTAAGGAGAACCCAAATTCACTCCTACACTTTAAAGTTTGGTACAAAATAGTAACGAGTGTGGTGACAGAGGAGAGGCGTCAAACGTACAGTTCGCTCTCTGACTCGGGCTTAATATTTTTCAACATATGATTTTACATTTTTCGTACTATTTTAAGATAATAAAAATTGCATTGAATTTTCACTCAATTTTTTTTTTCTTCTTTACACAAAGGTTGGCAGATTTTAAATTGGACAGTTTTTAGTGTTATATAAATTAACTATGATGCGGCCCTAGAATGTCAAATTTCAATAACAAATGAAAGTGGTATTGTTTTTTTTTTGTTAAAAGAAGCCTTTTTTAATAGTCATTGCTTAGGAAAACGTGCTGATTACAAAATTATTAAAATAATAATGGTGATAAAAGTAAGAGAATCGCTCTTAAAACCACATAAGTTGATAAAAGGTTTTGTACAGAAACAAAATTGAAGGATTAACAGACATAATCCATGATAATGACAAAAATATTATGTACCACAATTTTCTTTCCCCACACTCACACTGTTCATTTTTTGATTAGAAATTACAATAATTACTCCACATAAAAAAACTTTTGAAAACAAACAAGAAGTTAATCACTCGACATTTCTCATTACATTATTTTCATTCATTATTAATATTTACTTTGACAAGAAAAACACATGCACATACACACAACGACATTATGTAAACACTTTTACATCAAAAATAATATTCTTTATGATACGGTGATGTGATCAGATAAAATAATAATCAATGTTAAGTCAAGTAGCAAAATTTTATATGAACAAATAATAATGTAATCGTCTCGAATCTATGTTAAAAAGGCATGTAAAAGTTTATTCTGCAATTCTTGATTCTTTAATCTACCACAAGGCATGTCGGATGTGCTTAAACACCAAACTTTAACATACTCACTCTCACAATAATGCATTCTTTCCATACGTGTAAGTATATTGTTAGATCAGGTTAAGGCATAGAATGAACATTAAATAGACAAATAAAAGACGCGTGCAAATCAAATCGAATCCAGTAGCCACCATGGTTGTTATTATTCAATGTGATGTGATAAGCGACCGCAAACTAAATTTTTGCATAGTTGTTTGTAATTTTACAGCACAACACGGAGAAACATTTTTCGTGTCTGTCACTTTTAAACGCCATTGAATTGATAAATAATTGTAATGTAAACTGAATTTTCCGTGTGATTCAGTAGCAAAACGGGAGGTACTGAACATATTATTCGCTTTCTATTCATATCGTTTAATGTAACCGGGGAAAGAACTTTATATGTATACATTTTAGTAATTGTAATAATAAAGTAGATAGATAATTAACAAGTTGATCGTGATTGCCCCTAGCTTAAATAATTCCCATACTCACACTAAAGTTGTATAAAGTTTTTTTTTCTTTTTTTTTTGTTTGAAATAAATGTGAATCAATGAAAAATTACATTCGATATGTGTGAGCAATAATGAATTTACATAAATGTTATGAGTTAGCAGCTAAATGGTAGTTTTTTTTGTGATGCAATTTTTTAATGTTGAAATGTAAAAAAATTATACAATTTATGTCCAAAGGGTGTGTTTTGATCGATTTCTAAAGACAATTTTCATGATGTTATGGTTATTTTGAAATGAAGTGAATTGAAAGAGTAGTTTTTTCTATTTTTCGATAAGCTCTGACTTAATTGTCATTCCAACGGAAGCCTCTGATTAATGAAATCTTGGCTCGTATTCACACTTTCATTGTATTAAAATCAGTAAATTCTGCAAGCACGATCCAAAAACACTTTATTAAGTTAAAGAAAACAGTATTTCACAAAGAATATGAAATAAAATAGTCGGCAAATTTCAATTCACAAACAAACAAAAAAAAATTCACTTTAATGACAGATCGTGATAGATGAATGTTCATTATAGGTTTTGTTTTTGCATTTAATAGTATTGTATTCAAGAAATTGTAAAAAAATAGAAACTAAGTGGTAAAATTGATGTATTGTAATTTTTTCATTTAAATTTTTTTGACTCTTTTCTGAAGATTGGTTTATTGATTTTGTCTGAATTTTTTTGTCTGAAAGTATGCAGTACGTTGTTCAAATGATCCAAACAAGTGCAAATTATTGATTGAACCTCAATAACTAAAAAAACTTGACCAACATGTGTATATTTCATTTTCTGGAGAGCATTAAAAACGCTTCAAATGTTTTATTTCAAGATTTCGACGAACATATTGCATACTTTGAGGAGTTCAAAGCTCATTTGGACAATATTCTTAGAAAATTTGAAATTATTTAATTAAATTAAGGCAAGGGTGACAAAAATGTTTGACAGCTGTCAAGTAAATGTAAAACTAACAGATGTCAAACAAATGTCAAAATAATGCCTAACCGAACAATGTAATCACCCCTTTACATCTATGTGAAGTTCCTTGAAGACTGGAAATCGTCTTTGCTTACTTACTTAGCTGGCTCTACAACCAATTACCTAGTCAAAGCCTGTGAAGGATCTGTTTCCTGTGCTCTCTATCTTGCGCCATATGTTGCCAGTTTTGCACTCTTAACCTCCTCAGATTCAAATGGATGTTGTCGATCCATCTTGTTTTAGGTCACCGTAGACCTCGACGGCCGTCTGGATTATTTGGGATTGGGAATTCGATGAAAAACAACCTTTCCAATCGATTTACAGGCAATTTTAAGGTCCTTGCTAATTTCAAGCTTTTCTCCACAAAATTTGAGAATTTAATCTGAACAGTAACCAACTTTAGTTTTTTTAACAATTTTTTTGAATCGTTGCTTACACTTTTTTTCGAAAAAACACATATATGGTAAACATAAGATCGATTGATTTCGATTAAATAAATTGCGATCAATGAATATTCATGATTATTTTCTTCTTCTTCATTGTTTGTCTTTGTTCCTATTATTATTAAATTTACGTCCATTGAATGATTTGAATTTGATCTTCAATATTGAATTTTATTGTTGTTCAGAAAAAAAAATTCAATACATGAAAAGACAGTGAGATCACGTCTTGTTCACATTTAATATGTTTGAAAGCATTGATATTGTTCGATTATTGTATGATGAGAGAGGGAGAGATGAGTAAAAGAAAAGACCGAGCGGCATCGCGTTTAAATTCCTTTTCTTCAATAATAATAATAATAATAATAAAATAAATGAAGTAAAAAAAATAGTAATTCAATTTTTTTCACGTGTCTCATTTTGAATGGAAATGAGATTCTCGTTCAAGATTTCTTTCTTTGTTTCAATATTCTAAGATTTTTTTTTAAACAGATTTCTATTGAAAGTGCCTTGTTGAAATGAAAATAAATAAATGAGTGAAGTTTCAAGAGACATTTAATTGTCAATTACTGTTTAAATGTTTGAGATGAGCATTTGTTCTATTGATGTTAAAAATGTAAATTTTATGTATATACACGATGTTTCACACCAATACGACAGAAATCACAGCAATAATTGTGTGTAGATGATCATTTGGATGTGATTTAATGTAAAAAAAATAGTGAAAATTGATGTTCATTTTAATTTCAAGGAAAGAAAAAAACAACCACAATCAAGTATATTATCTCAAAGAGGAATTTATCCCCACATAATATATGTAATTTACAATATGTTTTTGATTTCTTCCACATCAGTGGTTTTTAAGTACATTTACTTTTATTTGATGTTTTTCTTGTTATGAATTTACAATTCTTAACAAATTCAAATCACAGTACACAATAGGGCTTCGGTCCGAGGTGGACGCCTTTTCATATCTAATCTACAATTCTTTTATTTTCTATTATTTAAAATTTTCCTCAAAATATATTTTTTTTTATTTTCCATTATTTATGGGGTTGGCGTGTGAACTTTTCTTTTCCAAATGTATTTGTCAACAGTCATAAAAGTACAAGAAAAATAAAAAATTGCTAGATAAATATAAATAAATAAATAAATGTATTCACCCTCACAAATAATCGTCATCATATCAAATCGGCAATTCAATGTCAACTCAATTTTTGTTAAAAAATCATTCAGTCAACAGAACAAGAAAAGAAAAAAAACACACATACAGACATGAGTCAATGCCTTTTTAAAGTTTTTTTTCTTCTTTTTACTTTTAACATATTATTTGAGGATGTTTATTTTTTTTGAATATAGAAGAAGGTGAAATAAAAGGAATAAGGTGGTTAGAATGGTTACATTATAAAAATTGTTCATTTATTATATGATTATATTTGATGTGAAAAAAAACCCCGAAAAAAAATATTTATATGCTTCATGGAGAAATGTATCGATTTCAAATTTATGTTAACTTACCCATTCATTTTATATGTTGCAAACTGTAAGGTATCGAGAGAAAAACGTAAACGTGACTGTAATTTACTTGAGTGACCCATAAATCCTTTGAAATTTTATTACTCACTACATGTATAACATTATTAGGATATTATTATTATTTTAAAGGAAAATAGCATTTGGTTTATTTGTTGTTGTTTATTTTTTTACCCTTTATTCATGATGTTTTACGACGTTATGCCACAAGACCATAAAAAAAGAACAAGAGCAGCTAGTGCGTGTGTTTTACTGAAGATTAAAATAAAACAAACCCACGTCATTGAAGTTAATCAGAAGTTATTGAAATTACATTTTATGGATATTTGTTTGGTCTATTGGCAAAATAATTTTTAACTTTTGAAGTGGTTGGTTAGGATGTTTGTGGATTTTATTTTTTTTTATTATGATAAAATGGTGGAACTTTGAAATTGTGAAGAGTAAGAGAAATTGGGATCATGTTAATCATTTTTAAGTTTATGAAAAATATTTAAAGCCTTAAAAGTGGACCTACGGTTATCAAAGTGTCTTTTCACTGTCTCTGCTGTGTGATGAAGCTCCAACGATTTCATACGACTACCAGCCGCTTCCAAGCCAGCAAGCATTTCGAACACTTTTATTTATCTTAAGATACAAGTCTGTGAGCCATTGTATCTTAAATGTAAGTTAATAAATGGTAAAAGACTCTTTTTAAGCATTCATGCAAGTAAATGGATCCATCAATGTTGCCCGTAGTTATGAAAGGTTTTGACTTTTTTCCGCAGGAACAGAGCGCATGCCATATTAAGTATTCTTTTTTGCGAATTTCGTCATGGATTTAGCTTTGTATTTTAGCTCTACGTATCCTTTTGGCGTGGCAGTGTAATAACGTTTTCCGGAAAGCTGTTTAAAATCGGTTTTAATATAGGTTTCGTTGTCAGTTTTTGGAATTTGTCAAATATTGATCATATAATATTCTGGCACGACTTTTGAAGGCTAATTGACTACTTACGCTTCTTCCGGGGACTTTCTGTACAATGGAACTTCGTGATCTCACGTCTTTTTTATATTTATGTATCGCAGACTAAGGTGCATTCAGTTTTGCAGCAGCATCTTTTGTTGATAGATAAGGATTACGCTAAAACAGTCGTTTTACGTCCTTAGGCAAGTTCTTATTTTCTGGACTTCTTTTGCGCTCACTTCCCACCTCTCTTTCAATTGATTTCGTTTGATGAAAGTTTTTAATATCTTTCTCTGTGAATTTTAAGACTTTTCGCAATCGAATCAACCGAGGAAGTGAGATTTTGTAGGTACTTGTAAAAAATCAATTTACTAAATCGTTGTAGAATTTTAGACATTATATTTATTGTAAATTGAAATCAGATAAAAATATAGGTTTCGCAAATATAACGTTAGTTTTATGATAAGAATTTCTTTATGTGTAAAAAGTAGTTTTAGGGTTAAATGTCTTAAATTTCAGATAAATTGACCTTTTTTGTATAGCAGCAATACAAAACATATCTGATGGTCGAATAAGTGAATTGTATTTTTATCAAACATTTCACAATAAATAACTGAAATTTAATAATAAAATTAAGATAAAATAGATTTAATTTTTAAGGGAGAAAATTTTACTTTGGGTAGGTCCATATGAATGGGGCCGAGTGTGGAAATCATAGTCTCCGATTTTATTTATACGCTCAGAGTAGAAAGCCCTAATGGTCTCCATCACAAAAATACCATGGTATATATACTTTTCCCATGGGTTAACCCATTAAGACGTATTTTATGTTTTAGCTTCAAACCCTGATATCTCCTTTATTTCTTCAGATACAGAAACGTAATTATATTCAAATTGCATCAGCTCGAGGAGACCTACAACTTGTAGAAGAACATTTTTTCCACTTTGGTGGAAAATGTCGGAAAAATCGGGAAAATTAGTTTTTCATCGGCAATTAATGGGTTAACCCGGTCTTCTCCATCGCCAAATTTTTTATAAAATGAAAGCTCTATTTCCTATCTATATTTGCTCCATACATCATTTTGATGGAGAACATATAGAAATATGAACTAATGTATTTTTTTAGCTAAAAAAGCTTCGTTTTTATTAAATAAATAAAAATATTAACAACATCCTTTTTATTTTTATAATTTGTCATTTTTTTTCTTTACATTAATTTTTTCCTTTTTTAAGTGTATTTTTTTATTAATATTATTATTTTCTAAATAAATAATATAAATTAAATCATGATTAAAAATATAATAATATAATATAATAAAAATTCATAAAACATTATATATTTTAATATAAAAACAAAAATAAGAATAAAAAAAAAATCTCATTCTTTTTTTTGACCATTCATACATTGTGATTCATAATGATAACATTAAATTTCATTCATACAATACAAGTTTGGTACATTTTATACAATACAAGCTTGGTATATTCTGTACTGTATACGTTTGGTATAATATATACAATAGAAAAAAACATAACAAAGCCCGGAGAAAAAGGGATAAAACAGGCAAAATCAACGAAACTTTAGGGCCTCAGGGGGACATGAAGATGACCTCGGATCGAAAAATTTCTTTTGGAAAAGTTGTTCAGAATTCAATTATCTTTCGAATGAGACTTACCGGTTTTCGATATTCCGACTTTCATTTTGTATGAACACTCCTAATGTACAGTGTGTTCGATGGGAATTTTATTGTTTTTTAGATCAGATTTATGATGAGAAATTAGCGATGAGTTGTAAAAGTAAAGCAGATAAGGGTAGGTCCATATGAATGGGGCCGAGTGTGGAAATCATAGTCTCCGATTTTATTTATACGCTCAGAGTAGAAAGCCCTAATGGTCTCCATCACAAAAATACCATGGTATATATACTTTTCCCATGGGTTAACCCATTAAGACGTATTTTATGTTTTAGCTTCAAACCCTGATATCTCCTTTAATTCTTAAGATACAGAAACGTAATTATACTCAAATCACATCAACTCGAGGAGACCTACAACTTGTAGAAGAACATTTTTTCCACTTTGGTGGAAAATGTCGGAAAAATCGGGAAAATTAGTTTTTCATCGGGAATTAATGGGTTAACCCGGTCTTCTCCATCGCCAAATTTTTTATAAAATGAAAGCTCTATTTCCTATCTATATTTGCTCCATACATCATTTTGATGGAGGACATAGAGAACTATGAGAAAAAAGCCTCACAAAGGCGGTCACATTTGAGTTCTACGTATATTCACCATATAAAAGTTAAAAATTTACTAACTTTAGTGAAAAATTGAGGAAAAATCTGAAAAATTGGATTTTATTCAAAATTCATTTTTTTTTTAAATAATTAATCTATGTTACTTTTTTTTTGAAAATATTATAGATTTTTCGTATCTAAAACTGACCATTCCGATTATTAACTGAATTAACAGGAAATTTTTTACTTTTATATGGTGAATATACGTAGAACTCAAATATGACCGCCTTTGTGAGGCTTTTTTCTCATATTTCTATATGTTCTCCATCAAAATGATGTATGGAGCAAATATAGATAGGAAATAGAGCTTTCATTTTATAAAAAATTTGGCGATGGAGAAGACCGGGTTAACCCATTAATTGCCGATGAAAAACTAATTTTCCCGATTTTTCCGACATTTTCCACCAAAGTGGAAAAAATGTTCTTCTACAAGTTGTAGGTCTCCTCGAGTTGATGTGATTTGAGTATAATTACGTTTCTGTATCTTAAGAATTAAAGGAGATATCAGGGTTTGAAGCTAAAACATAAAATACGTCTTAATGGGTTAACCCATGGGAAAAGTATATATACCATGGTATTTTTGCGATGGAGACCATTAGGGCTTTCTACTCTGAGCGTATAAATAAAATCGGAGACTATGATTTCCACACTCGGCCCCATTCATATGGACCTACCCCTTTAATTTTTTTTCTAAATTTTACTTCACTTGTTCTTTTATTGTATATGTTTTCTTTTGTTATTCAATGTTCTTTTTATTATAATTCGAAATGAAAAGGTTTCCTTTTCTGCATTACCTCATTAAATATTTTCCTTATACATGCTACTCTATCATTTTTTTTAAAGAATAAGTAAACTTATATTTTAATCCCTACACTTCTAATTCTTTGACTTAAAATATATTATGCAAGTATCACGAGTCTTAAAATCCATTCAATCACACCTTTTAATCCCAAGTTATTACTTTTCATTATTGCATTTTTTTACACTCTTGAAAACTACTATTTTATTAAAGATTATGCAACCTTATAAAATATCACACACGACTACACACGCTGATGCGATTGATGCGGGAAAACAAACAAACTTTAAGAAGTGACATAATATTCCTCATAAAATTGCAATAACATATGAATTGGGAGGATGAGAGGACCATAAGAAGTATTATATTAAAAATATTTGCATTGCATAAGATTAAATATAAAATGAATGAATGAATGAAGTCTTTTGTCACCAAAATAATAATAATAATCTTGAATATGAATGATACATTTTCGCCCTTACATTCATTGAAAATTTCGGTATAAAAACAACAAATTTTTGACAGACAAATATAAATCGAAAATTTTATGATTCATTTCCTTTATTATTATTATTATCATGAAATTCACATTTACCTTCATATATACAGAGAAAAACACATGTCTTCATCATATTAAAACAATTTTTATATCTACGAATTTTTTTCTGCTATTCTCTTAGGATGTTGTCAATAGAAAATGCAGGATATATAAAATTATGACATAAATCGACCCTAAAGCGATTCTCTCGTTTTCTTTCATTGAAAAATAAACACACATCGGATTAACACCCTCCTCTCTATTATTACTTCTATTATAGTATTTTGTGTTATTGTTAAACAAGTACTTGTAATATTTTTCATATTAACAAGAGATTTTCCAGCTTTTGTAATATCCGTTTAAATGAAAAACTAAAATAATGTGTTGGAACCTGCTGTGAAATTAATTCAATGTCTGTCTGTGTGGTGAGGTTGAAATTTTTTATCAAAAAATATTTGAATTGTGTTTTTTAGCTGAGATTTTTAAATCAAATCTCAAGACAGATGCAATTCTTAAATAAAAAGTCATTTTTGTATCAAATTATCGTATATTGATAGGAAAAGGACATCTGTCTATTTTGTTTTTTTTTTTAAATCTAGGCAAAAATATTGAATCAGGTACAGAAAAACAAAGAAATGCTCTTAATTTTATTGTTTTTTCTCCTTGCATATGTTAATTTTATAATGAAATGAGACAAAAAAGGATCCATAATAATAAATAAAAAAAATGTTACAAAAACCATATGCTTTTATTTTTAAGGTCCCTTGCGTCTCAATTTTCATTAATTTATAAATGTTTAATTTATTTAGCAGTTAGTCTTCTTTAAAAATGAAGAATGAAACAGGATAACAAATGCATTATTTTAACAATATTTCTTCTCATAGAAAATAAAGAAGAATTTTTTCTTGAAATTATTTTAAAGTTTCCTGTTACAGTTTTGTAACTTTACAAATACAAAGAAATCATTTGTATGTCCTTTTAGAAGAAGAAAAAAAATCATTTTATGTAATATTTTTCTGTTTCACTGTACAATGAAATTATAGCTATAAGAAGTGGAGAGACGATATATTATATATTATATGTATATTATTAGCTGACAGAGATGATGACAGATTAGATGTTAAGCGGAGAATTTATTATAATACATTAATGTTTGTTTTTAAAATGGAAAAAAATATGTTGCCTAATTACTTGTCTAAAAATTTGAATTATGTGCGTGATGTCCAACCTTATATGTTGAAAAACAATAATAACTATAGACTTCCAGCAAATAGATCCACTTTTGGTCGAAATTCATTATTTTACAAAGACATTAATTTTTATAATCAAATGAAAAATGAGACAAGTGTCAGTGAAGTGTTAAACATTAAAGACAAGCAAAACACTTTGTTAAACAGAAAATTGCATCCCACCGAAATTAACATAATCCAATTGGATTGACCAACATAACAAGTAACAAGTAAGTAACTTTTAATTACTTTTGTGCGATTTTCCAATGAGAAACCTTCGTTCTACGGTTCATTAAATTATTTTCAATTGAAAGCAGACATTTTTTTTTAGCCGTTTAAGGTAAAAACGTAAAAAATTAACACCGTATCTATGAGTAGTCACAAATTTTCCAGCTTAAATTTAAACACACAAAATTTTTACAAACATCATCATCATTATATGAAATATTATCATGTAAGATATTCATTTGTGAATCAAATATTTCATAAATACGTATAATTAAAATACTTTTTGTAAATAATTTGCAACAACTAAATAGATTATCATAATGTTCCATCATTCCGGGTTACATTTAATTTTCAATCTTTTTTTTCGTCAATCTGTACCAAATGTACGTTATTTTTCCATGCTGTGATGTTATTTTTTGTGTAAACTCACTTATTTTATAAAAGCGGAATTGTTTTACACATTCAATGATATGCTGTATGGAAAATTGGAGTGGAAAATAAATGATCGTCATTATTAATGGGAAATGTGATTATTTGTAGCCCATTTAGAAAGAAATATTTGGATTCATTGGCATTTCAATTGGGTGTGTGATCTTCTGTAATATACAAGTAATTTTCTTGGCAAATAATTATTATTTTAAAATTTAATTTTCATAAAAAATTATCAAAAGAAAAATATTGTTATAAAGTCTGGATATAATGATGTATGATGGGTAAATGATACAATGTATGAAGGAAAATTTCCGCATTGTTGAAAAATTTCTTTGATTTATAATTTTTCTCCATGAGATGTGAATGTGAAATTTCTCTAAATAAATAAAATTTAATGATATTAAAATAATTAAATAATCATACACAAAAAATCTTTTGCATATAAATGAAGGGAAAAAATTGTCGCTTTTATTTTCTGGACCGGAAATATATGGAGCAGGTGTTCCAACAACACACGTACAACATCTTTTCTCTGATATAATATTTAATATATTTTTGTGTGTTTTTTCATCTTGATTTTCATTTTTTTAGAAGAAAAAAGAAAGTTTAATAATATAATAAATAAACATTAAAACTTACAACAAAAACTATTTAAAAATACGAGAATATTTTAAAATGTGTGTATACATTTTTTTTCTATTCTGGACAACTTTGTTTTATTTTCGATGAAAAAATGAACTATTCCAGATATTAAAGTGAGAATAACATGGATTTTATGTCATAATTTGAAATTTTTTTTAATGTTGGATGAGGCAAAGATAAATTTAAACATAAAAATAGTGTTATTTTTATGAGTGATTGTCATAACAAAGTTCAATTTTATTTTAATTCTTTTCATGACAACATTATACAATTAATTTAAATTCCAATAATTTTCGGAAAACTTTAATAATTCAAAAGTTTTTCATTCAATAAAAACAAGAACAACAAAAAAATGATACACAATATAATGTTTATAATTTCTTGCTGATGAACTTTGCCCTTAATTACTTTCATAAAATAACAACAACAACAAGAAAACTTTATCGTTTATAATCAAGTACAATATTCCTATATGGGCTATGTAAAGAAAAGTGTCAGAAGCATTCAAGCGCAAATGATTTTCTATATATAAAAGTAACAAGCATCATTATTTTACTATTACAAGCCACAAAATAGATTTTAACATTGAACAAAAGAGAATGTGTATGGTATTTTGTGTGTGTGTGTGTGTGTGTATAATGGAATATTATTATAATGGAGAAAATCTATAGAAAACTCATTAGAAATATGAAACAAAGGTGAATAAAAGTATGAATGCAAAGAATTATTTGTTCTGTATGGAGGATAAAGAGAAATGTAAAAAGGATCATAAAAGAACAAATAAATGTTTCTGTAATGTAGGTGCGTTTGGGTCGGAGTGAAAATAAATTTACGGTGCTTTTAAATATTTTTAATGGAATTTTTACTCTGAAAATTTTACAGCTCTTGATTTCGAACAATAAAATTTTCATGTTTATGATTTCTTGGATTTAAATTTTCAGGTTTTTATTTTTCATAAACTTAGGTCTCAAATGCGTAGCTTTCGATTTTTTAGCTCCTGATTTCTTGGAGATCAATTTTCAGGTTTTTAATGTTCATGAACTTAAGCCTCAAATGCTTAGCTTTTGATTTTTTAGCTCCTGATTTCTTGGAGCTCAATTTCTAGGTTTTTAATGTTCATGAGCTTTGGTCTCAAATGCTTAGCTTTCGATTTTTTAGCTTTTGATTTCTTTGAGCTCAATTTTCAGGTTTTTAATTTTCATGAATTTAGGTCTCGAATGCTTAGCTTTCGAATTTTTAGCTCCTGATTTCTTGAACTCAATTTTCAGGGTTTTATTGTTCAGGGTTGCAAATGCTTAGCTTTCAATTTTTAAGCTCCTGATTTCTTGGTCATAATTTCTAGGTTTTTAATGTTCATGAATTAAGGTCTCAAATGCTTAGCATTCGATTTTTCAGCTCCTGATTTCTTGGAGCTCAATTTTCAGGTTTTTAATGTTCATGAACTTAAGCCTCAAACGCATAGCTTTCGATATTATTGCTTTCGACTTTTAAGTTTTTTTCTTCATCGCTATTTCATTTCATCACAACCCACTGTTAATCACCAAACTTTATTATTTCAAGACACAAAAAACAACAAGAAATAAAATAAAAGAGGAAAACTTAAAGCTTCCATTATCGTTATTACTTTTTCATTATATTTTCCTTTTGTGAACAAACAAAATTCATACCCGCACACACACTCAATACAGAGATCATGCGAAAATAATGTATTAAAAAGTCTGTATGCTTTTAAATAAATGAAAAGCTTTTTTCTTTCTTTCATTTCTTTTGTATCATTTAATACGTCTTCTTATGTTCTTTCACAATATAATATACCGCAATGTTTTTTTTATGTATATAGAAATATATATTTGTAAAGGAGCTCGCCCTTTTTCTTTTCTTTTCTTATTTTAACATATAAATAAGAATATATTCTTCGTATTTTTTTTTTCATTTTGGTTTGTTTGTTATATTTAAGCATTGTATTATGTCGAGTTTGTACATTCAAATACACATTTTTATATTCAGACATACAAAATAATAATCCCATAAGGCACTGTATTGTATTGGTACATTGTACAATTGCTGAAAATATATACATTTTGGAACAATATTGTTGTGTGCTTTTTTTGTTTGTTTGGGTTTTGTTTCATGCTTATAGGTGTGGGTTTTTCTTATGGATTTTTGTATATGGCAATTGAACTGTGAATTTTCAATATAAGGTTGTTCTTTTATAGCTTGGTTGTTCTGGGGATTTTTTAAGAGTGTGAGAAATAGAATGCACATTATTTTATGAAGAAAAACCACATGCGCACATCAACATTTTATTTTCAACCTATTGTAGCAAAACAATTGCTATTGTTATCGATGTGGAAAAGGCGGAGCTAAATATTTTATATAGATAATTTCTTATGTATATGTATATAAATTTAGTCTTGGTCTTAAGTTATTGTTATTATTATTTCCTTGAATATATAAGAAATAACGACAACGCTTGAAAAAGTTGCTATACTGATTGTATTGCTCAATTTTTGCAATTTGGAAATCAAAATGGTATCTTTAGTTCAAAAAACTTAAACTTTGAACTGAAGCTGTCGTTTTCCAAAAGCTTAGAAATGATTACATTTAACAGTAAAAAATCACTTACCTTATTTTGATCCACGATAAAAAAAAAAAACAATTTTTCTTTCAATTTTAACTCCCAACTGTCAAAATTTTAAATATTAATGTTTTTCTAAGGTTCAAAAACATTGAACAAAACTTAATTTCATAGTATTTTCACTGACTTTAACAGAAACGTGCTAAAAATAAATTTTAATAATTCATAAAATAATCAAGGTCATTCAAATTTATTACATTTTGTAAACATACCTTGTTGAGTTAAGTGTCATCATAAAAGTGTGTTTGAACTCATTAACTCATAAATAATGTATTTATTAAATGTTAATGTAAGCAGGAAAATGTGAAATATGGGACGCAAAAATCGATATTAAATTTGCATTTTGAAATAAGTTACGGGAAAATTTTTATATGAGTTGAAATTAAAATGAGTTAAAAAATCTTCTTTATCACTCGTTATATCAAAAAAATCAACATTAAAGTAACCTTTTTCTGATATTTTTGGTTTGTATCCTTTCATTTTTAAAGCAATGCAAAAGTTTTTCCTTTCGCATCATCGCACACACTTCATCAAAGAGCAACATAGTAAAATTTTTATACACTTTCTGACTACTACATGAATAGAAAATTTTCGGTGTCATCACATCTTTTCACATTAAAAATAGAAAAATCAATACTTTTGCTTATGTAACTCAGTTTTCCACAGACAGGTTTTCCAGTACAGAATATACAAAAAAATTAAAAAAAAATCAGACATAAAGACAAAAATATACACTGTTGAACACAATTTAATCCGTTCTTTTTTTATGATGAAAAAATTTTCAAACGATTAACTGGAACAGAAATAAATTTTTTCATAAGTAAATTTTACTTTTGATAAATTGTTCTATGGACGAACAAAAAATTATTATTAGACAAAATATTGTGCGTAAAATAATAAAAAGATAGATGTAATAATTTAAATTGACAATTTTCCAGTTGTTCAACATTAAAAATAATCGTTGTTGTCCAGTTGTTGTTGTTGTGCTGATCTAAAAATTTACTTTTTTTTTGTCTCATGATTGGCAATTATCCAGTCACTGTTTTTTAGTAGCAAAAATTATTAAATAAGATGATAATAGTAAAAAGTATTAAATTTAAATGTAAAAAATGATTTTAATCTGCTTTTTGATGGAGGAAAGGGCTGTGTAACGGTAAACTTTAAAAAAAATACTATTTTGATTTGAGATCGAATGATTTGCGAGGCTCACTGAGTACTAAACGAGGGGAGTCAAGCAATAGAGACCTTTGAGACATTTTTTCTGATGATTTTACGGCTTTAGGTGTAGAGAGAGCTTCTTTAATGCAATTAAAAGATTTTTTTAACCATTTAACCCAAATTTTGAGCCTGATTTCAAAATCAATTAATTTGAGTTAGTTCTGATAAAATTACGGAAGGAAAAAAAACAGAAGAAATTTTCAGGCCGTCGAGATTAGGTGTTTTGAATTTTATATCGTTTTTTGACTTTTTTTTTATCGTTTTCTATAATTGACCATTTTGGGTTAGATGACATTTCAAATGATTGGCGACGTTTTTTGCAATAATTGGCGACATTTTTTAAATGGTTGGTGACATTTTTTTCAACGATTGGCGAAATTTTTTCAATGATTGGCGATACTTTCTATAATTGGCATGGACGGACATCATGACCGAGCACAATACCTGCATTTTAAAGAAATGCGCTAAAAAGTTAAAGCTCGCTTTTAAAATCATCCATTTACCACCCCTTTAAAAATCAATTTGAAATAGATATTTTATAACAACTAAATTTTCGTCAAATATTTATTTAAAAAATTTAGATGTTCCAAACTAATTTTTATAAATTTGTCTAAAAAATACCTGATACAATTCACTTATTTTCTAAATTGATTGGGACACATGCAATCCAAAAAAAAACACACTGAACTGGAATAAAATAATACGATTAATAATTGGCCTTTGAACACTATTCACATATTTCATATCACACAACATTTGTGTGTGTGTATGCATGTTCATACAAATCCGAAAAAACAAGCAGAAAAATATAAAATTTTATGTTATTTGTTTCAAAAAGACAAAAAAATAAACAACATAAAAATCGTGGATAAATTTTAATCTTCTTTTTTTTTGTAAATGAGTATTCAAGTATAATATAATGGCGGATACAATCAATTTAAATTAAATAAAAAATGACAAGACATATGGAAATAACATGGAGACGCCTTGTCTTGTTTGAGGTTTTAACATGAACGTGCTTCTTTTTTTGCTTGTTTTTATTCATATTGAATGATGATAATTTTGGATTGAACAAGAAAAAAAATGACGACGCCCACCATTTTCCATTATTTATTGTATTAAAAATTCAGCCTAGAAACAAAAAAAAAATAATCATATAAAACTAGGTCCAGCAAAGAAATGTTCAATGTTCCATTATTAATAATTTCATAATAAAAAAACATTTTTTTTGACTATTAATGATGAAACATTCTTCAACATTCGATTCAATACAATTCAAAAGAAATACAAAAAAAAATAATATACGAAGGACAGAAAATTAAAAAAAAAAAATAGAAAAACTTCTGAAAATAAAATTAAAGAAAAGAAAATTTTCTTTTATATTTATCATTTTATTATTTTTGCCAATATATTGGATTTATATACACACAACACATTCAACAAAAATAAAAGCGTCCAATTACAAAAGCTTCCTTTATCAAAATGAAAATAAAAAGAAATAAAATAAATAATTGAATGGAAAATGCTAAAATAACAGTGAAAGAGAGAGGAAAAAAAATATATTACGTGTGTGTGTGTATTTATATATTTTTGTGAAAAGAATTTTTCCATTTGAAAAGCCTTGTATGCGCTTGCTCTTCTATTTTTCTATTGCTATTATTTTTTATTTTCTTTTTTTGTACATTTTATTTTTGCTCAACAAAACACAAAAAAAGGAATAATACAAAATATAACTGAACTCTGTTTTATTTTTTGTATGTGTGTGTGTGTATGATTGTGTGTGCTTGTATATGAAATTTTATACAAAAGCATTTATCGTCATCATCATCATGATGTTGTTCATTATTCTGAGTTAGAATTGTGTGTTGCTCCTATTCAACATCAGGAAAAAGGACGGTAGAGGAAAAAAAATAATAATAATAAGAATAATGAAAAAAGGACGCGAGCTGTACAGAAATGTGAATCAGGGATGTTCAACCCAAGGTGTTTCTCGCAGTATAAGCAAAAGAGCGACCGTTACATGTGAGGAGGTTGACAGTAAGGTTCACCGAGAATACTTTACATGATTTTCGGAGGGTTTTATTATTAACTATGTCTTCTCGAATAGTCCTAATCCATACCAGGTGCTTTTGATGAAAAATCTGGACTAGTGAAATAAAAAATTTGGATTTGAAAGCAAAAAGCGGAACAGTTTAAAACTATTATTTTTTACTAGACAAAAATTATCAATGACTTCATCAACCACCTTGGCAGCCAAGAGGAGGCATTTCTCGGACCTATAGGATTCTCCCCGTCACTCTCGCAGTGTCATCAACGACTTTTACCCAGGCTTTCTATTTTATTTGCTGTTTTTCAACTTTTTTCTTCGTGTAAATTTCAAAATCAGCTCTCAGCGCCCTCTGGAGTGTCCAATCGTTAAACCCAGATACAAGACGCACGCTATAATTTTTGATTTTTTTATCGATCTGTATACTCATCAACGACCTTTCCATTGGAAAATTTTTCAGGAAAGTCTAAAAACAGACCTTAATTTCACAAAAAGCCCTTTCAGCGCCCTCTGTAGGATCCATCGAAAAACGCAGGTATAAGACGCTGTAATTTTTGATATTCTATCGATCTGCATACTCATCAACGAACGTTTTGTGAAACTAAGGTCAGTTTTTGGACTTTTCTGATAATAATATTTTTCAATGTTAAAAATCGGGACGAATCGGAAATCGGGATGTCTACATATGGACCGTTAATTTTTAGTAAGTAGGCATACTTTTCATATTTGAGTTCTTATAGGAAATTTTCTAAAAAAAATCAAAAATTTATCAACTGGTTGAAGTAAGTATCTAAAAACCTTTTTTTTTCGATTCTGAAATTTCGACCGATTCGGGTTAATTCAACTTATGAACCCTGAATTGAATAACTATGAAAAATACATTTTATGTTCTGAACTAACAGTAAAAAAAAAATCATATTCAAGCTATTCTCTATAAGTATAAAAGTAATAATAAAAACAAGAGAAACGAGGACGAAAAAAGGAAATGAAAAGAAAAAAAATTGTAAATAAGGAAAATGAGTGAAACGCCTGCCTATTTTTTTTCTTTGTATAAAACAAAATTGTTCTTTTTCCAAGAATACAAAAAAAATATGATTCTTTATTTTTTTTTCTAGAAACATTCATATTACAAATGAATTTTACAATGCCTTTCCATACCTAAGCCTATTCAAGCAAAAATAAATTGTTTTCTGTTTTTTTTTTTTTTATTTATTAAACACAGTATTAAACAAAAAAAACATATTTTTCCATGTTCTTATGTATTTTAACATAATACTTGAGCACCTTTTCATTATTATTATTATATTATTATTTTTAAAATAAATTCTACCGAAAGTAGCGCGTGTATACCTCATTTATCTGGAAATTAAATATTACTTTGACAAATATTTATTATACATATAAATCAACATTAAGTTTTTTTTCAGTTTTTTCATTTTAATTTCATTTTTATTTTGGTTTTCCAAAAAAAAAATCATTTGGACCACAGGTGATTGATACAAATTACTACATAATAACACAATCATTTATATAAATTTAATATAAAAAAAAACAAAAAATGGCGTGTTTGTTTAAAATTTTATTTGATTCAATTGAATTAATGAATGAATGCTCCAATAATGATTATTAATTGATTTACATTAAATTAAAATATATTACATTATTGTAATAGTTAATGAATGAATGAATGAATGAATAAATAAATAAATAAATAATTAAACATATATAATGTTATATTTAAATTTATTAACAAACCTTTAATATTAATATATAATAATAATAATAATAATCGATTTAATAATGTTGTATCAATAATGAGAATAAACATTTATTATACTCCTCCATATTGTTTGTTTTATTGAAATTTTGTTGATAAAATAAGATTTATATATTAAAAATGTATATGAAAATTAATTATAAATAAAAAATAGGTAGATACATATTATAATAAATAATGAATTGTGTTTAAAATAAAATTAATATTATTTCGCTTAAAGGCGCTTAAAATAAATGTTATATTTGTATATTATAAGCTTCTCTTTTCTTTTCTTGTCTTGAATATTATACTCACTTTATACATTTTAATATTGTATTACTATTATTATTTACCTGGATCATTAATATTATTTGCATAGAATATTAATTATTCTTGTATACATTTCATGTGTGTGTATAAACACACTTTTGTTAATTAAGTATGAAGAGGAAGAAACGATGAGACATTGTATGTAATGTGATATGTGTATAAAATACATGTTATATGTGATGTTACATTTTGACAATAATGTTAGACATTTCTCCATGTACATATTAATAATGTAACATACTCTCCCCTTCCCCCCCAAAAAAGTATAGAGACATATGAAATGATATCCTCCAACTATGCGCTGCTCACAAGTAAATAGATATTCGTGTATATGGTCATAATAATAATAATGAAACGAAACAGAACAATAAACATATATGTTTTTGTATACAATTGTAATTCTTCGTGTATATGATTTTTGCAAACAATACGCTTGTGTATTTTGGCGAAAAATAATAATAATTGTATATCCTATATTTATACATATTATATATATATATGGTGGGCGTGGTATAGGCGTTTACAATATAATAATAATAATAATCATCATATATAGACATATATGAAGGCGATACAATACACAATACCCTTAGCACCAATATGCATGCAACAAACAAAACAATTGCCATATATTCTTACACATATACACAACGATACATTTTCAATCAAATAATAGAATACAATAGGAATGTTGTATATACATATATAAATTTAACATAACATAACATAACATAACAGTTTTATAATAAAGAGCATAACGATACAATATACGATAGAAGAGAAAACAAAAAACCAACACAATCATGCGCACATTATTTTATTCCTATTTATATACATTCACATTATACATAATATTAAACATGTGTATTGTATTCCTTTTATAATAATAAACATCATACACACACAAAAATTTATATTCAGCAATATAAAATGTATCAACATTATATTCGGGTTTTTTCGTGTGTGTCTACTTATATTGATATATATAAATATACATGCTTTTTTAAGACAATACACAATAAAGCATCTATTCTATAATTGTACGACGAGATCAGCAACAACAATAAAAATAATAATAAGAGAACATATACAGCATCTCCCATAGTCGCGTTTAGCAGTGGGGGCGTCATTCGACAATCATGCTGGATGTAAATATATCATCTCAGTTGCAGTCTAACCGCGCTGCTATAACGTTGTGTCCGGAGGACATGTGATTGTCTATTGTTTTTTTTGATTTGAAATAAAATAATAATAAAAAAGTGAAGAATTTCAATTTCAATGAAAATATATAAATAAAATTATTCGAAAAAAAATAAAACAAAACTTGAATTGAATTGATTAATTAAATTTAATCAAGTAAAAATTAAAAAAAAAAACAATTAAATATGTTACAAAAATAAATATAATTAAAACAAAAATATAAAAATTAAAATAAAAATTGTGAGAAAATTTTAAATACATAATTTATTCTCATCATAATTGATAAGGATCAAAAATAAATAATACAAAAAACTGTATGATAAAATATTATGAAAATAATATAAACAATTAAACATTAACATTAAACATTAAAATTATATGATAAAATTTAAAAAAATTTATAAACATTATTATCAGTTACTTTCAAAGGACATTTCATTACATATAATTATTGAAATTTAACAACATTTTACAGGTGCCATTCATTTATAATTATAATTTTCTAAATCTTGATTTAAAATTGTATTTAAAAGTTTGATTAAAAGCGGTTAATTTTTATTCCAGTGATTACATTCAATGTAATAATAAACGAAAAAATAAATTTTACGTTTAAATAATTTTTACAATTTTTTTTTGTTTTATTATATACTATTATTATGTATACAATTAATTATAATACAATAAATAATACAAATGTTACTATTAAAATTAAAATTTTATATTAAAAATATAATTATTATTAAATTATGTTAATTTTGATTCCTAATTTGCTATAAATATTTTTTTTATCACATTTTTCTAAGAATTGTAAAAAATATCATCTATAACTTTCAAAAAAAAACCACCAAAAAAAACATTAGAATATCAAATGATTGTTGTCAAGCGTTTTCATTCATTCTTTTAATATTTATATTAAAATACAAAAATTTGAGTGATTTTTTGAAATTCAGGTTTTTTGTTTTATTTTTACCACGATATGTAAATCCTTGTTCTAAATTTGAAAGGTATATCATTATAAAATATATATTTAGTTTTGCTATTGTGCTAAAATTAGAAAACCAGTTGCATAATTTGATCATTCATGTTATTTTTAAATTTTTTTTTATTTGACATTCACTTTTATAACGTCTCGTGTATTATTACAATTTTATATTTCCAAGAAAAACCTTACAAAAATAGAATTTTAACAAAAGTTACACATTTTTATATTTTTTTTCAATTTAATCGATAATTCATGCAAATTTATGTTAAATAAACACTTTTTTATACAAAATTCTTAACATTATTGAATAAAAACTTTGTTCTATCTCATCATTGGTATCATTCACCGCAAAACACCATGAAAGTATTGTTAAATCCTAAATTTTATTGAAAAATATTATAAAATAACAAATTAAACGTGTCAGTGTTATAGTTTTACTATTTTATTCTTTTTTTTTCAGAGAAATATTTTGGTTAGTCCAGGAACATCACTTATACAGTCAACATTCAACAGCGAATACAAAAAAAATAAAAAAAATACAAAAAATAATTTAAAATATGTGTATACGTATAAATGATGATGAAAAATAAGATAAAATAATAATAATAATAATTTTTATCAATATAATAGAAAACCATAAAATTTTTGTAAACTGATCCATGTGAAACAAGTCACATAATTAAAAAAAAAAAACTTATAACATATAACATTAACATATATAATAATAATAATAATAATAAAAACAAAACCAAATCAAGTGTTAAATGTATTTAAACGTATCATGATTATAAAGAGAATTAAATAAAACAAAATAAAATAAAATAAAAAACATAATCAATAAATAAAAATATTAGAATAAAAGTATAAAATATAATAAAGTTCAAAAAAAACTTGAGAATAGAAAAAACATTATAATAATAACATGTTTTATATAAATGTATATCAATATTAAAATATTACACATAAAAAGACAAAGAGAACGATTTTAATTATAATACATGACTGTTAAAATATAAAAAAATTAACATTTTAGTGTGATTTAGTATCAAATTTTATAATCACAATAAAACATTGAATCAAGTGTATGAAGTGTTTAAAGTTAAACAATAAAAACTTCTTTGGATTTGGGATCAATTAATGAGGAAGTGATTAAAATTTCAACTAAAAAAATTACAAGGTATGTATAAAATATTTCTTTTAAGCAAATTTCATCCTTATTTATTAGCATATTTTATCAGGATTAAATTTAATTTAAATAAAATTGAAAAAGTATTGTATAAATTAATTTTGAGACAAAGACATGACCCTAATTTGTATGTGAGATGAAAAAAAAAACAAATTCATATGACATTCAAAATAATAGTTGAAAAAAAATTTTTTTTTGTTTATTGAATATACGTTAATAAAGTGATCGAACGATGAGAAAGTGCTTTCTATATTCTATAATTATTAATATTATTTTATGATTAATATTATTTATTATCATTATTATTATTCATACTCATGTTTAAAAAACAAAAAAAGATTGATTTATATTTCACAGCTGAACTATTTTTTGTCATCAATATTCTTCTATTTTCAATAATTATTTCAAGCTCTCAGTTTTGATGTCATTTTACTACTCTTATTCTTAGTTTTATTATTATTATTTGTATTTTTAACATTCAAAGATCTAGAGACAACGAAAATATTGATGATCTATAAATAAATTAATAATTATCATTGTATCGATCGATCCTCACTCGTTTATGAATATTTTTATTAATATTTTTTGTTTACACAGATTTTAATTATATTTGACAAGACAATGAAATTTTCATACGAAGAAAGAAGAAAAATGTCACCGTTAATTATAATGGGATTTAATAATAATAATAATTATACATATAAAATTATACATTTATAATTACATTAATTTATACATATAATATAGATATATTTTAATGATTATAATTTATTTTTATTCAATATTATGAAAAGTCATAGAAAAAGTTATTTTTTTTTTGTAATTTAAGAATTTGTTTTAAATATTAAATATATAAAACATTAGTATTGTTATTATTGTAATATAATATATAAACATAATGATAATAAAAAAAATATGATATTGATCATTTTATTATAAAATATTTAAAAAAAAACATACTTAGATAAAGTTAAACAATAAATGTATCAAATTTTATATCAATTAAATGTATTTTGATAAAAAAAAAACTCATTTTAAATGCATTTCGAGTAAATGAGTGATAAATGTTTATTTAATGAGTGTAGGCAGTAATTAGAATATGAAATTACATATCATATTAGGTTTAATAGTTACATAGAATTTTACTTTGAAATATGATTTAGCTGCACTCTAAGTTGAAAACGCCCGGCAAAGCACCCTGCATAATTTGCTTTGACTAAAAAATGCCCATAATACTTGAAATTTTTATCCAAATTAACTGGAAATGCGTTAAAATTGCCTTCATCAAAAAACCCTGTAAACGTCAATCAAAGATCTCCGTGTGCGGACCAGATCAATTCGTACTGCAGGGCGTTTTCAACTTACAGTGTGATAATTAACCGTTTTAGCTTTTCATTTAATAGCAAGTCTAGGAGTTTACACGTGTTATTGTTTTTATTGCTACATATTGTTTTAAAGAAATAAAATTTTCATTATAATTTTGAATATTTTATATTAATCAGTTCCGATTTCATAATACTTTTCAATGAATATGATACAAAATATCAACCTTGTGCTGAAATTTAAACCAAAAACTGTGTATAAATTTATTTTAATCCAATAAAAAAGAAAAAAAAAATTATATAAATTATTCATCACATTATCGATTGCTATTTTTAAAGTTTGCCATTTGTATGATGAGTTTAAAAATATCAAAAAAATGTAAAGTTAAAACTATTTTTAGTTTTAAATTTGAATATGATAATCAATTTTTATTAATCTAATGACTTAAAAACCTGTATCTCACCTGATAACCAACTTTGAGTTTTATCATTCAAATTCAAAATTAACAATCGCTAATTTTAAAGTTTGCAATCTGTATGATGAGATTTAAAATAACAAAAAAATAAATCAAAGTTAAAACTATTTTTAGTTTATAATTTGAATATGTTAATCAATTTTTTTTAGTCTAGTGACGTTAAACCTAACACTAACCTAATAACCGACTTTAATCATTAAAATATAAAAGGAGTTTTTAGTGGTAAATCAAATTTTTCCATGATCATCTTCTTTTTTATTATGTAATGTTAAACAATAAAAAATGTTAAAGTTTTACCTTTTAATTTTATGAGATTAGTGTGTGGGCGTAATTCTTCCCCAGAAGTTAAACACTTACCAAGAAAGGCGTGGTTTTATTTCAGGTGTTATATGAAAAAAAAATTATACATTGTTTCTTTTTTTTATTGTTCATAAAGCTCAAAAGTCACTTGTGATGACATTTTTTTAACCTTTAAATGAATATTATGGATAAAAGAATTAATTTCATTTTTTTTTTAACTCCTTTTTTCATTGTTATTCATTTTTTTTTTCAATGCGATAAATAAATAATATTTTTTTTTCATTGAGAAGGATTATTTTGCATAAATTTGCATTTTATGATATGAATTTTTATTTAACTGTTTATACGATATACACGATAAAAATTTAACATTTATCAAGGGATCTAGACATGATATGATTTGTATTTTTATTATTATAAAATTATAGTGAGAATTTACTTTAATGTCAATCGATTTTCATCATAAAAGGATTTAAATCATTACAAACGTTCATGTTTTTTTTTCATTATTATTTAATAATATTCTATTTAAATTGTATTATTTAGATTTATTTTTAGTTTTAAATTGTTGGCAAAAATACAATACATGTCAAAATGAAGATTTTCTTTTAATTTAATTTATTTTTTCATCATTATTATTATTAAACTGTTACTATTTTAATCTTTAATAGTAACAATACGAGGAAAACGTGTGTTTAATATATATTACAATTTTTTTGTCAATAATAAAATATGAAAATATTCCACACACTCACACACACGGTCTATAGAAATCATATTAATAATAATTTAAAATCTCAACATGAATGCCAAAAATATGTTTTTCTTCTATTATTAATATTTTTATTTTTATTAATATTTAAGTTTCTTTTGTGGGACTGTTTCAATTGTATAACTCTTTCTTTTCTTGCATAGTTATGCTTCTCTTTTACATTTTTACTTTTTTTTAAAAATAAATTGGATCGTGTAAAAATTTTTTATACATTTGAATTTTTTCATTTCATAAATTATAATAATGATTCGACAAATACTTATTGGCGTGTGATTGTTTTTTTTTTCATTATTATTGAAAAAATGTGTTTGATGAAAATTAATTGTTACACAAATTTAATTTTGTGTCTATTTTTGTGTGTTAAATTTGAAGATTTTTTTAAAATATGATATTAAAAATTAGTAAAAAATGAAATTGAAGGTCACTATTGATTGTTTTAAAGAATTTTAGCTGTCATAAGTGATTAAAAATGACACGTGATTGTATTTAAGTGTTGCAAAATTTTAAAATATGGTGGAAAAGGTCTATAAATTGTAAGTTTTCTTTGAAAAGAAAACAAAAAATATTCAATTTGTAAGAAGGCATGAATATATTTAATTATTTTAATTTATCCAAATTTATCAACAAAAGAAACGAAAGGTTACGGTCGGGCCTTTTCATATCTATCATATTTTTCCTATCGCGGCCATAAATTAAATTTTCGCAATTCATGGAAGATTTTTTCAGAAAATTTACTCTTATTATTAACTCAATGATTTGAAATCAATCTAAATGATATTTCAATTTTATTTGAACTTTTAAAAGAGAAATAATTTTTTTTTGATGTCAAAAAAATAATGATGATAATCATAATTACATATATACATTTTACAGGCACATGCCAAATAATTTTACAACAAATAAAACATTAGCACGAGCTACTTATCACTTTGTACTAATGAGCCACCAAGAAAATCTTAACAATGGCAACCATTTTTATGCGACTCAGGCTTTAAACATGAAAAATTCGTTAATGACTTGAACCAACAAGAATGTTAATTATTATAATTGTTTATTGTATATTGAAAAGATATGAGATATCGAAAAAGTAAGTAAAAAACAAAAAAAAAATTAAATGCTAATTGACGATAATAAGTCCATTAATGTGCTTTTAGTTAAAGAATTAACGCACATTCATTTATTTGAATATTCATTGTCTCTTTATTTGTCATTAAAAGTGTTCTCTAACATCTCAAATAAATATCACTAAATTGAGTTTCCATATGGCGTAAATGACACAAAAAAAAAATATTGAATAGAAAAGTAAATAGATGATTTTTTGTTAATTGTCTTTTTTTTTTGTCTTGTTTGAATATTAAATTTTTTCGAAATCACTTAAAATTATAAAAAAAAGACACGGCACATTCCATTGATTAATTTTTTGTTTTAAAATTAACACCCTTTCATTGAAGATATCGTCAAATATACCGATTTTACTTCACATTATCCAAATTATTGTGTTAAAATGCATCAATTCTCCTTAGTTTTCTGTCAAAATGTCAAATTTGAATATCAATTGATACAACATTTAAAGTTAACCGCTGTAAATTACCCGTATCCGTATCACACCAAACACTAAACAAACAACAAAAATCAATTTACAGTCCATTTATGGTGATATTGACCAATCAAATGTGTTCGCTGTACTCTGTAAGTTCAATATTCATTCAATCATCATTAAATTGAGCTTGTTATTATATTTTAGTACTGAATGGTATTGTTCAGTATGACATTTTAAATTTCAGATTATCAATATGCCGATTCATGACTGTTTTTTTTCAATGCCATCGATTTTCCTCTTTTAGGCTTTTCCCAAACTAAATGTAAACTAAACTAAATGTTAGGTTTGTGGGCTATTTATCTGTAAAATTACGATTCGGTCACTTCTATGACCAGTCATACTTACTCATTTATTAGCTAATGAAGTTTTCAGCGTCCTCCAGCTACATTTTGTTTATTTTGAATCCATTTGCTATCCATGAAAGTTTTTCCTAAAAAAATACAATTAAATTATAACAATTTCTGTATGAACAACGCCTTTAAACAGATAATAATAGACCACAAAACGATTTGTCCCTCCACTATCTTTGGTATTATTTTAAAATCCAACTTACCTGTCTCCATCCACTCATGATAGTTAAGTGGCGCGTTCCTACATCTCCTGTCATCGTTTAAATTTCTGATTTGCATTACAAAATATTGCATTACAGCACTACAATAACAAACCAATACATATCCGACCCAACTTTTTATCGACCACTGAATATAATTTATATAAATACTGTCACACATGTCAGATAAGTCAAATGTTTTAAACTGAAGTTGTGTTAAATTTAAATAATAATAATAAGGTTGTCATAAAATGTGTAAATATGCGCACATGCGGTAGTTATATGAAACATTTTTACAATAAAAGTGCATACTCAATGAAATCTAAGTGTAGGAATATTTGTTCAATATTTGTATATGCTAATATGACATGATCGGTGATAAACAATAATAATAATAATAATATTAAGAGTACATATAAAATGATTATAGATATAATTTGTTTTTAATTGGTGTATTGTGGCTTTTTTTTCACTTTAAATCGATTAAATTGAGGTGTGTAATGAATTGAAAAAAAACGTTAAAAATAAAATGGCGCTTACAATGTTTAATATTAGGATTGTTTGCAGTGCATGACAACATTGACGCCACATCATGCGCCATCAGTAGCCTTTAAATTTCAGACAATAGGAAAAAAAAAACTTGAAAATCATTGCCCATTATTGCATAAAGATTTCAGAAAATATACATGACTAGATAAATATCTGATTAATAAATTAAATGTATTTTTTTTAAAACATATGAATGCAATTTTACTATACAATAACAATTGAAAATAATAATAAAAAAATTATAATATAAACAATATTTTACAATAAAATGATAATGATATTTAATAATGATAATAATAGAATGTTTATTAATTTTTAAAAGAACAAAACAATTCTATTCAAAATACGTATTTAAACAATCAATCAGATTGTTATTATAAATCAACTTTGATCACTTCATTTGTAAATGCTATTATTATTATTATTTTATATATTCATAACAATAATAGTTGTAATTGATAAATTAATATTTTTTTTTAATGAAGTGTGTTTTAGCCATGTGATCAAAAATTAATACAATAAGTCAAAAATTACCGAAATAAGCTATTGGATAGAAAATATTCTGAAATGCTTAAGTACTGAAAAACATTAGACTAGAAAAATATCTTTATTCAAAAGTCGTACGTGGTAACGTTTCACTTCTGAGAAATTGAAAGCTAAGTTGTATTTTTTTCCTTTCTGATTTTATTATAAGAAAATCAGTCATTCATCATTTTCCTTTCCAATTAAAATTTAATTTGATAGAGATAGCAGAAAACTAAAGCCAAATTCAGTATGATTTAAGGAATTTTGCACTCTTAGTTGTAAAACGCTTGGCAAATCACTGCTCAGTGCTTGGCGATCGAGGAGATTTGCAAAGTCGTGGAATTTTCTAAAACTACGAAAAACGTGAACTATGTATTTTAAAAATGAAATTTTCGATACAGTTGAATATTATTCCTTTGTATATTGTAGTGATGATAATTTACATGATACCATCTTTGTGTATACAGTACAATACAGAAGACATGTTTTTCAAACATTTTATGTCAGTTTAGAATTCCTTGACACAGTGCATTTGTACAATGTTATAATTAGCAATAAGAATTAATGTATTTGCTTGTATGTTACCAAACCAAGTAACTGGGATTAACTCCTGTTTGGTTGTGGTACCATACTTGAGAAGAGAAGAAATGTCATTTGACTACATACATTAAAGAAAGTCATCCTAACATATCGCACATTGATTATTTGACCGATGGTTGTGGGGAGCAATTTAAAAATCGAAAAATTTTCTTGAACCTGTTTTGCCATAAAGCTGATTTGGATTTAACTGCCACATTTAAGTTTTTTACTACATCTAACGGATAGGGAGCCGTAGATGACCTAGGAGGAACTGTCAAGCTCTTGTCAAGAAACTAGATGCTACAAAATACGTCATCAATTGCTTCCACGAATGCAAGTGAAATGGTAAAAAGTTTCGAGAAATTCAATACTAGAATTAAAATTATTCACTTGCCGCAAGAGCACATTGTAGTTCTCAGACAAAAATTAGAGGATGGTCGCTTCAATGAGAGCCAAACTATACCTGGCATCCAGAGTTACTCTATTTTGAGCCACACAAAGATTGAATAATTTGCGAAAAATTTCTAAGCACGAATTGCATCAAAAATTTAAAGCAAAAATTATCAATAAAACAACCAAACCAAAAGTGGTTAATGGACCCCATTGAGGTTGCCGAAAAACCGTTCTTTAAAAATGGAGTCATATATGGCAAGATACGATGAGTGTCTATAGTCGTGCATAAAAATCATCTTATAAAATTACTAAATTTATGAAATCCATCTAATTCCAACATTTACATTGCTTGTATACACATTTTCATTTACTGATAAATTGTTTCAATTATCTCATATGTGTGAAAATTTTTATTGCCCATTTATTATTTCTATTATTATTTTCTACTTACATTGTTTACCCAATTCACTTTGAGCTCATTCAATTTAATACAAATTATTATTATATTTTCTTTTCTTTAATTTTTCTTTTAAAAAATAAAATCAATTGTATGAACCGTTTAATAAATTAAACTCCCACCCTCGCAAATAATTGTATTACTATAAAATGTTATAAAATAAATGTTACAATATAAAAGTTTTTTTTTTATAAAAGTTTGAAGTAAACATTTGTTAAACCGATCAATATAATGAGTTTGTTTTTTATTATTATTTGTTTCATTTATCCATTGATTCAGTGTGAGGAATACAATAATGATGGAAAAAATAAGAGTGCTAGAAAATCCCACGCAAGTAATTAGGATAAGTTGTTCACTTTATTAAGTTTGACTTGTGTTTAAGCATCAAAATGGTAAGCGTTAAAGAAATTTGCATAATCAGTTTAATAATAATAAAAATTTTTATTAATAAGGGGGTTAAATTTCATTATTAACATAATAATGATAATAAAAAATGAATGAATTATAATATTGTATAAAAAGAGCACTTCCGTTGTGTTTCCTGAGTGTTTTGTAATGATAATTAATAATAATATAAATATAATAAGTGTGTTAATAAAGTAATGAAGGGGTTTTGATATGATTTTTAATTTAATTTAATTTAATTATAAAAGAAAACATTAACAAAATGAGTGTGATTTTCAATTAGTAAAAGTGTGTTACAATTAAAAAGTTAAATGTTTATTTTTTTTATGATGAATTTAATAAAACATTTCAGTGGAAATGAAAATTATAATTAAAAAATTTTCACCTTAATAACACACCTTTTTAAATTCGACTTCACTTCAAATCGTGTATCATCACATAAAAATCTCAAATATTTTTCAATTGAAATAATTTAATCTATTATTTTACCATTAAATTGAAAAAAAAGTAGACATTCCATTAAAAAATATCTTCAATTAACTCTTAAAGACAATTATGACAAATAAAGTAGAAAAAAAAACATAACTAAGGAGAAGAAGACGTAAAGTTTTAAACAAACAATGAAAACAAAAAAATAACAACAGACCAAATACCATTTTGAACAACTTTAATGCGAGGTCAAGAGATGAAATGACAAAAAAATTAAAAGTTTCTAGCAAAATATACAATGAACATAAAATAATAATAATAAACGTCATCTTATTATAGAAGTACTTCAAAGTGTGTGTAAATGTATGAACGATTAAATTATATTTAATTTTTTTTGAACTAACAATTACTATTTACTGACAATTTTACTATTAACAAAAGTAAGTAACACCAAAAATTTATTATTATTATTATTTTTATTAAAGAAGCTAAGAAGAGAAGACGGCACTTTTTTGGTACTCAATTGCGTGTGTGTTAATTGATGAAGCGGTCTCAAAAAGGCAATGTGTATTTTGTTTTTCTTTTCAATTGTATCTTATATGTTTATTAAAAAAAAATAAAATAATAATAATAACACTTATAGAAAAGAAATGAAAAAGATAAAAGATTTTTAAACAATAATAATATAAAAATAATAATTATTCTTTTATTTTTATCATTATTATTAAAAGATAATTGATATAACAAATTTCTAAGATATAAGGAGTGGAAATGCAAGATTTAATCTTAAAGCGGTAAAATTAAAATAAAATTAAAAGCATATATTTTAACTTATCATCTCAATTTTAACAATGATAAGAGTTCCACTCACATGTGTCATTTTAATTTTAATTTTATTAAGTGTGTGTTTATCTTTGGAAATAGATCCGTTATTTTTTTTTATTTCATTTTAGTTTTAAAATTCAAATAAAATTACATCATACATGTGAAATTCCAATTCAATATACATTTTTTTTATTGTCTCCCATTTTAATGTTAAATGTATTTAATGTTATATTAAATTGCAACTTATTTAAACAGCAACAACAACAACAATAAAATGTTTAAATTTAATTTTATACATGAAAGCCAATAAATAAATTGACATTAGGACAAATATGGACTTGAACATTTTATAAATCTTTTGAAAAGTTGAATTGTAACAAAAAATAAGACAAATAAAAAGACTTTTGAGCATTTAATACAATAATAAAATATAAATATAAAAATAACAATAATAATAGTAAGATAAAGTGTCCAATAAATATGTAACGCAAGTGTTTCTTTTAACTTTTTCATATTATAATACTAAAATTGGTTGAAATGTGTGTATGTCCTTTAACAGAATTGACTTTTATTATTTGATTTTTACTTTGAAACTTACATTTATATTATTTTTATTATTATTACAATTGTAATGTAATTTTATACATTTAATATTTTTTTTATTCTATTATTAAATTAATATTATTATTACATTATAATAATATATTACAACAAAATGTGTCACAGTTTATTATATTTTAATTTAAATATTGTCTAATATTTTATTAAATTTATATAAAAAATATGTTTTTTTTTGTTGTATCCAATTTTATGATGAAATTTAAAACAATACAATTTAATAACAAAATGTATAAATTGCATCTTAACATGAAATTAAACAAAAGAAGCGGGTTTCATTGTTTTTAATCCGTTAAATGTCCATTATTATTATGTTGTTTCTTTTTTTTTTAAATATAGATTTTGTCTTTAATATTTATAATGAAAAAGTACAATATAAACATTATTATTAAAAATCTCGTTTCAACATTGTTTAAAATACGAATTACAATGTTAAATTGTTTCTCGTCATCAATATCAATATGTATATTGATTGTTTCTTATAAATCATAATCTAAATGTGTATAATATAAAATTATTGTATTGTTTCTCAGTATTATCTTATGATTGAAGTGGTTTCTTTTCTTTTTTTTTCACAAGGATCATTGAGATACAGATTTTCTGTTGAAATAATAATAATAATACAAATCATCATACTAAGTTAAATTTATGTTAAACAATATAATTTTAATAATTATTATTGTTTTTTTTGTTATTAATATTGATATTGATGAATATAAGTTATTTTTGTTTACAACATTTAACATTAAATTATTCTTATTAATGTTTAATTTATCATTTAATTTTTATTAAAATTTTATAAAAAAAAAGAAATTTTTATGAGTTTAAACAATGTATTTTTAACATAAATTCTGTTATTTAAACAATACATTTTTTAATATTAAATTAAAAATAACACCTATAAATAATTATAATAATACACAATACAAATTTATTCATTTAATAACATTTATTACATGTGTAAATAACATAAATATAAATAAAAGGTGACTTCACCGTTTTATTATAAACTTTATCAATTATTATTATTATTAAAAGCTTCTTTTTTTCTTCTTCTTAAATTTCATTACTAAACAAACAAAAAAAAAAGTATTATTATATTATTTTGCAAAATAAATTAAATGAAATGAAAAATAATTCTTTATATTATATGTGTATTTTGTATATATATAATAAATAAATATTTTATTAATTTATTAACAATATTCTTCATATATTATTATTTGCATTTCTCATATACATTTATACATGTATAAAATGTTATAAATATGTTTGTATTGTGATATTAATTCTTCAAAATCTTATAAATTTATAGGAAAACTTATCTTTTATTTTTATTATGATGATATACAATAATAAAAATAATAACATAAAGGATGTTATTTGTTTCATGAAAGATGAGTTAAATTTAAAAAAAATGAATGATAATAATAATAATAATAATAAAACAAATACCTTTTAAATAACAAAACAAAAAAAAGACATATAACAATAGCGTGTATTGTTGATTTCATTTTATTATAATAATAAATTTTATATTTGATCAAAACCATTTAATTCTTTGTTTTTATCTTCATTATACATTTATATGTATGTTTAAAATAATGTTTATTGAATATTGATTCATGATGATGTTTAAATTCTTTATCATATGAATTGTGAAAAGTAAATACAAAGATTTATTAATAAGAAGAAAATAATGTTTGTTTTAGTAGGTTAATAATATAAAAATTTTATGTAAATTTATTAAACATTATAATTATTATTAAAACATTTTGTATTTAAATCTTTCTTTTTTTATTATTATTATAACATTAATACACTTGTGTAAAAACTACCGATTTCATTGTTAGATTAGTAATAAAATGAATAAAATAATAAAAAAAATTAGCGTGAGAAAATTTTGAATTTTGATATTTTTTTTCGGGGAAAAACCATTAAAAAAAATATGTTTAATATATTTTATTGTTAAAATTGTAATAATGAACATTTAATTTAACAATTATATTAAGCATTATTATAATTAAAAGCATTGTTGTTCATTTTTGTTTCCGTTTTTTCTTTTAAATAGATTGACCTTTTACTGGTAATTCATAAAATTTGCTATGAATTGCAGTGAATCACAATTAAACCAACAAATGAACAGTTTTAAGATGTCTTAATAATAATAATAATAATAATAATAATCATTATAATGTACTCTGTCTCTTATTTAATGTAATTGTAAAAGGAGGAAAAAAACCGATTGAAGAAAACAAAAGAATCAGTTTCATTCATGATTCAATAACTTTAATTTGAACTACATTACACTAAAAGCATTTGCTTTGTATTTTTTTTCCTATTCTTTTATATGATTATTATTGTTTTTTTTTTATATAAAATCTAAATATAAAAATAAAAGAAATAATCAAAAGTCTTTATTTATAATGTGTATAAAGATTCTCAGTAGCACAAATATGTATTTAATTTTATAACAAATAAATTATTTATTCTTTTATTTCCAACAATACAATCAAAGATCACAAAAATCTCTGAGAACATTTTTGCCCCGTTCATTATTCTAATATTCATACTACAATAAAAATAATTTTAATCGCTTCCATTATTGAAATTATATAAATGAAGAATATGACCCAAAACAATACATTTCATTGAAACTCGAACATGAGCAAGTAAGACAGCGACACATTATAATTTTTATTATTATTTTTTATTTTCCTTTGCTTTGTAGTATTAAAAACTATTATTTTGTTGTACATATAAAAGAAATTTCGTTCTTTTCTTTGAAGATTTTTATGTTATTTTTTTCATCATGTATTATGTTTTATTGTTAAATTACTTTTAAGATAAATATAAACAAATTGAGGACACATCACATTACTTACTGTTTAATATCTGTATATTAATATAAAAAAAAACAATAATGACAATAGTTTTCCGGTCGAGTCATGTTTAACTTGAGAGAATTTATTTGCTTGAGGGAAGCGTGATCAAAACATTATCCGTTGAATGGTAAAATGTCATATGTAAGATTATGTCAAAGAATAATAATACAAAGTAATTGAAAGACTATTAGAAAAGAACATTCATATTTTCGGTCAATTCTCTTGAAAATTACGTTAACCTTGATGAAAATGAGAAACATGAGTTTTCCCTAAAAAATGTCATTGATTTTATTCAAATAGGAAATGATTTCCATTGTTTATGTCCTCAATTCATCAATAATATATAAAAAAAAAATTAAAATATATCAAAATAAAATCTTTGAATAAGCGCTAGGGAAGCAAATTTAATTTTATTTACTTAAAATTTGTTTGTCAATTTTTTGGTTTAAATTTGTATATCATCCAAGTCATTTCATCCAAAATTATACGTCCAATATATTATAATTCACTGTACTTTCCTGTGCAATTTCTATAGTTTCTTCAGCCAATTGTATGTCGAGGTTGGATTTCGATTCCCTCAAATGTTGACTTGATGAATTTGAGTCATTCGTTACCGTTGATGCTATTGATAGCTGGCTGCACTTTAGATATCTGAAAAACAATCATTAAAATTTAAGAAATTTGTTTTTTTTTAAGACTTACTCCTGTTCATATTTTGTTCACTGTTGATCTTGATCCATCTGTTCATAAAATTCGGGACTTGGCATCAGTTTCAAGTCATTTCGTCCAAAATTATACGTCCAATATATATTTTTGTCTACATTATTATGAATATTATGAATTATAAATTTTCATACATACATTTTTTTTTGATAATTTGATATTAAAATATGGCTGGAACCATGGCAAGAATTGTTCCATCGATAAGGGGAGGTCAAATATTGGAATATAACGGATTTAGGTAAAATAATAACTATAATAAAATATAAAATATTAAAAAAAGTGAAATAAAAATTTAACTCACACAGATACACACGTCGCTCTGCTAGCGCTGTGTCGAGCGCAATACGTGCACTGGAACAGTTAGAACGAATTTCAATGTGGAAAATATTTTTGTTACGAGGGAAAGATCATCCGCATGAACCTGATTTTGCAGAAATCCGGGTTCAAGAAATAGTAAAAGGTATGAAGAGGAAAGCCGTAGAGCAGCCGAATGCGCCACCGTCAAAGATTGGCGAAGAGTTGGCCGAAGAACGTGACGAACAAGTTATTGCAAATTTACCTAAAAGAATGGAACTGATTAGAACAATCAATAGGACCCAAAATCGGCAACGACCATTGAATCCCATGATATACAGGAACAATTCAAATGTTCATCAAATCTAAACGTCCACCATGGCTTACAAATTTTGACTTGCTTTTGTAATAAATTGAATTGATTCTTTGACACATGATCAGTTGATTTTACAATCTACTTTTCTGAATCTGGTTTCGACTATTGCTACCATCTTGCAGCATAGGCTAAACTTAATTTTGTCTTCCTTCAAAGAGATATGAATAAAAAAGGCTTTACACTGAGCCCTAAAAGTCCTACATTAGACATTGTAACACTTAATACACTTTTGCTGTGCTTCCTAACAATTGGTTCTTGAACACGGTTAACAGGGATGACGTAAGACTTATAGTTTTCGTTCAATACACAAAATATGAAATTAAATATACACATTTGAACATAAAAAAAAGAGGATTTATTGTATTCGGAAAACATTAAAATACGGCAGATCAAACGCAAATTAGTACATAAATTGAAATTGTATGAGCTTCACATATATACTAAAAGAAAAAAAACTAACAATATATGAATATAAAAATGTATATTGAGTAGTAATAATAAGAAAAATAAACAATACATTTCTCTTTTTACATATGAAAATAATGTTATTTTTCTTTATTTATGTTATAGGGAACTAAATTTAAATGAAGTACATTAATCAAAAATTGGCGTTTAGTTTTCTTTTACCGTTTTTATCATTGGAAATCGATTTAATATAAAAAGTTTAAATTTTTCATATTAAAAATCCAGAAAACTTTATTTTAACACATAAATTCACATTAAAATCTTAAAATATGAGTCAATACATCATTTTAACACTACATAATCCTTGTATTTTCATTAACTTAAAAATAAAATATGAAGACAATTAATTTTTTTTTATTTATTAATTTATTTTTAACTGCATACTTTGAAGAAACAAAAACATAATAATAAACAAAAGTATTAACTGTAAAAACTAATAAAGTACAAAAGTGTTTCATTATCACATAATTTTCAAATATATTGTGTCTCTTTCCCAGTTAATATTCATATATGACTTGTAACAATAATAATAATAAAAAAGATATTTAACATCTGTTTGGATTTAAAATCAATTTTTCCTACTCAATTTAATTTATTTACCGAGGGGTTTTTCCATGAAACAGAATAAGACAGGTTTTAAAATGAAAAATAAGAGTTTTTTTTCTTTTCAGTATATGAAACTACTTTGATTTTATTATTTGTGATAATTGAGATGCATTTTTAAAATTAAAATAAAAATGAAATGTCATAATATATAATTTTTTATGGACTTAACTCTATTTTTTCATAAATTTAAAGCAATTAACTTACTGCGTTAATTTTGTGAGTATGAGTAATAAAAATAAAAAATTTGGTTCCTATAAATGTTTTAAATAATAAAAAAAAAAATACTGGAAATTCATCTGTCAACACCTGTAGTTGTAAAAATTTTCTATTAAAAGGGCTTTAATGGTTCCCTTGTTTTGTTTTGCTCTTTTAATTTTTTTTTTGTTCTGAAACTTTTAATGCAGTCTTTTATTGAGTTAAACAAACTAAGATTTAATTCCTCTTAAACTTTAAAATTCTTTTTATGATTGTTATGAAAAACAACAAAATGTCTTATTTAAGACAGTTTAAAGTAAGTGATATATGAAAGAAAAACAATAAAAGAATATGAGAGTTATGACAGTTCTATTAATAAAAAGTGATTAAAATGTTTTTATATTTAGAGGTGCTTTAACCTAAATGGAGTTAAATTTTTAAAATTTAAATGAAAATTTCGGCAGAAATTTCTATCTGATTCAGAAAATACATTGCTCCATGGATTTTGCTTGGAATTAAAAAGACGACACATGAAGCTGACATCGTATAGCTCTAAAAACCATCAATTGTCACGTACAAGGATCCACAGATCTATGTTTGGTGTTTTTCGTGTTTTTTGGTGTTATCGGTGTTTTAAGGCCTAACAAAGTTTTCTTAATCCGACATTCACTTCAGAAACTATCTTGGCAAATATAGTACCGGTGAATGGTTTAAGTGTTGTATTTAAAATATAATTCTAATAAAATATTAATTATATATTCCAAAAATCTTAAAATAGTAATATTTTTTTTTTATTTTCATTTCAGCTCAACGTCATCAAACGTCATCCTTGCAAAAATGAACGTCTATGGCACGGTACTGAAATTAAATTCAACAACAATGCACAATTCTGTTATAATTGAAAAACGTGTCAATGGTTTCAAATAAATTTCTTGATTCACAAATTTCAATTTTTATCCACCAAACTCTTAAAATAAAAGAGAAGAACTTCATAAAAAATTTAATAATAAATAAATAAAAAATCAATATTAACTGTATAAATAATAAAAGCAAAAAAAAATCATTACACACTTACAATAAATAATAAAGGTCATTCATTCATCATTATTTTGAACATCCAACAACAAAAAAAACTGGTGTTAATGATAAATACAAAATAAAATAAAAAAAGTGTGAAAATTTTATGATAAAGAAAATATTATTAATATATTTTCAAAACAAAAGACACTTATTTTGTACGTTTTTTTGATACTCAAATTGTATTCAAAAAAATCGAAAATAATTCAAGTAAAGAAATAAACTATAAATTTATACATTACTAGTATAGGCGATAAAAAATAACAGGAAAAAAACTTTAGCCATTGACTATACCATTTCTTATATATGTTGTCTCTAGACGTTACTGCAACAGATTTCAGGTAAATAAATAAATTATGTTTTTTTTTTAATTTTATAATATTTTTATTTATTTCGTTAAAGTGACTTATTTCTATAGAAAAATTATTTATTATTATGGTTAAAGTGTGTGTGTGTGTGTGTGTGTAAGGTGCATATTTTATATAATGTTAAACTTTTAATTCATATATGAAAAGACGAAAGAAAGACATATTTAGACAACACAAGTCGTGTCTCTTGTCTTGTGCGGCGCGGTAGTATGTTGTTAAAGTATAATTAAAAAATAACATGAATATTTTAATCATTAATATAATTTTTTTTTCTCTATAATATAAAATTACAAAAATTATACAAAAAAAATAATAGTTTAAACTGAAAATAGTATGTTAAAATGAAAAATTAGAAGAAAAAAAGACAACATTAACATTAGGTAGATGGTGAAAATGATTAAATAATCAATGTGTAAATTTACAAATAAATGCTTTGATGTTTGTTGACGGTAATTTGAAAAGTTATATTTAAATGTTCAATATAATAATGAATCAAATTTATATAAAATAACTTTTTATTTTAATTTCATTTCAAAAATTACCAATTTCAAACAAAAAAATTATGATTCGATTCACTTTCTCATACAAAATCAATCATTATTCAAGTATTCAGAGAATTGTCTTGAAATATTTGCTGCATCATCATTTTACACTTCTGTTTTTTTCTCAACACACATTTAATGTGATCAGTCTTTATATTATTATTATTATTTTTATAAGCGTGCCTTTGTTACTTTTTTTTCTTAAATATTTATATAAAATACGTTCAATTTTTGACCAGAGCAGTATCAGTTAAGTACTTGTTTGTATATATTTTTTTTTGTCTGATACAAAAATGATATGATGATTATTTTTACAGGTCGTTCAATTTTTGTAACACGAGAGAATGATTAGCATAAAAATTTATTGTATATATAAATATATTGATCAATGAACCTGGTATATGTTGCATGTTTGCCTTAAAAATAATAATAATAATAAAAAAATGAACTGATTTAATCTTGATTAAACCATCTAATTTAATACTGATTATCTACTATTATAGTTTATTTTATATTTGTTGTAAATTTTTTTTTGCTGTTCATGTTACTTTTTTTCTTCAAAGTTATATGTTTAACATGGATCCAATACAAGTAGTTAAATGCCTTTTGGTGTTGATACACTCTTTTTACAGGTGATGGTGGTTAGTGAAGAAAATTATTATTATTTTTATTCAGTAGCTTTATTTTAAGTAGTAATTTTTTTTATGTATATTTAAGGCCATTGCAATTTTTGGTGTACATTTAAATGTCTTTTAACGAAAATTTTTTACAGACCATGAAACTTTCGTTACCCCTTCAAATGTCAAATGGGTTTTTCAATTAATCCTCTGAATTCACCAAGGAGATGAAGAAACTCCTTAAAACTTAAATGAGTTGAAATAATTTTTGCAGTTTATCTGATTCGAACTCACATAAATGACATGATCAGATCAAATAAGAGTTCTAGGGTGGTCCTTACACAAGATAACCAGCACACACACCTACAGATGGGTCTAATTTGCAAACTCATTTATCATTATAACTGATGAAGAAGAGCCAAACCAAGTGACTTTTAATTGGAATTTAGAAGAAACCTATTAGACCTGGTTCAGTTCAGGAAAGTGGCCACACCTTCTCAGAAAGCTAATCAGGACAGACACCTTCACATTTATGATGACTGGGAAAGTACTCACCCCGTCCAATCTGATCAGTTGTCTAGAAAAACTGGTATCAGGTTTCTTGATGAAGAGACGAGTCTGTCTTACGCCCGCTTTATGCAAACTATAAAGTTATAACAAATTCTTATGTGTATAGATAGCGGAAAAAAGTATAACAAGCTCTGTACGTAAATTATAAGGAGTTATACCATTCATAAAGTAGTAGTTAGAGTGTTCGACAGATTAACAGAAAAGCCAGGCCTTCTTTTCAATGATATGATAGCCTGCCTTCTGTTGTCTCTGAGTCAGATGATATTCAAAATTAGTTTAAGATCAGATTTTCTCTTTTTTGGCCTTTCAGAACCTGGTACCAACTTGTACGTTTGTTTGAAGTTTCGTTACTTCATTTCGAGGCTACATTAATAAAACAAAGTATTTCCTGAATAGGATGGATTTTTTCTTTCATAGTTTGCGGTCCTTTGGTTTAAATTCGACCTTGCCCAACTTTCCACCCCAAGTACTCTTAGAAGTAAATTTCCCTTTCCATGGTAGATGCTAGCATTTAACAACTTAATTTTGTAAAAGTGATTTTAAAACGCCTTAAAAATCATCATTTATTAATAATATTTAATCATATTAACTAAATACGTGTAACGATTGGTCTCAATTTCTTGTAAATTGGCATTGCTAGATAGATGCGTGTTTTTAACACGATTTTTTTATGATGATTCTTTTAAATTAGTTCAGTGTGAACTCAACAAAAATGGATTAAGTTATAAAATTTTCATTTAACTGACCAACCTTATCAGACATGTTTCATCAAAGTAATTTCTTTTGTCTTTTTTTTATTATTATTTAAAGTGATTGGTAAAAATTTTATATTGACTCTGCACTGTCTTCACATTCTCTTACTACTGCATGAATTCAAATATTCAGACAATTGATAACTTAAAATGTAACATAATGAATGCATTTACAAGTCGTTTTGGTATCCACTTTTATCATACACCAAAATGAAGAGGAAAAAAAATACTTTTTACTTAATAAAATGTAAAATACATATAACATGCAATTCTCTAATGGAAACATTTTTTTTACTTCTTCTTTTTTTTTAACTGTAGTGTAACAACAACAACAACAAAAAATCAATTCAATTCAAGTCACATAATCACCACACCTGTCTTCGTTTTAATATCTCTTCTCTTTTCCACTGATATCAGCATAAAATGAAAATACACACTGTATCACATGAATGTTTGTTACAAAAATGAATTAAAAAAAAAATAATTGCATGTTACCATCATTCGTGGTCCCCGCGTGTAATTTTTCATATACAAAACTATAAGCAAGTGCTATGATCTCTTTTTATTTTATTTTTTTTTTGAATGAATGAAAATATTGATACTTGTATTATTTTTAACTAAGGATGGTCTGTCTTGAAAACGAGAGAAAACTTGTTGCAAAACAGGAACTAATCACACTATTTATGTATCGCATGATGCCATGTATGTAAAATGTTTGCACATATTTAAGTGAGAGAGAAGTTTTTTTTAAAAAAAATCATTGAAAAACGCGAACAATGCTATTTTTTTTTGTTTGTTATTTGTAACTTATTTTTTTTCTTCTTTTGATTTCATTACATTTCATTTCATTTCATTTCTTTTGAGTTTCAAAGCAAAAATATTTTTTGAATTATGTGCAAATATCAGGAACTGTAACAATTATAACTGTTATGTCAATACTTGTTATCATCTTAAATTGCCTTTCACGTATCAAGTTATTTTTCCATTTTTTTTTCTTTTAAATTTGTAATTTGTTTGTCTATTTTATATGTTGTGTCTTTGTTGCGATAGATACAATTGCAGAGAGCTATTTTTACTCTGTCATTATTATCACACTATTGCACAAATTGCCTTTTATGATGTTTGCATTGTAACATCTATCTCTTATATATATTATACTTTAATGGTCATGTCTGTAAGGTTTTATCATGTTGTTAAATTGGATTGTATTGAATTATTTTATTAAGAGTTAAAAGCAAAATGTTGAAATATTTGCGGGAAAAAAAGGATTAGATAACAATATAAGAAAAAAATTATAAAAAAAGTCACTTAAATTATAATTATAAAAATGTTGCGATGGTTGAAATTTCATCAAAGTATATCTTGAATGATATTTTGAGGACTTTAAATTAGATGAAGTGGATCGGGTCTTCAAAAAGGATAACTAGACAGAGACAAATCTAATTAAAATCTTGATTTCTCATTTTCAATGTCTTCATTTAATTCACTTCTTTTTCAAGTTCTGCAAGAGAAAGTAGATTCACGATTGACATCTCGTTTACGAACAAATCAAGGAAAATGTTATGGAACCTGGGAAGCTGCATTTTAAGGCTTCTCCATTCCTTCTGAGAACAACTGATCGCGTTTTCATGGTTCGTTCTGAAATGCGAGAAGTTGGGCACATCAAAGAGCTTCACCTGATCACCTTCATTTCTTTTAACACTGTGGTTTCTGGTGTTGCAGACAAGTGTATCTCAAGCGTACCACATTCTGTGTTTCTTGAGCTTTTTCATCTTTAATATTCTTAATGCCCAAGTTCAAGGATCTGGAGACCTTACAATGTAATCTGTATCATTATTCAAATGGAAAATAATTGATTCCCCAAAATGTGATTGTGGTGTGTCTGAACAAACAATTGGCCATATAATTCTTTTTTGTCCTGATAGATTTTTTTAAGGAGACTATGAAGAATTATTTTAAGCAACTTCACAAAGAGCTATCAACTACCTAGATAACACTGCTTGACAAAAAATAATCGATGTCATACGTTTGAGAAATCCCGAAACACGTCAAAAAGATTTTTTCTATTTTTCAATCCTAATTATTTTCCACTTTTAAATTTTAAAATTCACTGATTCGTTTTTGTTTATGTAATAATGAAATTTGCATAGAGAAAAGTCATTTTCCGAAACGAAGGAAAAAAGAACTATCGATTAACAGACATTTTGTCCACTCCATTTAAGTCCTTTAGCAATTGATTATCCACATATTTTGTTTTAAGTATAAATTTCATGGATCAGTTAATTTCAATACTTTTTATCATTCATATTTTTTTTTATTTATTTGAATTTACTAGACTACTAGTTACCTCTAACAATATTAAAATTAAAGTAAAAAAAATAAAACAACCAACATATTTACAAAACACATAAAACAAGTGAAGTTGATTTTTTTCAAAATGTTACGTAAATCATATTAATAAACTTATAAACTGGATTTAATTTAAAAGCTTATACATATTTTGACATACACAGCCACAAGATTTTATTTTATTTTAATATTTATTTTATATCATTATTTTATTTGTTTTAATATTTATTTAATTATTATAATACATTTTCATGTACGTCGTATTATTTTGATATGATTTGATGTTGACTTCAAGTACCGTTTCATGATTTCTATCATCATCATTATGACTTGTAGATGGGATTCTGTGTATTTATTTAGTGTTAATGATTAAAATATAGAGTGGTAATTAATTTCAATATAATAACACTTTTTAACTCAAGAGTGTGTAAAATAATGTTCAAGTGTTCAGTTTTGTTGTTCATTTAATTATTTTTTACAATAAAAAAAATTCAATGAATCTGCCTTTGGATCAAAATAAATAATTCTAAAACGCAAGACGATAATCAACATTTTTTATTATTATTATATTTTTTTTAATATTATCATTATCATAATAATATTTAGTCCCACTCATCATCACCTGTGCTTGTGCCATATAATTGTGTATAAACATAAAAATTATTAAAAAAAAATTCCGGTAGTAGTATTAAAAATATAACATTATTATAAAAAAAAATCAGGTTATTAACTTCATATATATAAAAAATACACATACAACATTTATGAATGATGCAATATAATTGTGATGAAAATTGAGAAGTGATGTATGTTATACACTACTAATATGTTATGAATAATGATGATAAAATATAATAATAATGAAAATATGATGAGATGATGCCGTCGGCATTTTTTAATGATCTATATATATAAACACATATACACTCATATTAATGTATTATAATATAATAATGATAATAAACATCTTGTTGTCAATAATTAACATTGTTTACTTTTTTTCCTATTTTTTTATACACATACTTACACATAACATATTTTTATGAAAATTTAAAATTAATATTAAAAATTAAGTTAAATTTTCTTTTTTTTTATATTAATTATTATTATTTATTTATTTCCGTATATTATTCATTGTAAAAATATTACTGATATGAATTACAAGACTTTTTAATTACAATTATTCATTTTACGTATCTTTAAAAATTTATATGAAATTGGACAATGATATTGATACCTTAATAAATTTTATATTGACAAAAAATGTACATTGAATTTTGAATATTATTTTTTGTTAATGATGTTATGTTTTTATTATTTATTGTATTTTGATAAGAAAAATATCCTTATTAATTTAGTTGATTTTAATCAAATTTGGGTCATTTTTTATGTTTAGTTTACATGTATAAATTTAATTGAAAGTTTTATGTGGCTTTCCATTCTAAAGTGAGTGCAGATCACAAGTTGTTTTTTTTTTTAAATCTATTTTGCCAATTTGACTACACAGGCCTATAGTCCATCAAAAAAAATGAAACTTTTGTTTTACAAAAATTTTTGTATCTGCCCTAAGAACCGAAAAACAAGGATTTCAATATTTTTTTATCCTTTAAGTTAAAATTGCAAAAATAGCATGGTTATGTATCAAATAAGTATAATGTTTGTTCTTGAAAATTTTAGAAAATAGTTTGAGGAAAAAAGTTTTTATTTTCCATTTTACATGTTTTCATAGAAAAAAAAAACGATTTTTCGCCAAAATACATCGAAAACATACGGTTTTATTAAAATTTTATTAGAAAATTTAGAAAACTTATTTTTTTAGTTTTTAACAAATTGTTTTTTGACGAAAAATGATTTTTTTGTATGAAAACATTTAAAATGGTAAATATAAAAAAATTTCTCCAAACTATTTTCTACAACTTTCAAGAACAAATATCATACTTATTTCATACAAAACCATGTCATTTGTGCACTTTTAAATTGAAGAATACAAAAAATATTGAAACTCTTATTTTTCAGTTTTTAGGGCAGATACAAAAATTTTTGTAGAACAAAAGTATCAAATTTTTTGATACACCATAGGGATGATTGTCCTTACAGACACTTGTGATTCGCACTCACTTTAGAATGGAAAGCCACATGTATAAATTTTAATGAAAGTTATATTTTTTAATATTAAACAATTTATTTTTTTTTATTTTAATTTAATTTTTTATAAATATAATAATTATTATTTTTAATAAAAAATAATAATAATAATAATAAAATCATATTTTTTTTATAAAATTTAATATTATTTGACATCATGAGAAACTTCCAATAATTATAATAATAATTTTAATTTTCCTCATTATTAATATTATTATTTATTATTATAAAATATAACAATCATTCATGTCTACATTATATACACATAATAAAACATATCATACACAATACAAGTTATTTCAAATCCAGTGTCTAACTGATTGATGATTAAAAATTACATAATAAATATTTGCTAGTTAACAAATGTGTATACTTGTATTACACAATATAAAACATAAACTAAATATAAAAAAATGCGTTTAAAGAGAGACATAAAATAATAATAATAATACAACAAAATGATAATATACATTTATATATAATTTTTTTCTTTTATTTATTTATTTATAATAATATTTTATTTTATAATAATGGTTAATAATAATACAAAACTTATGTTGTATGTTGTATAATTTAAGGAAAAAAAAATAATCACATATAATAATGTTATGTTTGAATCCGTATGAGAATTCATCGGAAAATAGTAATAATAGTATTGTTTTGCACTTGTTTTTGTTTGTTTCGGATTTGTTTTTTTTTCACCTAATAATAACAGTAAAAGTACGAAGATGTTGAAAATAATAATACTAATAATGATTGGTATAAGACTTGTTATGATATGTTTTCTGCATTTCCGCCGTTTATAGATAATAATATTAGTAATAATATTATTATTATCATCAGAAAAGATAACACAAATTTCATATCAGTTAAAGGAAAAAATATATTATAAAATATAAACATAATTTACAGGTGTATAAGATAATTTTAATGTTATATAATATTTTTTGAAAAATATTTTTTCATATTTTACAGTCCTTTTTTATTATCATTTCATATGTTTTATTAATAATGATATTCAACATCATCTTGATTAAATCATATTTTCTTTTTATTAAATCAAATAAATTATTATATTAATTCATATTTATAGTATACGCAAAACATGTTAACTTTAAAATGTATGAGTGTTTGTCAGTGATTCCTACACAATTTTCTACTGTTTAATAATAATAATGATGATGATGATGATGATGATACTCTTTCCTCGTCTTTGCTCTTCCATATCTGATCTGATGATATACAAAATAATAACGCCCATAACAATCATAATACCAGTAATTTTTAATGTTTTTTTTTATTATTATTATTATTATTTTTCAATGAAAAATACCAATGTGTGCTGCGAAATTTCACATTCATATATGATTGTGAATAATTTTTTGTTGCAGTTGTAATGTAAAAAATGAATATGATTATTAATATTCATGCATTTTTTTGCCTAAGGACAATTGTTTTATGCATCTTCAGTAAATAATTGTACTTTTATATGTGAGTGTGAGTAGAAACAGAAGCCTCTTAAATTAAAAATAGAAATGGATTGTGAATTGTAGGTGGTTCACTTTTGTATATTAATTTATTTAATAATAATGTTATTAATAATATTTTAGAAGAATTCTTTGTATTACAAATTATATTAAATTATGATAAAAATTTATTAAAAAAATAGATTTCCCACGTGATTAAAGATAAATGGCTACCGTTTTGAATAAATTAAACAATAAAACGTTACCATTAAAATTACTGTTTATTTTCTCTTTCAATTTAAATGATATTTTAAAAGTTTTAATTGTATCAATCTAAGCAAAATTTAACATTAAAACCTGATTTCTCTTCAATGATAATAAAATTATAATAATAATAATAATCTTTTAATATTTCCTCTCAAGTAAAATGAAAAGTCATTTCATTTATTTGCAAATCCATGCAAAATGTAACTCGTTAACTCATCCTCATGTACATTTTATGTATTAAAAATAAAAGTAAAAAAACAACAATAAGAAGGAAAAAAATGCAAAATAATCATCAAACAACGGATGGAATTCGCTTGCAGAAAAATATTCAAGGTGATTAAAAACGCATTTATTTTAAAGCTGGTCGTAAAAACGTCCAGATATTTACCGGATCATTAAGTGAAATAATAATAATAATAATAAAAGCAAAAAAAAAAATATAAATGAGAGAAATGTTTGCTCTTCTTTTTTGTTGTCATATTTTGTATATTGATAAAGGAAAAAAAGTACAGATGTGATGACATCGTAGAGAAAAAAGAAAAAAAAATCGGCAAGCACGGAATCCACAAAAATTAAGATAACAAAAGATGTTGTTGTTAAAATTAAATAAAATATTGGTTTTTTACCTTTAATACAAGTTACATATTTTTGTGTGAGAAATGAAATAATTTTTTTTAATGTTTTTTTGTTGTTTTGTGTAATGTAATTGTTGAAGTAATAAAGGATTGATTAAGATATCAGAAGCGAAATGTCTGTAGGCGGTTTTTATGCTTAAATTTCAATGATACTTTGAAATTTTTACGTTTTTGTTTTTCAATTTCATTCAGAAATTTTCTGAAATGATTTTGGATTAATAAATTTGGTATGAAAATCAATTTCAATTATGATATGGTTTGATTTGAAAACCTTTCATTCAAATAAAGTTTTTGATTTTCGCTGTTAAAGTGTGTGTGTGATGTTTTTTATGATATTTTTTTAAAATCTCTCTTCGTAATTTTTTTGGATATTGATCACCACTGATAATAATAATTATTGCTCCATGGTTATTGTTTTATTTTATTATACTTTTTTTTAACCCATTGAACACTGTCGGTTCAGTTATCGATGACACTATTCTACAAATTGGCGAAAATCGAGCCACAGAGCAGCCACTATGATTTTCAAAAACTGTGGACATGAAAATGTGATAGAATGAGCCCTTATGGAGATCTACAGCACGTCAAGGACGTAGTTATCAAAATTACAAATAATAAAACTAAAAAGTGAAAAATAAGGCCTTTCAATCTCATTTTCTGACTATTCAGTAAAGCCTTATTTTTCTACGTTTTAGTTCGAAAATGAAAAAAATTCTAATAGAAAAATCTTCTTAATATTGTTTGTTATTAACGATAAAATCACAAGAAACCAAAAAAAAATAGAAAACATTTTTATAAAAATCTCAAAATGCACTAAAATACCTTCAATTTCTTGGAAATCCAAAGCTTGATAACTACCGCCCCTGACGTTACGTATATGACATCCCATACACGCGAAAAAATCAGTATAAAAAGTTAGATTGGCGCTTTACGTGATCATTTTCGAAACTAGTCATTAAAATAATACAAAAATTTGTGTTAGTTCATTTAATTGTCGTAACGTTAGTTTGGCGCTATTTATTCTTTGTCATATACGTGCTAACGTACTGTAGATCTGTATCAGAGTGCATTTGATCACATTTTATCCACAACTTTTGAAAATCGTGGCAGCTCTGCGGCTCGATTTTAGCCAATTTGTAGAATAGTCTTACGAACATTAAAATCGATTTTCTTCGCAGTGCTTCTAAAATGAGGATGTTTTGAAGATAAAATTGCAGTTATTTTAAAATTTTCAGTTAAACTTTCAAATAACGGTCCTGAAAGGGTTAAACAAAAGAAGAATTTAAAATTAAATTCCACTTCAATGAATGGTAATGTGAATGTCAGTTTATTTATTATTATCTCCCTGATTGCCACAAAAAGTAACAAAAAAAACGAAAAAAAATAACATTTACATGATCATCTCTGAGTATCTGAATCTTGTTTAATTATTTTTTTCATTCATTCATTTATTGTTATTGTTTTTTTTTATTCTTTAAATTTTGTTAATTTCTTTTTATCTCATATTTTCTTTTAAAAGGAATAAGAATTTTATGATTTTTATTGAATGGAGCCAAATTTAAACGAATAACAACAAGAAAAGATCATACTAAGATCAGTTTTTTTTAATCATCATTTATTTTAAAAAATTCAAATAAATTTTTGTTTTCTTGATAATTTTTATTGTTTTATCTTATCTCAAATTAAACTTTAAAAGTTAAGATGAGAAAGACAATAACGCATAAGTGAGTCACTCACCTGGTTATTTTAATTTAATTTCTTTTTTGTTTTATCGAGGCTATTAAAAAGCAGTAAATTTTTGTGTTGGAATATTCATAATTAACAAAAAAAAAATAAAAATACGAAAATTATGAAAGGTTTTAAATTAATGGAAGTAAGTGAATGATTATAAGCAAAAGTTTGAAGATGCCTCGCCATTGACTCTCATTTACGAATCACAATCCCTAAAATCTTTTTCACCGTCAAGGAAATATGAATAAATGACCTCTTGTTTACCATGAAATGCTATGTAATTTTTATAATTATAACGCTTTAAATGATTTAATTTTTAATATGCAACTCGTGAAATCAAGAGCAATTCAAGTGCTACTTAAAATAAAACTTTTTTATAAGATACTTTTTTTAAAGTACACAGGTGCAGGAAAAAAAATTGCATTGAAAAAAATTCAGAATTGGAAGCAAAAAAAATGCAGGTGTATCACATGAGAGCCTTTGCTAATAAACTGTTTGCGCTTATTCATTTTTCATTAAAAAATTTCACATTAATTTACTTGTAAACGAGCTGAATTACACATATTTTTTCTTTATTATAAATTCATTTATGCAAATAACATTAGCGACTAATTACTTCTTATTTATTATTATCTTTAATATGCCTTATTTTTTTAGATAAGAGACATGAATGTCATCATCTAACTATTTACGATTTGAAATTGATGCAAAAAAGAACTGAAATAGAATTTTCATTTTTTTTTCTCACGATTTATTTTCCATTCTTTTTTTAATTTTTACCAGGACTGATATAATTTACTCTGACTTTTATATGAACTGAATATTTTTAATTCTTGTAAGTGTAAAAAAAAGTAAATGTCCATCAATCACTTCCCGCTCATCAAATTCACTCAAAATATATTACAATAAAAAACACACAAGTTCATACTCAAGAAAACAAGCAAATCATATAAATATGTAAAATTATGCGCCTAAAGGTGTTAAACACGCGCTTTTACTGTAAAAAAAAATGTGTGTTTATAATGTAATGCAATGCATCACTGCCCGCTACTAGTGTAATGCCTTGCTCTTAAAGTTTTTTTTTGTTTAACTTTTATTTGTTCATCTAAGTGTGTAATAAATGCAAAAAAAGTAAATTGAGTGGAAAATTTCATTCGCCTGCCCAACTTGCGACATGCCCATGTGTTACAATTGATTGTTCTGGATTTTAATTGAGTGCTAATTTGATGAGAAGTGATAGGAAATGATTAAATTCTTATCAAACATATTGAATTAAAGGAAAATGATTAAATTTAAATGTAAGTTTTTGGAATTGATTTCAATTTTAATTTTATTTGAACATTCTTTGGATCAAATTTCTCATGTACATGACTCACATATATGTTAAATAACAACTTTTTAATCTTATCAAATATATCACAGTTGCTTTAAAAGAAGAAAAAAAAATATAAGATTATCAGCAACTGGGAGACAGTGAAGACGAACAACAGAGTGCTACCTAATTTGAATAAAAATATCATTGATACTTTGTTCACGACTTTTTTTTATTGTTTTTTATTAATTTTTTTGTGTGATTTATATCAATGTGATCCAAATTTCATTTCATATATTTGTTTTTTTTTCTGTGGGCATTTCTTTTACATTTTATTTTTATTTTCTTGAACAGAGAAGTAAATGTAATGGGCGGCTTCTTTCTTTTAATTCATTTGTTTCGTTTGTCTTTTATTTTTTTTTAATTTTTTTTATTTAACATATTTTTTTCTCACTTTTGTTAACATTGTTTTAATGTTTTTTTTTCATTTTATATATAAAGTAAAACTAAATAAAAAATACGCCTTTCTTTTGCGTCTGTCTGTATAAGTTAAAAATAATTTCTGTTAAACTGTTTTTTTGTAAAAGAGTAAATTGAATGCAAAGAAGAAATTTTGAAAAATTTAGCGAAACTTGAAATCCAAGAGCTGAACATCAAAGCTGAGAAATTTCAAACCAAGAGCTAAACATCAAAGCTGAGAAATTTCAAGCCCAAAGCTGAACATCAAAGCTAAGAAATTTCAAGCCCAAAGCTGAACATCAAAGCTGAGAAATTTCAAACCAAGAGCTAAACATCAAAGCTGAGAAATTTCAAGCCCAAAGCTGAACATCAAAGCTGAGAAATTTCAAACCAAGAGCTGAACGTCAAAGCTGCGAAACTTCAAACCAAGAGCTTAACATCAAAGCTGAGACATTTCAAAACAAGACCTGAACATCAAAGCTGAGAAATTTCAAACCAAAAGCTGAACATCAAAGCTGCGAAACTTCAAAACAAGAGCTGAACGTCAAAGCTGAGAAATTTCAAACCAAGAGCTGAACGTCAAAGCTGCGAAACTTCAAACCAAGAGCTAAACATCAAAGCTGCGAAATTTCAAATGAGGAGCTAAACATCAAAGCTCAAAAATTTCAAACCAAGCAATGGAAAAAAAATTAAAAAAAATTAGTGAGAGAAAAAGAGAGAGAGAGGGAGCGAGTAAGAGAGAGAGAACAGAATTAAAAAGAGAGTTCTATAAGCGAAATTAGATGTATCCTTGAGAGGAACAAATTAAAGTGAGAGATAGTGAGAGAAAAAGAGTTTTTTTCTCTCTCATTTTCTTCACAAAAGAAATCAGGAAAAAGCATGAGTATTTATAGACATTAAAAGCTTTAATGAACTTTTTTTTAACAGTAATGCACTTAAACAGAGATTTTGTCTCACAACTTTCCCAAATTTCGCTTAAAATACTTTTACATTTCATTTACAGGTGATATAAATTAAATTTTAAATTCGTCAGTTATCGTTCGCATGAAAAACATTAAATTTATTGTTATATGAGCTTTATGAAATTAAACTGTGAATTACTTTTATAAACCATCAAATTACTGAGCTTTAATCGTATAAAATGCATTAAATATAAAAAGTCATCATTGATTTAATTTTTTTTTGCTCTTAAATTAAACTGCCGTACAATTTAAAGTCCTTTTGATGTAAAATTAAAATTTGTTGTCATTTTAATTCGTTTCGTGTTTCAATGATAATAAAAATAATAAAAAAAATACAATAAAGTGAAAGAATGTAAAAATAAAACACAAAAAATTATGAAGAATGGATAAAAATCCTTTTATGTATATTTTACTTTTTTTTTGCATGTAACGGATTGTTTTAACAGGTACACTCCAAAAAAAGGTTACAATCATAATAATAAAAAAACATGCATATCTAATTAGGTGAATGCCGAACTGTAACTGTGTGGGCGCCACAATCCCCACAATATTTTACAACCTACTGATATGTGAGCCGGTGATGATGCTCCTCTATCGATACAAGATACCTGGAGCTATTTTATATTTTATTAAAATGTAATTGCTTGTTATAATCTATATTTATTTATTTATATTTTATTCCTTCTACATTTACTTATATTTTTTTTTTGTGTTGTTATTAAATGTGAATATAACTGAAAAACGGTAACAATATAAAATATTTCTGATTGGTATTATTTATGTCTCTGATCTGTGTTGTCTTGTCTTGTATCTTGTTTTTTTTTCTTATATTTTTTTTTAAATATGTTGTGTTAAAATGTTTCATTTTTTTATTATTGACTTCTTATTTTTTTTGTGTTCATTTATAATTCAATATCGAATGTTATTGTAAAATATTTATATATGGAGAGAGAGTCAAGTGTCACACTATTTCACCTTCTGCTTAACAATATTAAACTATATTTTACACTTCAGAAAAAAAACATTATTCAAAGTATTATGTAACATTTTTCAAAATTATAACAATAAATCACCAGTCAATTAATAAAAAAAAATGTTTATTTTGAATATGAATCATATTTTTGTAAATAATAATTATCAATAAATTTTAAGAGGAAAATGTTGTTTTGAAAAGGAGCGTTTAATGGCTCACTGACTTTCATCTGGAAGGTGGTCTAGTGATATGCTTGTTTTGTTAGGTTTTACAAACCACCGAGGTCTCAAAGAGTCCTATTGTGCTCATGGTTGCTTTGTTCTTCGATCAAAAGTAATAAATTCTGGCTTGGATGAAAAATTTTAATCAAATTTTCTTAAATCAAGCATTAAGAGTCCTATAATACTCGAATTCTTCTTCCAAATTAACTGGAAATGCGATAAAATTGTCCTATAAGCGTCAAACAAAGATCTCCGTCTGCGGACTAAGTCAATTTGTACTGTTGGGTGATTTCAGCTTTTAGAGGAAGTCGATTGGTTAAAGAGATGAGTGAGATCAAGAAAACTTGTAATGCAGAAAAAATGTAGAGAGAAAAGTCAATATTAAAAGGAATAAAAAAAAAAGTAAAATTTTAAAAAATGATAGAAAACAGTAAAGAAAAGATTACACTCTCAAACAAAAGCCAGTGGGACAAGCCAGTGGGACCAGTGGGAGACCAGTGGGACACCAGTGGGGCTCCAGTGGGGCCAGTGGGACCAGTGGGAAACCAGTGGGAGGCCAGTGGGATCATCAAAAGCTGCAAAAAATTAATTAATTCAATTTTTGGAGCTTTTAACGGTCCCACTGGTCTCCCACTGGTTTCCCACTGGTCTCCCACTGGTTTCCCACTGGTCTCCCACTGGTTTCCCACTGGTTCCACTGGCCCCACTGGTCTCCCACTGGTTCCCCACTGGTTTTTGTTTGAGAGTGTAGAGCTTGATTTTCTCTCATCATTCTTCATAGTTCTTGATTTTTCTTATCTTATTTAATATTCTCATTAATCACTCAATCTTAAAATTTTCTCTCTTTTTCTCTCTCTTGACACGTTAATTGGTTTGAATTTACTTGATCTCTCTTTTTCCCTCTTCCTCTCTCTTTTTAATCTCAATATCGATTCTTTACGTCATTACCTTCGATACTTCTCTGTCCCATTTCCTCTCTCTCACTTTCTCTCTTCAAATTTTATATTTTCAATCAAACTCTCTCAAAAAATCCAAAATGACTTATGTAATTGCACTTTTGTGATTCATTGCCGATATACTTCAACCTTTTTTCACATTATTATTCATATTTTTAATTTATTAACCTTATGTTTTATTTTGTTTCCTTTTAAATTTATTATTATTTAATTGTCAACTAGTATTTCTTTCAATTTAACATTTTTGTGAATTATTATTCAATCCAACAAAAAAAAAACCACTCAGATCAAATAACCAAATCGAGAATTTATTTTTTTTAATCAACACCCATGAAGTATAAGGATAAATTGTATCATGAAATATTGAATTTAATTTAATTTTATTTTATTCAATTTAATTTCACATAGAAAATAGTCAAGTGATAAGTTACATTGATTAATCTCACACTTTTATCATTGAAAGTTAGTTGTAATCAGTACGAAAATTAAATGGAATGTGATACGCGTAAAATTAAACAATAAATTTTATATGAAATTTTCCACATGCCATCTCTCTTTTCATATATATAAAAATGTTGTGCACAATGTTTAAGCTTCAATGGTGTTAAAAGCATGTAATTTAACCTCTTGGAGGTCGCGAAGGACGTCAAATAATATAATATAAGAAATTTTATTATTCACCTTTACTTTCCTCTCTCCTTTCTTTTCTGTTTTAAACATTTTATATAAATATAAATTTTTTTAAACATTTTTTATTGTTTTATTATTATTATTTTTTTTATTTCATACACACGCAAGATATGAACAAGAATAATAAAGTCAAAACGCCAAGAGAGCGACCAGCATATTTATTGCATTTACACATTGCATACCCTCTTCTTTTGTTTTTTTTTTTATTGTTGCTGTTGTTTAAATAATATTTGTTTGGTGCAATGAATGTTTTTCTTTTATTTTTTCATTTTTAAATTAAAACAACAACAAAAAAAAACTTGAAGTTATTGTTGTTTTTTATTGTTATTGTTTGATCATTTTGATTTTTTTTATTGTTGCCTGCATATTATCTTGTGCAAAAGTTATATTAATAATAATAATATACAAAGTTGAATGAGTTACGAGAAGACCTGTTATTGTTTTGTTGTTGTTGTAATGTAATGTAATGTTGTTACAGTTAAAGATCAAGTCAGGTCCATTATAAAAGATTTTATTGTTATGAGCACATGCATTCTTATAATATTAATAATATATGTTTAGTGTGTGTACGTGTGTGTAAGTATGAAAGATGCACTCTCTCACCACAGGTTTTTTATTATTATTATTTTCAGTTTAATTCTGTATTTTCCTTCCTTGCTTGCATTTAGTCTTTTGTTATACATTCATGCATGGGACTCTTCTCTAAGAAGAATGTGCGATCTTGAGCAAATATGTGTGTGTGTGTGTGTGTGTCTGTAATTTGTTATTAAAATATTGTTGGTTGTTTGTTATATGCCAGTTAATCAAAACTCGTTCAGGGCAGTTTTTTATTTTCTTATTGTTATTATTCCATTATTATTGTATTACTTTGTTACACACACTCTTTATATTTATAAACATATATTTTTTTATTATGTAAATATGTGGTTAATTTTCAAATAAAATCATGTTTGTTTTTATTTTTATATGCAATTTAAACAATTTTTCGGTTATTTGCAAGTAACAATGAAACATAATAAATCTTAATTCAGTGAAATCGATCATTTTAAATCGCAATTCAATTTGACAAAGAAAAAGTGAGCAAAAAATACATCATAAATTAAAATCCATATTCAATCACAGAATGTAACAGACTAAAATGAGAATTAAAATGATCAATTACTGATTTAATTTAAAGAAGAAGAAGAAAAATAACTTCTGTGTAAGAGTTTAAATATGCAAATAATTTGATATGTGTTTGAATGTGAGATACAGGGAACAAAAGGAAAAGAGATGTAATATCGATGTCATTTTTTTTCTTAATACATGTTTATCGTTACATGCAATTTTGAAGTGGAGAGATATTAAAGATATTTTTTACTAAAATTTATAATAAGATTTAAATGTGTACTTGAATATAATTTAGTGCGTGTAATGTTTAAATATTTGTACATTAAATAGGCATTTTGTGGTAATCTTGTATTCCGGTAACCTCTCACGTTATCTATGATAGAATTATGCCAGGCAGTTTTGTCTGGTGTGGTTACATTAAAAAAGGTCCATCTAAGAGAGAATAGGATAGGGTATTTAAATACTCGTAAAACTACTTTAACGCGTTTTGACCAATTTTTAGCTCTAAATTTACTAAAACATTTTAAAATAGAGTTAAATAAAATTTGCATCTTCAATATTTCATACATTCAGAAAAAAAACTAGGAAATTTTATAGCCAAAATCCAATTTACCTTTCAAATATACATCTATTTGCATATTTTATGATATTTCCTCTATTTAATTTTATCATAAAATTATTTTATTTCAACAAAAGAATTTATTTTTTTATTATTGTTGATCTTTTATTGATTGTTTTAAATAAGTGACGTGAATAAAAATTCATCTCAAACAAAGAAATATCAATAAAACGAAGTAAATTCACACAAAATAGCCATAAATACCACAATAAAGTTGTTAGTTTAAACAATAAATGTCTGTTTTATTGAGATTTCATTCAATATTTTAAGGATTACGTGAGTATTTTATGTACATTTTTAGCTAATTTTATGCTAATGTGGAAAAAAAGAAACATCAAAATTTTTTAAGAAGTAATTTCTTGGTAAAAGAAATAAAATAATAATAATTTATTTTTTCAAAAAAAAGTTATAACAAAAAGATAATATTGATTTTTGTTTAACAACCGTTAATTTACTGTGATTCTCTTTTATTATTTGAACAACTTTTAAAGCGATTTCTTGGTTAGTGAGTTAGAAGTCAAATTGATTTTCTATTGTTTGTCTTTCTTTGGTGTTAACTTACTTTTTTTTTTTTGTTGAAATTCAAAGTAAAAGTGCATCTTACACCTTTTGATTCCTCAATTGAAAGCCAAATTTCATTTAAATTTAAGTGATAAAACAAAGAAAAAAAAATCGTTGAATACACACACAAAAAAAATGTAATGAACACAAATAATGATAATAAACACAAAGAAAAACGACACAACTTAACTATAATTGTAACTCGATGCAAAGAAAGGTAAACATCAAGAAAATAAACATGCATGCGTTTTTCAAACAAGATTCTGGAATTTCTGTACTTACTTGATTATTGTTCTTCTTTTCATTATTATTATTATAATTTTAAATAATAAATTTCTTGTGTAATAATATTTAATTTAATTCGTATACAAAAAATCTGTTTAGAGAGACTCTCTTAACATTGGAACAGATATTTAACAAAAAAAAAAGTTATTATATGTGATCATAATCTTAGTGATATGATCTTTTGTGTAAGTTTGTGTGTGAACATTTGAGATGATGATCAGTATCTTGTATCAGAATGTTTCTTGTCGTTTTGCCAGTATACGAGAGTTAAGTTAAATGAATAAAAAAAAAGTTAATATTATAGAATTGGAGTCCCACAAAGAGCAGTAGTAATTCGATATATGTTTAAAAGATGTTTCTTCTTCTTTATTCTTTTGCTTGGACTTTTATTTGTTTTGTACTCTTTTTATTTTTGGTTGCATATTAATTTATTATTATTTGTATATGTTTTTTTTGTTGTTCTTTGAAATCATATCTCTCATGATACAACACACACACATGTGTGTATGATAAAATGATGATAATATAATGTAATGAAAAGACAGCATGATATCAAGAATAGAATAGAACTTGACTTGGCAATAATTTATGAAAATAAAATGAAATATTACATAAAATGTGTTAAATTGATCTTTTGTTCTCGATGCATGTTTGCTTGCTAATGATTTGTCTGATACAATTTTGTATATGAATATGAAATAACTGAAGCCTGAGTACACTACTCATCATAAACCATCTTGATCCGGCTTGATAAGAACACAAACTATAAGCATGATTCAACATCCCATTAGCTGATATTCAGGACTCTCTATAACGATATTATCACTGCCTTACTTTCCTGGAAATCTTTGAGGTTTTTTTTCTCTAATGATGATTTTTTTGTGTTTTTGGCCATTAAATCATTTCTTTATTTATCAATTTCTTGATCTTTTATTCGAGACTCTCTGGAGCTTGGTTAAATTTATATCGCAGCATGAATTGGTTGTTTGCATTTTACCGATCTTTAGATACTCTTCAAAAAAACTGTAAATCGAAAAAAAAATCAATTAAATTAAGGCGTCTAGTTTTTCTGTCCTTCAATTTGATGGCCTCTTTCGAAAAAGCAACAGCTGTGACGCCACTGTTCCATAATTCAATTCCGCTCGCAGAAAACGAAGAAGTTGAAAAAACTAAAATTTCATAATTCACATTAAAATAAAAGGTTGTTTTAGGGATAGCTTCGCGAGGGGAGCAAGGAAGCCTCAGTTCACTTTTGCGGCAAAATTTAGCTTTTTTTAAATACAGATATTTGCAGGCAGAAGAAAAATTCAAAGTCCGTCCCTGGTTAAAATTATTAAGATTCAAATCATAAATGTATAAGTAAGTTTATCAAAATTTAGTTAAAAATCATATTATTTATCAGATATCTTATCTATCATTTAAAATTCCAAATGCAATTCAATTCATGACGACTTGATGTCAATATTTTACTTCTGATAAAAATGATAAGATATGCTTTATTACCTGATATTTATGAAATCTATTTATTCGTTTATTTTAATTTGGTTTGGTTTTTGAATAATTGTTTTACGATAAATCAAAACATTTAAATCATTTTATTGAAATCATAATGAATTCTTTATTTAAATGATGAGTCATTACCGGCTTTTTTTATCAGTATACGAGAACCTTTTTATCTACATATCTATTCAATTAAATAAATCTTGAAATCAATGCTCCTCATAGATAACAAAAAATATCGCGTGGTTTTTCTGTACAATACTGATCGTGCGTTGTGTAATAGCACTATAACAAGAAGAAAATTGCCTAAGATCATTAGAGAATTAAAATTATATATTTTTTTAAAAATTTTTATTCATTAACTTTAAATTTGAATCATTATTAAAGTAACAGGAAACACCAAGCTCAGTCAAAGTTTCTTATCATTAATAATCACTTTTATGAAATTAATATACACCGCGTTTATCACGTATATAATTCACTATGCTATTTTTGTGTATAGTATCGCACCGTATTGACACGAGACTTATATTATCATCGTTCGGTTAATAATACGAAAGAATAATAATAATAATAACAATTTAGTTGAACGAAATTTGTCTTGTGAAGTACATTCAAAATATTTATTGTCATGTAGAAATAAAAATTAAATTCAAATAACTTGAAAAAAAAAGAATAATTTGTTTAAATTCTAATCAGAAAACATAATTAAGTGAATAAAAAGTTCGAAACTCTTATGAAAAATGGAACTCTTAAATTCCAGAGTACCAATGACTCATATTTTCATTTTCTTAATTGGCACTGTGCAATTTATGGAAGCACTAAAAATTGATTGTTCATTTGAAGAGACAACTACATGTGATGTGAAATCAATTCATCATGATGGAATCAATGAAATCACCAATAAAAATAACATAAATTATGGAGATGTGACTCGAATCATAATGAATTCAATCAATATCAATCAAAGCTTGTCAAATCTATGTGAAATTTTCCCATCATTAGAAGAAATTATCATGACTAACTCTCATTTGAGTACTTTCAATGTTGAGTCACTTCGTTATTGTGAAAATTTGCACACACTGGATATCAGCGGAAATGACTTACCTTACATTGATGTATCAAATATGACCTTGAAATCTGTCATGACATTGAACTTGTCAAGAAATCACTTGATGGATGTTGATCTCTCTCAAATTTTTACTGCTTTTCCAAATCTCAAAGAAATAGATTTGGCTAAAAATCGTTTTCATTGTACTCGCATTGAACCAATTATTAATCAACTTAAATCAAAACGAATTAAATTCACATCAAGCAGTACTCGTATTGACTGTATCGACACAAAACAGTGGTCTGATTTGATCACAGATAACATTTCAACTCCAATTTTAGTGAAATCAATTTTAACAATCTTGAATAACACCGAGCAAAACATTCACAAAATCATCAACAGGGAAAAAACTGATTTAGGAAAGTACAAAAATGAGACAGAATCTGATTTTATAAGAATTGAAACAAGTATTTCCCAATTGTTGAAACAATCGAATGAACAGTACACAGAACTTCAAATGAGGTTTTCATTACATATGGAAAGAACAACTGAGGAAATTAAATCACTGAATCGCTTGTTGCATCTGTGTTATGCTTTATTACTTGCTTTTGTTATTGCAATAATTGCAAGTTTGTTTATCAAAAATTGCCAATCCAAAAAACTGATGGAAAAGCCAACTCCATCCTCGCAAAAGGAGATGCTGATCATCAATAATAACAGTTAAATCGAATTTCAATAATCATGTTTTGTTACAAATTTTTTTTACATTAAAATTATAATTAATTTATAAGTACAAATAAATGTTAATTATCAAAGTTAACACCTAATGGCTTTAATTTTTATTTTTCTCTATATTTACTTTCAATGAATTTCTAATAAAATTCGCAATTTTTTTATTATCATTTCAGGTGAGTCACGACTTTTAAATCATCTTATTGTTACGTAATCCTTGTTCAGCCACTTGACAATCTTCACAAGCATATTGATGATGATGAGGTAAAAAAATGAACTAGACAGGACCAAGTATAATTATAATTACGGTATTTTTAAAAAAATTTCATGAATTTAATTATTTTTATTAGCTTATCTCATAATATTTTTTTCTATTTACAAACGATAAGATACTCTGACTCAGTACATATTTTATTATTACTATTGACTTGGTTAGTTCAATATACATGCGATAATATATAATTATGTTACAATGAGTAGATAAAATTTATTTTATATTAGCATAAAAAAGGTGCTACTGTTTTGTTTTATAGATTTTTTAATGATTTAATTACCTGTATGTTTGGAACTCATTCATGTTTTGTGTTTTTTTTACATTGATCAGATGGTTGTTAAAGTTTTAGTTTTCGTAGAGAGTTTTCTTATTGTATGGGAGTGACGGTTTCGTAATTTTAAGTGTTACGAATGTTAAATGGAGATAATTAAAAGCCAATATCTTTATGTAATGAGAGTGTGTTCAAAAATTCACAATAAGTTTAAGTTTTTCTTAGAAAAGGCAGTTAACCCATTAAAGATAATGTTGAATATAAACTGATTTTAAATGGTGGACCTGACTCAATTAACTTCTATTTGACATAAGGAATGAATGCAGTCAAAATCTTCTGCAAGTACGTGAAAACATGGAAATTAAAATTGAACCCAACTAAGACAGAAGCAGTCTTCTTCAGCAGACGAAGGGCCGCCAGAGCTTTCCCAAAATCCAAAATCAAAATCGAAGGTCACAATATTGACTTGACTAATAGCACAAAATACTTGGGAGCCATTCTCGATCAGAGATTAATTTTTAAAAAACATATTGAATATTTAATTGAAAAAGGAGGAAAATGAGTAAAGATGCTTTACTCACTCATTTCAAGAAAATCGTCACTCCACAAGAAAAACAAAATTAAAATCATAAAAGGCATCCTTCGTCCAATTATCACTTATCCTGCTCTCATCATAAATTTAGCAGCACACACACATCATCAGTCTATTCAAAGATTCCAAAATAGGCTTTTAAAAATGGCATTGAATCTTCCTTGGAATTATCCAACGTTAGATCTCCACGAAATCGGAAAAATTGATTTAATCAACGAATTCTTGCAAAGACTATCTCTCCAATTCGAACAACGTAGTCGTTTAGTTGACAACCTACTAATTGCCAATCTCTATGATTCACAGTGAATTAGGACCACATTTAACATTGAATATAACTCGCAACTCAAAACCACTCCTCCCTTACAATTAAATACTTTAGCATTCAAGCATTCATTTCATTTTATTAGTTTTAGTTTGATTTTATTTATTTAGTTAAATTTAATGTAGAAGAAAATGGAGTTTTTATTAGAGATTTTTCTCCGAATAATTGAAAATGTTATTTAAATTAGAAATTATCACTAATAGACAAACCTTAATGTAATTTGCAGAAGGCCCTCTTGCGTTGCACTCAAAGAAGAAAAAAAAATGTATATGTACTATGCAATGATATAGAACACGACAATAAAGCAATTAACTAACTAACATAAGGAATGAAAAAGCTGGAATCTATCAAATTTTACCTGGAATAGGGGACGCATAAGCTGTATTCCAATGATTTTCTTTACTCAAATCACTTTTCTGTAAAATTGAATTATACTATTAAGGCTTAAATGGGTTAAAATATAAAAATTTTAATTATGACTCAGAAAACTCCTAACAATAAACTGAATCAATAATAAAACTAATTAAAATAATGATAGAAAATGAAGCAAAAAAAAATAAAATTGACTTTATTTTAAAATGCAATAGAATGGAATTTAAAACAAATTCATACAATAAAAAGATAAAATAATAAAACAAAAAGATTTTTTTTTTGCGGCAAATAAAATATCATTTGCACACCATCTCCTCACCACACATATTTGTGCTGATTTCTTTCCATTTCATTATTGTTATTATCTTTCTTTTCCGTTTGATATTTTATTTTATTATCAGTGACTTAACTCGTTGTTGTTTTATTTTTTTTTTATTATTAGTATTTTAAATATTTGTATAAGTAACATAAAAATATTATAGTGGTTCGTTGGTGGTCGTTGAATCTTTTCTTTTTATGTATTGATGATCATTTTCTTTCCTCATCATATAATTATAAATATACAGAAAAACATATTCAAGTTATTTTTTTCTGTAAATATTAAATAGATAACAATAATAATATTAACTTTTTTTCATTTTAATTAAAAAATAATTCAATTTAATCATGAATAAAATTATAATTTAAAAGAAAATTACAAAACATAAACAGGTGCCATAAAGAAGTTAAAATTGCGTGTTAAAATATTATTAGATTTTCATTAATTTTTCACTTTAATAATGGTAAATAATAATATAAATAAATTAACCAAAAAAACAAAAAATAATTGAAAAATTAAGAGAATCGACAATTAAGATGCATGCAATTAATTAAAACTGTACTTTACGTACAATTCTTAAATAACATGTAAAATTAAAATTAAAAATACACATACACAATTGTCTATTAAATAAATAATTATTTTATTATATTCTGTATATTTAAACATGAAACAGTTAAAAATAAGGTAGTTTATTATTAATGTTTATTGAAAATTGTCGCGCAAACTCTTATAATAATACATAATAATTTTATATTATTATAAACGTAAGACATTGCTTGAGTATCTTTAGGCTGCGGGTTAAATTATTAATTGCTATGTCGATTTTATTAACATTTATCTAGTTTTATACAAATGTGTATTTTTTTAATGTTATGTTATTATTTATTGTAAATATTTTACTGCATAAAAAATACGCTAAGATAAGAATATTATGTGGATTAAATTTAATTTAATTTAATTTAATTTAAAAAAAAATAACTTTTATTTTGATATTAAAGTAAACATTTATAAAAAATTGCTTTTAATGTGTATTATAATGTTTAATTTTGTTATTAATCATTTATATTGCTATTAATTTTTAATTAATATTATGATTTACCATTATAATTATAATTTTATCAATTGTATTAAATCTTTTTAAACAATTAATCGTAATCGCTAGCAAAATAATATTTTTAATATTAAATTAAAAGATGTTTTTGTCGCAGTTTAAAGTGTATGTGAAAAATTCCTTTCAACCTGTTGTACATAACAGCATTTCATTTGATATCAATACATAATATATGCTACACAGACAACAACTTGTTGCTTTTTACTTAAATTTGTATCAACATTATGTAGACATGAACATTTATGCATATAAAAACATAATATTATTATTATAGAAAAAAAACAAATTCACACACAACATTAACAATTCTTCTAGTGCAAAATAGGAAAAAAAAGTTATTATATATAATGTGTTTTATAACATTTATATATTGGACATTTTATTATCATACACATAATGTTAAAAAAAAACACATATAATATTTCATAATTTTTCACTTACACGCAATATTGCATTATTTATCTTTGACCATGTCTGTACATACTGCGACACATCATGTTCTTATACAAATCTGTACATATTTTATATTTTAAACACTTATTATGGTAAATATTATATAGATTTTTGTTTTATTTTATATTATTTATAATAATATTAAATATTTTTCATTATTTTTATTATTATTATTATTTGTATAATAATATTGTTTCTAACCTTTTTCTGTAAGGGAGAGCAAGAGAAAATTATTAAAACAGTTTATGTATCAACATATTACAACATTAAATCATCATATACATATATATTTTTATAATAGAACATTTCACTTGCTGTGCAATTTCAAGCAATTTTAAATACTTTGGACATCAAAATAATAATTTTATAACTATGTTTTTCATTTACAAAGGTCATTTATTAGCTATATTATTTACAACATCGTAACCCGGATAACACAAAAACAAAACATGCTTAATGATAATATTTGAAAGATAAATTAAAACATTTTTCTAATGGTTTATTGTTTAAATTTCATTTTAAAAAAGTAAAAGGTTATAAATTTCCTTTAATCACATCAAACTACATAATTTTTTTTATCATATTTATTTATGTTTTTCCTATTATTATATATTTTTTCCAACATTCAGTTGAAGTTAAATTCAAAATAGAATAAATATCTCAAATATTACAATAAAACCATTATCAAAGTAATTTTTCTTTCATTTCACAAACAATTCACAACAAAACATAACAAAATGCTAGTTGCATTTACAATTATTGTACAATTATTACTATTATTATTAAAAGTGAATGATTGTTTTCTTATCTTATATTTTATGCATGTTTATTGTCAGCCATAAACAAAAGACGATGGATATTAATAATGAAAAATTACATTTTAAAATGAGATTTGTTATGTTTATGATTAATTATTATCATTGTTTCATCATTATATTATTATATTACATTAAGCTTATTGGATGGTTTCTTGTTTTATATTCAACATTTATTAGGATCAGTCATTTTCGCATGAAAATGCATAAAATGAAGAGAATAAGACATAATTTTGTATTTTTAATTAAAATTTTTTAAAGTTACATTGTTTACCCGTTCGAAGACAGATTGAAGATTTGTTAAAATTGAGCAACAATGTAACTTTATTTTAACAAAACCTGAACAATAATAATTCGCCTCGTAATGATTTTAATTTTAAGATAAAATGCAAAAATTTTACTTGTATTGCATTTTATTGTTTTTCAATTTATTATATGTATCTTCAATTGAGAGGAGTCAAGTTGGTTGTGTAATATTGAAAATAAAAGCTAAAGTAGTGTTTACTGCTTATAAAAGTAATTACACTCTATAACAAAATTTTATGAACTTATACTTTGTAGATGTATTTTAATACAGTCAGGTCTCCATATAGTGAAAAATAAGCTGTACGTAATAATTCTATATAGTCACAAGTCAGTATCTATAGAAACTATCTATATAGAGTAGAATATAGAAGATAAAATATAGAATTATTACGTATAGCTTATTTTTTACTATATAGAGACTTGACTGTACTACTAATACTGATACTACTAATTTTAATTTTTGATGAAAACAGCTCTGCTAGAATTATCATCAGTCAAGGCCGATACCTCATTAAAAGATCTTGCAATCCTATCAAAAGGTTCGTTAAAAGTGTAGTTCCGTTGATGAAATGGAACTTGTAGGAGTCTTCGTCTTCTCAGATTTTGTGGAGCAGGTTGATTATAAATGATTTTATTGCAGAGTATGTCACATTTTATATTTTTATTCATCACATCATAGCAAAATGTAATGTTAGATCTTCTTCTTCTTCTTACGTGTAGAGTTTCCATATTGTAAGTTGTGTATTCAAGTTGTGAGGTTTCAAGAAAATATAGGTTCAAATTCGCTTAAAATCTTAATTAAAAATATTAATGGCGCACAAATGCGTCTGTTCTTCACAAAGTTTTCAATCAAAGAGGCAAATCACTTGACATTTGTCTCCCAATACGAAAATTGTAAGAGATCCATCCCTTACAACTGGCATTCCTTGTGGGGACACCGGTTGTGGACCCGCCGGTTTGGACAGTCTTTCTTCACGTGTCCCGGTTGTTTGCATTTAAAACAGCGTCTAGTGCGTGTCACTGCCAGGACCGGATCCGCCTCCCATTATTCTTCGTCCGCGGCCTCATTCTGGATCGTTATTTGTAATGACTTTATCTCCAAGCTCTCACTATCCTCCGTAATGTTACAATACCAAAGAGTTTTAATTTTGCTTCATATGTTTGCAAGACATAAGTGTCTGTCCTCCACACAAGATTTCGTAGGGCGGATAACAACAATTGTTTTTGTACTGATTCAATTCTTGAGGAACTTACAGTGCCAACCATGTGCAAAACAACTGAAACATATTCCAGTTTCGATTTCACCTAAGAACAGATTAGCAATTTAGTTACATATGAGTTCTTAATGATGCAGTCCCATTACTTAAGATGAACTTACCACTTTCAAAGGACACTTTATTTTGTTACTCACTGTAACGAGGAAGAAAAAAAATCAATTAATATATGAAAACTGTATAAAATTAAATTGAATATTTTCTCATTGTAATTGTGTATTTGAAGATAACAATATAATAAAATAATAATAATAATAAAAGTGCAATTACAAGAAAAAACGATACATACCAAGGAAAAGTCCAGACATGAGTTTTATCGTCATCATCATTATTGTTGTTATAAAATAAAACGCCATGTAATTGTATTGTTCAGCAATTATTACTTGCTATTGTTCGTTTTGCATGTTAATTGTTAGTAGAAAGTGATCTTAAGATTAGCGGATGACAATTATTGTACGAAAATGTTGGCCTAAAATTAATTTCTTGAAAATTCTTACAGTATTTTTTCTGGTTACTTTTTAACAGTTAACTTTAACATGTTATTTTCATTTTTATTATATTTTTGTGATATGACAATAATAATAAATGAACTTCATGATTAAACATGAATTGAAATATTCATTTAAGTCTTACTCATAAAAAAAAATACAAACAAAAATAAATGAAAATAACCGCAACAGTATCATATTCCACCTTTCAAATTATCACAAAGAAAATAAAAATCATGTAAAAATGATATAAAAAATTAAACAATCGTATTAAAAATGTATAAAGTACGTCATTAATTAGCAAACCAAAATATAATTTTTATTTTAGCATATTTGAATGTTAATTTTTATTCTTTTTAACTTTAAAAACAAATAAAAAAAATGACAAAATTTCCAGGTTGTCTTTTTTTTATTTGTTATTTGTTTTATCTCATCATCATTATTATGACGATCATTATTTATATTAATATATAAATAAGGTTTTTCTCATTATGAAACATTCATTGATCCATCTCTTTTTTTCGGCAGCAATATCACATTTAAATTGATTATGTTTTAAATTATTTTTTTATTGTTTTGATGCTGTGATACACCGAAATGACACAAGTTTTATTTAAATATTATTATATTTTTTTTACAACAAATATTTTTAAGTTAAAACAAAAAAATTATTTTTATCACAATATTTTTTTTTGAATATTAATGTTTATTTTGATTATTGATTTTTTTTATTGACTTGTGTACCTTAATCACATCACCGGCGAATTTTTTCATAATAATTATTGATGATCAAAAAACCGAAGGAATATGATAATAATTTTAATATTCAAAAATGAAATGAAAGTGTGTGCATGTGATGTCAATAAAATACGAAAGGTTATTGGAAATTAACATAAAAGGTGATAGTTTTTATGCTTCTGTACCACTTCTGAAGAAGGAATTTCTTGTCTTTTTTAATTTTTTTTTCAACTTTATTTTTTCTTGAAATATAAATTAACACATTAAATATTTAAAAAATATTTTTAATATTTTTTTTTTAATTCCTTATCGTAATTAATCGTAAATTAACTGATTATTGTGTAGTGGGCTTCTTTATTTTACTTTAATGAGACAATGTTTATAAATTATTAATTTTATTACCCCTTTTTAATTGTCTACTGTACAAATAATGTTAAAAATAAATAAATTTCGTTATTATCTTATAACTATTTTTTAAAGAAAATTAGAAAGGATTCCTTTTATTTTTAATTTTTTTTAATGACAGACAAGTAAACAGCGGAATTTTATTATGAATGATATAATCAAAGAATGTGACTATGGGTTAATTACATCTCAATTAAGGTTTTATTTATGAATTTTTCGTTTGTCAAGTTGAATTTCAAATTTAATATATTATGGTTTTATGTGTACATGTTTGATGAAATCTCTGACATAAACGGACACAGGTTAAAATTCGCAGTTGTGTTCATCTGCAAATTTATTTTCATTGTTTCACATAAATTTGTGTAGAAAAAATATGATTCACAGTGGGCTGTTCTCAAACTATCAAACACGTACGTTCAGAAACATTTTGACGAAGGGGTTCAATCGGCCAACAACAAGCAAATTTTTTGAAGGCCGTAACATAAGCTCTTTAGTCTCTTAGCTCTTTTTGTCTTCTTTCCAACGATATAAATTACTTGACACTTTGGAACAAAATTAACTTCAGAAAAGTTTAAACTTTGATATGTAATAATTTCAACATACAGCGAAAATGACTCTTTTCCATACAAATTACATTATTTCATAAAACAAACACGAATCAGTGAATTTTAAAATTTCAAAGTGGAAAATAATCAGAATTGAAAAATCTTTTTGACGTGTTTCGGCGTTTTACAAATCCCTCACATCGATTTTATTTTGTTAAGCAGTGTAATAGATTTTAAAAATCTGATGACTCGTTTGAAAAGTCAATTAAGACGACGAACAATCAATCATATATTTACCAATAAGTGTAATTTGAAAGAAATTTCCATAAAAACCTAGAAAAATCCCCCTCCCGCCTCTTATCAACTTTTTAGTTGAATAAGAACAAATTTTTAGCATTTTTCGTAGCCTTATATGGAAAAGGAGTACTTGAGGAAAATTTGGATCATGAATGACCTAATCCCATACTGTACTTTAATTTTTAACGGACCAAAAAAAGTCTTTTTGATCAAATTTTTTCATTGAAAATCCCACCGTGCGATGATTCTTTCTTTAAGACATCTTTCATGTATAAATAAAAACATGGAAAAGTAACACATGTTTTGTCTTTTTAAACACAATACAATAGAATTTTATTCCATTATTCTGTTTTTCATGTATATTGTGTTAATTTACACAATTCAAGCAAGTTCATCTGTTCAACTTTATTGTTGATAGGTGTTAAATGTATTAAAAACTACATGAATTACTGTCAAAATGTGAAAATAAAGGTCAAACTTGTTGATTTCAGCAGAAAATCTAGCAACATACAAAAATTTTTAATTTCAAAATAAATTTTATTGTCATTAAATATGAGGAAAAAACACACAACGATGGCAAAATAATGATGACAATAAAATGAGCAAATCGATTGCAACTTTTAAATACCTGTTTTACATAAATTATCAGCAAATTTGCGTTTATCTTCGCTGCCTCTTTTACTTGAAATCCAAACGACATTTTACAACAAATACAGAATAAAATATTAAAATTTATTTGAATTTATTCAAATTTTATAAAGTAGTTGATAATCATCGCCTTAGGTGCCTTCCTATGCCCGAGGTGTTTATTGTGAGCTCCTACAATTTTGATTTTTTGATTAAAGGAATTAAATGACATTTACAGGTGGTCTCAATTTTTTTCTCTGCAATATTTTTCATTTAAATAATTACTTTCTGATAACAAAAAATTTATTTTGGAACAACTAAAATGCATCACATTAATTATTATTTTATTAGTATTTAACATTGTAGTGCAAATCTTATCACGTGCTCCATTTATTTTACACCTTCATAACACAGCAGCGCATACTTTCAACCTTTTTTTTCTTCTCTTTTTTTTTAAATGAAACGAGAATCAAACACCATAAATCTCCTTTTGTCATTTTGACTTGCATTTCACATTTATACCGCTATCTCTTTGAATATTTTCGCTCTGATTTATTTCATTTTAATTTTTTTTTGTATTCATTTTAATATAAAATTTTTATTATTATTGTTTTGATGATCAAACAAAAATCACCAGAGAAATAAATCTTTTTAAACGAAAAAAAAAGACACAAAACATTGAAAACAATATAAAAATATTTGAATAATGAGACACTCAACGTATATCACATAACATCGTCACATCTCTCTCCTACACTTGTTATTTTTTGATACAAAATTCAACCTGTTCTCGAATTGTGTGTGTGTGTGTGTGTGATTCCAAAATTTAAATAATAACAATAATAATAATGACCAAAACTCATTTAAACTAAAACAAAATAAAATTTATAAACAAAAAAAAACCACTTTGTTTGTCATATTCCTCTTTTGTATTGTTTTCTTATATGATTTTAACTTAATGTCGCACTAAAAGAGTAACAGCATTGTCAACAATGTGAATAATTTTTAACTTTTTAGAAAAAAAACACAATATTTATTTACATTTCTTCTCATGTATGATGCTGATCCAATAATGACGATGATGGTATAAATGATGATATTTTGTAGCTAAATAAATGTACTGATTTGCATAATTTAAGCTTTAAATGTGTGTGTGTGAGTGTGTTTTTGTGTATCAGAATAATGTGAGGTGTCTAAATTTGGTTGTAATTTAATAAAAAAATAAATGTGTAATAAATTTAAATAAAAATTTGTATTATAATAATGTTTGATATGGATGATTATGTAAATTTTTAGGTTTTTGATGATTTTTTATTGTTCTTTGATTTTTTTTTTAAATTTAATATTATTGTTATTTTTTCTATTATTTTATTTTTTTATGTGTAAAAACTGGTTCAAATTTAACTTTTAACGGAAATTTTTTGAATACCTTCATTAATTGTATTTACGTCACTTGGCTGAATAGAATTTTAATTAATATTTGAGACAGTTTACAAGAACATTTTATTGAAAAAATGTGTTTCGTTCGTATTGAGTTGGATAATTTTTGGATATTGAAGTGTCAAACAATGACCCCACGTTGAATGAAAAATCTCAGTTGATAACCCTAATTTTGATTTTAATGTGATCCAACCAAAATATCCAAAGTATCCATTAAACTTAAAAAATAGAATAAAAAAGAGATTTGTAAAATTTATAATGATAAAATAAAAGAAGAAATGAAACCGGTTACTTTAGCATATGTCCATTTATGAACCTTTGATTATTATTATTAATAATAATAGTTACACATAGTTAATATACTGTAAGTGTAAGGTGCCTTTTCCTTCAATATTAATCTTTATACATATATTTGAATACCTTAAAGAAAGAAGAGGTAATAAAGTAGTAAATAAATAATAATAACGATATGCAAACTATTATCTTTTTTAATGTTGAACGTTCAATCTGGTCAATATAATTTTTGTTGTTGTTCTCGTTTTTTATAGACATTTCTCATTCATTCATTCATTCATGTATTAAAAGACGAAGATATAGCGAAAAATATTTTCATTGATGATTGTTTTTTTTTGTATTATTATTATTATTATCTGTGTATGTCTGTGTGATGTGTACGTATAACAAATATATTCGAAAAGACAAGATTGAACGACTTTCTATCCGTTTCATTTCATTTCTGTTTTTTTTTATTTCTATATTTTTATGCACGCTAAATTTATGCGTAGTCTCTAATCATCAAGAAAAAAAAAGTAAGTTGATAACAAAACATTTTGCTTCGAGTACATGCAGGTATCTTGGAATAATAATAGTAATAAATGATAATGATGATACTGCTGGTGCATTTGAATAGAGTGGACATAAAATGACAAAACTTTGAATTTAATTTGGTAGTTCACGCGAGTTTCCGCGATTAAGGCAAATTTGTTTCGAAAAATGAACTGAAAACATAACAAAGTTTCATTGGTGTCCTAAAGAAGTGGCGCTGAGGGATGGAGTTGTCACTATACCTATGCCACAGTTAATTTTCAATTATGACATTTCACAACTCTGCACACCCTAATTAATTTGCTTTAAATTCCACAATACATATTTGTATACATTCGAAACATTAACAAAAAAAAACGTCCAAGACATAAATTTTATTTTCCTAAAGCGCTACTTCCACCACAACAAACTCACGTAAATAATCACACATATTCAAGTCATTTTACTATCTCATCTCTTTCTTTGGATATGATGGAGATAAATTATGTGCAAATCGACGGGGAGTTTGTTATTTTTCATTATAATATTATTATTTTTTTATACATTTAAACATTTTTTTATTATTATTATTATAATACTGTGTAATACATGATAAACTACTAACTACCATCAGAGATCAAAAAAGAGTAACAAATCTCAGTGATACTAATGATCGTTTTTGTTCTTCGTATTATTATTCATCCTCTATTTTATTTACATACATTTACGTATACGTAACAAAAAAAATATAACAAAACATTTTAAATTTATGCTAATATTTTAACTATTTTTTTTTGTTGTATCATTTCTTTGTTCTTCTAGGTTTTATTTTATTTTCATATATTTTGTTATATTACAACTTATAAGATTGAGTATAAGCCATGAAAATGATACAGATTTTTATTAGGAGTATAATCTTTAATTTTAAAATATTACCGATCTCAACTTAAATTTGATTCAGTTACTAAAACAAGAAAATAAAAAAAATATCGAAAAAAAATCACAGTCCAAAATCTAATTAAATTCACTTTTCATCTGAAGTTTATCAACTTCAAAAATACAAATTTTCGAAAAGTGAACTCAAAAACATAAAACAAGCGAAAAAATTAAATCTGAAACTTGTACAATTTTTCTTCTGATCAATAGTAAAATTTTTATTAATAAGTTTCATTTTTCAATTTCCATCAAAGAAAAAAATCATAGTAAAGTAAATTTACAAGCCCGAAAAAAAACGATTAAAACAGTAGGACATGAAGACCTTCTCGGATCGAAAAATTTCTTTTAGAAAAGTTGTTCAGAATTCAATTATCTTTCAAATGAGACTTACGATTTTATTATTCATTTTTTTCATCACTTAAATTCAAAATGGCACGAAAACATCCAGAACATTTAGTGATAAAACATTAAAAAATGGCTTTACGACCACCGATATCAACCATATCCTTCGTATCCAGAAAAAGTTCAATTGGCTCAAGAAGCCAATTTGTCAGTAGTGCAAATGAGTAATTGGTTTAAATATGCTCGTAAAAATTATCTTCCCGAAATGATAAGTGGTAAAAATGTAAGTTTATACACATACGGTGAAATTGTAACTTTGGAAAAATTTATCACAGTAAGCCACGATTATATTAATAATTTTTTTCATCACTTAAATTCAAAATGGCACGAAAAAAAACAAAAAGATCAAATGTGTCAAGGAGGGTGCCACCTCCAAGTAATTTAATCTTATATTGTTATTTTTTTCATGAGTAATTTTACTTTTTACTAACTCTAAGTGGAAAGCAAAGGCCACCCGACGTTCATTTGACGCTTGAGCTCATATGGTCCAAAATAGAAAATCTTGCAAATAACCACAAAATCTATTTAGATCTTAAAATTTCATAACTTAAGGAATATATCATTTTTTGTATAGATCCAGTAAAATAATCCAAAATACAAATTTTATTAGGTTTTGGCATATCATAATTACTTTTTTGTTATAGTTATATCATATTTTTTTTATTGAAATTCCAATTTTGATACAATTCTTGTGAAAAGTAATAAAATTTAAAATCATTTTAGATATAAATTCTCATATCACACCACATTAACATATTTATCGACTCCATTTTAAAAGATCGTCAGCTAACCCTTTCATGACTTGTGTGATTTGAACAAAATGTTTCTGTTATTGTTTCTCAATGTTTTTCATAACGAAGGGTTAACAATAAAAAAAAAACACAAAAGACTTTTACATTTAGAGTATTTTTATTTTTCGTTAAATTTATACAAAAAATCGAATTCTTTTGTCCAGTATCAAAAAGCACACATTTTACGACATTAAAAACAGATGACTAATTCTAATAATGAAAAAAATAACAACAATATGCAAATTAGGATGACTGATTATATTATTTTTTTTCATATAAAAGAAAAATATGAATAAACAAAACAGTAACAATAAAATAAGTGAATTATTGATTAAACTTAAGTCAAGTGGCTGAAATATTTGAAATAATGACACACTCATGTAATCTTTAACTCTTTTTAATGGGTTTTGGATCATCTAACGTGTGTTTGAATTCAAAATATATTCTAATTCAACGTCTTTTTTCTTCTATTTTCAGGTAAATTGAAGCATAAAATGATTGGATTTCATTGTGATATTGAGTGAGTACTTATTTGAACACCAGATGGCGTAATTTTCATGTTTTTATTACCAATAATTTTTTTCTCACACTTCTTATTAAAATTCCACATGTTTAACATGATCCAGTAAAATGCTTTTAAATGGCATACTTAACCCACCCACATCGTTCGCTCTTCAAACTGATTAAAATATTATTATCATTATTATTTGTCTCGTAACGCACCACACTTTTCACCTGAAATGTCAAACAAATATAAATTTAACATCTGAAAACACACACGTTCACAAATGCTCATTATTTGTTTCTTTTCTTCAAATAGTGTGTACTGTAAAATAAAACTATCATCAGGTGTATTATTTTGCGTGGGGTGTACCTTCTTTTTTCAAAAAAAAAAGAAGATATTTTTATTCAATTTAACATTTCTTATTAGTACACTTATGGTGAGTTTTTAAATTAAAATTGACTATGATGCATTATTTGTTAAATGGAAGTCATTTATAAACCGCCTAGTTGATTTTATAATAAAATATAAAATCTTATTTTATTTTATTTTATTAATAATATATAACTAAAAATTGAAATAAAATTGAGAGACAATCAGACAGAAATAAAACGCACATTTATATACATTTGACATTTTTTATCTGACAATGAGACGCATGAATATGTCAGTTGAAACACTCAACTTGACTCTTTTAGAAAAAAATGAAATTTCACAATAAATTGAAATATTTTAACG